>CM076573.1:34417690-34728716 GCA_034641835.2 Pinus albicaulis
GCAATGTTCCACCAAGTCCCCTGGAGGTGGGAGCGAGGGGACGAGGGAGCGCGGGAGCGGCCTATGCAAAAGCTCCCTACCAATTTTCAGGAAACGTGGGGGACGTCGGGGTCATAAAAATTATAAAATTTAATATTTATAATGTAACTGTATTTTTGCAAGGAATGTATATACAGTCATCATACACTTACATCATGAAAGATAAATCATAAATGATTAAATTATAAATCGATGAATGATGAATCATATAACTGAAACAAATTTAAAAGTTAAAAGTTAAAACATACATCATACAATCATACATGTAAGTTTGTAAGTTTGTAACTGTATAATCATTAATGTAACTACTAACAATGTAAAACTCAAGTCTGAAACATAAAACTTAAAAGCAAATAAGTTATGTCTGAAACATAAAACATAAAACATAACATATGAATATCAAATGATATCATCATAATGATAAATGAGCATAAATGCTCAAGGTAATGCCCCACTAGTCTCTGCATTCAGCTTCTACACGAATATATCAAGATCAACCATGTCACCATCTGAATCAGAATCACTTGGATTGTCAAACATGCTAAGTGGCACACCAACTTTTAACACGAAACCATAAACTCAAAGGGGCGTGAGGGGGCGTGAAGGGGGGTGTGCCGGGGCGTGAGGGGGCGTGAGGGAAACGTCCCCTAGAAGTATATTCATTTCTTACAGTATATGCAAATGATATATAAATGATGAATACAATGTGTTATTATAACTTTGTTTAATTTCTTAAATAGAGTTATCATTATTTGATGTTGCATATTTCAGTTAAATTATAATACATTTTCATGGTTATTAATTTAATTGAAACAATCTTAAAGTTGTATTCATATTTGATACTCGGGTTAGTTTTAGAATTATTTATCAGTAATAGATTATATTAGATAGATTATTTAAGTCATTTTAGTCCCATTTTCCATTCACCCAATCATTCCATCACCAACCCATTCAAGTTATTAGGAAACTGGTCCTATCAATCCAGTCGGAGCCACCACACCAAACAGAAAAGGAGCTGTTCTAAGGTCCCAACTGAGTGGTTTTCCCCCAATGTTTGAAGCAACGATTTTCAAGGCTTCAACATTTTTGGCGTTAGAAGGAGGGCCTAAGCTATGAATGGCAGATAAATCCAAATCTACAGGCCATTCTAAGAGCAACTCACCCTCATCACCTTCTTCAATTTCTTCCACATCTCAAATCACCAGAGAAGAAATTGATAAGAGTATTCAAACACCCACTACCAAAATCTCAAATCAATCAGACAATCAACCTCCTGAGTCTCCTGAAATTGAAGCTTTAGTTCATAAACTTCAAGGGTTCTCATTATCATTAGAAGAGTCTGAAATATCTGAAGGTAGTGTTACCTCACAATTTGTTTCTTCCAGACCTCTCACTAGGTCACAAAGTGAAAAACTTGGTATTCCTCCAAAGGAATTCCCTTTACCTAGTAGAGTTAAAACAAGAAAAACCCCATCGGAATCAGAGAGTGATATTAGTTCTTCATCGCAGATTCAATCATCTGTTTCCCAAAACCTAACTCAGAAAAGTGCAGTTGTCTCATCATCATCATCTGCTCAAACAACATCTATCCAAACACCAACTGTCTCTTCTAGTCCTTTAACTGTTACTACTCAAATACCAGTCGTTTCTTCAAATCCTTCAATTGTTATCCCAACAATGGCACAAGCGGCACAGAGACCATGGGCCAGTCCAGGAGTTGTTAATATGCCTGCACCTTTACATGATTTACCAGATAATCCTGGAAAATGGCTTCCAAAGTTCAGTCCTGACCTCAACATACAAGCTGAAGAACATATCAATAATTTTATGCTTGCTGTAAATTTGAATGGAGTTGAACATGAGGATGTCGTAGTTAGGTTATTCCCCTATACTTTGCAAGGAGCAGCAGGGTCCGGGTATTTTTCATTACCTTCAGGATCCATAACAAGTTGGGATATTTTCGCAGATCATTTTTTAACCAAATTTGGAGATGATAGATCAATAGCTACCCTAATCAATGATCTCTCCAATTTGAAAACAAAACCCAAGGAACCCATTAAAGATTATAACTCTAGATTCAACAAACTTTTGAACAAAATTCCTACTGATTCAAAGCCTAGTTAGCAGGTTAGAAGTGAATGGTATATCACTGCTTTACCTTCAAACATAGCAATTTTTGTAGATAGAGTTGCGAAACCAACTTTGGCCGAGAACATGAAAGAAGTGATTGCAATAGAAAAAAGGATTGTTGCTTTGGATAAGAAAAATGCCATTGAAGAAAGAAAATCCAAGAAAGTCAGCTTTAAAGATTATTCAAAGAAGAAGACACCCAGAGATCCATATGACATGGAAGGCTTACAGAAAGTTTTCAAAACCATGTCTAATGAGATGGTTGAGATTAAAAAGCAAGTAGCAGAGACTTCTACAAAAAGACCATTCAGAAATTTCAAGAGAAATCAAGCTGAATCTAAACCTCTCAATTCAATCTCCAATGTAGAATCAGAAGAGGAGGAAGAAGAAGATACTCCTCCAGTATCAGATGAGGAAGAAGAAAGAGAAGAAATAGCTGAATTACATGGAATGTGGGATTTCATTCTCCCTGACTCGGACAGTGAAATAGAACAAGAAGCTATGCCTGTAAGTACAGGGAGAAAATCTACATCGGAACCTGTTCAATCTGTTCCTAAGAAGAAAACTACAACTCCAAGTACCAATGACAAATCTCCTGCAAAGAAAGCTTCTCCCTTACCCACTCAAAATCAGCCATCATCTTCTAATCCTCCTTCATCACATCTAAGACTTTGGTGGTATCAGATCCTATGGATTATAACATTGTTGAAGACATGAAAAAGACTAGAGCGAACATTTCTTTACATGAACTCAGCAAACTTAAACATCAACAAAAACTGCTATTAAAAGAATTAAATGCTACACCTATTGCTCCTCTACCAAGTGGTGTAGTTGCTAAAGCAGCTAAAGGGAGTGGTGAGCCACCAAACAAAGTAGATGCCACAGATATTGTTCTTATTGGAGAAAGATCAAATTCTCAGACACCTCCTTTTCTTTTGACTTATGAAATCTACAACAAGAATTTGCATAATTGTTTAATTGATTCAGGAGCATCCTCTAATATAATGCCTACTTTAGTCTGTGCAAAATTGAATATTGAACCACAAAAGTTTGCAGTTCACATTGTACAATTGGATCGCTCTAAAGTCCAAGTTGTAGGAGAAATCAATTCAGTTACCATCAGACTAGCTTCCGATCCTAGGATTGTCCAAAGAATTGATATTCTGGTTGCAGATATTCCTGAATTCTATGGATTAGTCTTAAGCAGAGATTGATCTGCAAAACTTAATGGTTATATCGCAACTGATTATTCACATATGTGGCTTCCCTGCAAAGGAAAACCAAATCAAATCAAAGTTGAATGAGAAAAACACATGATGCAAACTGTAATTGAATTTGAACAAGCAAATGAACCTGTAGCTTTCAACATAAATATCCTTGGAGGTTATTCTGCTGAGTCATTCCTTGGGAATTTCACTGCACCACAATCACCCTTTTCTGTAAATACTTTTGTTTCACAAATTGAAATTTTTTCACAATCTGATTCTTCTAGAATTGTTAATGTTTCTGATACATCTGTAGATAAACCTGTAAATAAATCTTTATTTTGGTCATTATATTTCGATGGATCAAAATCTAGTGATGGAGCAGGAGCAGGATGCATTTTAATTGATCCAGATGGAGAGAAAACCATGTTATCATGTAGACTAGAATTTGAGTGCAAAAACAATACTGCAGAATATGAACCCTTGATCCAAGGGCTTTATAAAGCTTTAGGGTTAAATGTCAAATACTTGAAAGTATATGGTGATTCTGAAATTTTCATAAGACAAGTAAGGAATACCATCCATTGTCTTTCAGGACATCTCAAACATTATCAAACCCTTGTGCAAGACCTTACCACTCAATTTTTAACATTTAATATCTCTTCTATCCCTAGAACTCAAAACACATCAGCTGATTTGTTAGCTAATGTTGCATCCAAACTCCTCCCTGCTGAAGATTGCAGTCTTGATAGATTTTCAGTAGAATTGATTTTTCGCCCATCTGTTCTCGATAATATCACAAACTGGAGAGTATTCTACCATGATGAAGATATATTGAATTTCTTGACTTCAGAGAAATCCTATGATGAACAAATTATTGATGAAAATGATCATGATTTGCAGATTACTTCAAAAAGTAATGAAAATCCTATTCCTAAATCTGTTGTTAAACTTAAGGATCTATATGATATAAAAGACAGATTCAAGAAAGTTACTAATGCTAAACTTCAAAGTTCTACTTTGAAGTTTGAATTAGTAAATCTTGGCTCTGACTCTAAACGTCAAAATGTTAATCTAGGACGCAATTTAACTCCAAAGGAAAGAACTGCTTTCATCAAATTTCTGAGTAGGTATAAAAATGTCTTTGCTTGGAATTATGAAGACTTAAAAACTTATGATACTTCTGTTATTCAACACACAATTCCAATGCTGTCTGATGTCAAACCTGTTCAACAGAAGTTAAGAAAAATTCATCCAAATCTTGAAAGTCAAATCAAAACAGAACTCAACAAACTTTTGAAAGCCAAAATCATTTTTCCTGTAAGGCATTCTAATTGGGTTTCTAACATGGTACCTGTCAGGAAGAAGAATGGTGATATTAGAATCTGTATTGACTTTAGAAATTTAAACAAGGAATGTCAAAAAGATAATTTCCCATTGCCAACCATGGAGCAAATACTTCAAAAGGTAGTCGGTTCTGAACTCATGTCCTTCCTTGTTGGATTTTCAGGCTATAACCAAATATTAATACATCCAGATGATAGGTTGAAAACCACTTTCAGAACCAAATGGGGAACCTATGCTTATCAAAAAATGCCTTTTGGTTTAATAAATGCAGGAGCTAGTTTCCAGAGAGCCATGGACATATCATTTAAGGGTCTGATTAATAGATCAGTTGTTATTTATCTTGATTCCTCATACCTGGAATTTCTTGACCTTTTGAAAGGTTGCCCATTTCCGTCGGAGGGAGCCTTCCTTTTCTTGACCTTCTTAAAAGGCCATTCTCTAGCATAGTGACCTAGCTTAGAGATGTAGGCAACCAGACTCTTATGAATTGAGTCCCTGATCATCAGCTTTGCTTTGATTTCCCCCTTCTTGTACTTTGATTTGGCAGCAGTAGTTGTAGTGGATGGAGGCTCTTGGATTTTACCTTGCACATAGTCCATGACATCTTGGTCTTCCAAATTAAGATCCAATGTCATCTTCCAAGCATGGAAGTCATCCTTCCCAGTCAATTTTTCGTCAGCCTTAAGCCATTGTAGTTTGAGGAACCCATCCTCTTCTTCGGTGATTGCTACAAACTAGGGCTTTGTCTTCACCTCAGCTTTGATACCATGTAAATTTTTTGAAGATGTTCTATGCTTGATGCAACTTTAATTTTATCCCCAATGTCAGTTAGCAATCACATAAACAAGAAAGTAAAGTGCTGATAGAATATACTAGTAGATCGATAGAAGACAAGCCAGAAAAATATAAGTGTGTTGGTGCGTTGCGGTGGTCAACGGGATGCTTCAACCAGCAAAGTCTCAATACGGTCAGCTAACCAGAAGTGTCACACACAGCTCGTAAAGACAACTCATCAAAAAATCAACATAATTCAACAAAAGAATCCCACGTCTAGATTTACTGCATCATCCATAGTTACGGTATCCAGATTTACGGCATCCATTTCCGACATCATCCAGATTTACGGCATCATCCATATTTACGGCATCCATTTCCGGCATCATTCAGATTTACGACATCCATATTTACGGCATCCATTTCCAGATCATGAAGATGTGTGTGATGAGATGATTGAAATATCCTCCAACGTTGACTCTATTTATATCAATCACTGAGGGTGTGTGACACATTTGCTGGGGGTGTAAAACCTTAAGGCTGACCTGCACATATTTTGAAAGTATTAAAAATAAATTCAAAATAAATGTTCTGCTCATCGGATCAAGATGATCTTTAGATCGATCTTGCACCTCTTCAAAAGAGGAACCCAATAAAAATATTGGTGTCTTCATCTGAGCATCATAACATCGAGTTTGGACCTAGTTGTCCAATTCTAACAAGAATACATAAGCAACACAAGCAAGCTCACGAGTAATTATCAAGAAGAGAATTTGTATTAACCTTAAGCCCTCCAAATTCTCAACAAGATGCTTATCCAATCCTCCAATTTGTCTTCCCAAGTGAAGACAAGAATGGTGTGCCTATCTCCCCCTCTCAACTAGGGAGAATATATCAACCGAACCAAAATTGTTCCTCAAATATACAAGCTTAGTATTAGGAAGAGATTTTGTCAATATGTCACTGCCTGATCATCTGTGGAGATATACTGTAGCTGCAACACACCATCTTATACCAACTTTCGAATGTAATGATACTTGTTATTTATATGCTTTGTCTTTCCTTGGAACACTGGGTTTTCAAACAATCTTATACAACTGGTGTTATCACAATGTATCATTGTAGGGTCTGTTGGTCCTTCAAATAAGTCAGACAACAACATTCTCAACCAAACAACTTCTCTGCTTACTTCATGGACTACAATATACTCGGCTTCAACACTAAAAGGAACTGATTCTTGCTTCCTACTCATCCATGAGACCATGGAGGATCCTAAACTGAAACATCCTCCTGTAGTGGTTCTTCCATCCCGCTCATTGCTTCTCCAGTCGGAATCTGTATATCCAATTAAGTGGACATCATTCCTCCTTTCATATTTAAGGTAGTAGTGGATTGTTCCTTGCGAATATCTCAGAATGTGCTTGGATGCTATCCAATTATCATGCTTAGGCTCGACTTGGAATTGACAGTGAACATTTACTGCAAAACATATGTCTCGTCGAGTATTCACCAAGTACATCGGTGAGCCAATCAATTGCCTATACTTAGTCAGATCCATTGGGCTTGATTCAGAACTCCTTAGTCTTTTCAAGTTTGTGATCATCGGGGTGTTGTTCAAGGTTGTCATTGATGTCAATATGGCATTATTGGAGATGACAAATATTCTTGTGATACATGAACCTCATGCAAATCCTAGGTGCTAAGGATGTCAGTAATGAAGTAAAACCTAGGTGCTAAGGTTTCCCTTACATTATGATGTTAAGCCATTAATGAAGAAGTCTAAGATGCCCATGATGTCCTAAACATGAAGATTGATGTATAATCCCTAAGTGCCAATTATGTGCCTAATATACAAGCCCTTGCCTTAATAATATGATGTCCTTGCTCTTGATGAATCTCTAGCCCTCATCTATATTATGACAAGCCGTCCTTGATTGATGCTCATAGTGACCTAGCTTTTAATGAAATAGGGATTCCTATCCTAATGGAGAACTCAAGTGAAGAAGCCCTAAACTCTGTCCTAGACATTTAACAATATGATGACATGACTAGCTCTATTGAAGAACACTAGCCCTAGGACCAAATGTGAGCTCATTACACTTGATGACATGGATTGATGACCGCACTTGGAGCTCCAATAAAGGTGCCTTGACCCTTATCCTTGTCCCATTGACCTTATTTATGAAAAATTCAAATATTCCCAAGGTCTGTACTACATTTCTTTAATAGTCATAAAGAAAATTGTTTTAGATCATTTTGAAGACATCATTTTACAATGGCTCTACTATCTTGTAGAGGATTCTTTCCTCTTTCCAATGAGCCCTCACTCAACCCCTAACTCCCAATAGTCTAAGAGAAATGATATATCATATTATTTTCTCCCTAGCCGACCCATGCTTAGTCACTCATGTCGGCCTCCCTCTATGAGACGTGTCCCTTCACTTTAAGCCAAAATTTGTATAAATACAAGACTGGGCAGGCCATTTTCATCATCAATTCGGTCAAGGATAATTCAGAGAAGAAAACAAGTTCACAACTCATGAACTGAAGGAGGCAGAAGATCAAAATTGGAGATTTGTTTTTGGGTTAAGAAGACTATAATTGATACTGTGCCCTCGGATCAGTGATACTAGTGGAAAAGCACATTTGTTTTTGGTGTCTTGAAGCACGAGTTAAGGGTTGACCAGAAGTTCTAACTAGGACCGAAGAATTATAGATATATATATGCTCAGGACCGAAGTATATAAAGGCTCGAATACCTTGTTAAGGAGCATAATACACCTACAGGACTTTGAAATAGTGAAATCAAGGTCTTTTGGCTCGGACAGGAGACTCGAAAGTCTGATGCAAACCCTTGGATGTGTGAGAAGTGTGGTTGCTGGAGGACTAATAGCTTGGTAATACAACGAGAGACACCTACAGGACTTTGAAATTGTAATAACAGAGTTTCGGACATATATGACAGTTTCAGGGGTTCCGTATATTTGCTCTTGGGAGACTTGGACCAGGCCTACAGTTGGAAACTCAGACTTACCTGTGGCTTGGATCTATAAACAAAACCTTAGATCTGCGGTGTCACCTTGAAGCTGTAAACAGGAACGAACACCCAGACTTTCAGCTCATATTGAAAGACTTTTAGAGGAACCTTTTTAAAGCTCTTCTGAAGCAAATTTGGTGCAGATACCAGAGCAGAATTGAAGCAGACTTTGAGAGACATATGGAGCTGTCTTGAAGGAACACATGAACAGACTTGAAGAAAGCAATCTTGAAGACACATCTTAGAGTAGATTTGAAAATCCTTGGAGCTAAAGTTTAGAGAAGACTTGGAAACACTTGGCTGCAGAATTTGAAGAGGTTTTGGAATAGCTATTGAAGGTGGTCATGGAGTAGCCTTAGAGGAGAATTTGAGGAACATCTTAAACTCTATTTGAAGAGATATTGTACTAGATCTTGAAGTATAAAGAAATGCATATTGGAGCAGATCTTTGACCAGATATTGAAGCAGTGAAGACAACTTGTAGTATCAGATCTTGAAGCTGATCTTAGAGGCACCCTTGGAGACCATGATGCACTGAAGTCATCATGAGGTGACCTTGGAGAAAGTATTTGGGTATGATGAAGAGCAGTGGTGACACCTTCATGAGAAGACCAAGTTGTCATTGATGAGCTAAGTGTTTTGATTGTTTGAAGGCACTGTTGGAGGTGAAAAGATTGACAGGGCTCATTGAAGAAGATATTGGGAGCTGGTAAGAATCATCAAAATTATCTTGACGAATTGAATCTTAGGGTTGGAGCCTCATAAGGGACAAGATTGGTGCCTTGGAAGATAGGGTTGGAGCACTAGAGGATAAGAGTCCTCAAGAAACCAGGTTGGAGCCTGTTACCACTCAAACTAGCAGGGGACTTGAAGGGGTTCCTAGGAGGGAAATTGCTAGGTTAAGGGTCATGACGGAGGCTTAGCCCACTGTCACCACAGCTAAGTCTCCCTGCTCTTTACAAACTTTCACTGATGGAAGGAGTCCCGATAGTGTAGGAATCAATTGTAAAGTATATGCCAATGGATAGGTGGAAAGTGACCCTGGAAACCCTTCCATCAGTGAGGGTTGAGGGAGAAGGAATGGGCTTATAGACGAGGTTCTCAATCCATATAATCCTTGGGAAACTTGGATTCCCAAATGGTCCTCGACAAATAATCTTTATTGAGAAGTGGGACCACACGGGGCCAAGTGGACCCAACCCAGGTTCGGGGATGGAATACAAAAGCCAATGATGTTCCTACCTGGACAATGTGAAGGGAGAGGACCAAAAAAGAATATTTACTTTGAAAGGTTGAATTGATCCTGTTGAGGTCTAGCCTTGGGGATGTTGAGATTTTGTATAGTTGGTGTAGCATCGGGTGTGCTCTAGCCCTCAAATTTTGTGGAGGGGCTAGGACACACTTGATCTCCAAAACCCAAAAAGGGATTTGAGAAATTTCAGTTGGTGTTCAAGTTATTTAAATAATTAATTATTTTATTGGATTCCCCAAGTCTAAACTTAGGAAAATAAAGTAATTAAAGTGAATTAATTAACACATGTGCTGAAATTGTCTTAAGTCACATGGATCAAGCAGTCTTTTAATCTTAGCCATTGATGAATGATTTAATCTCGACAGTTGAAGGGTTCAACAAAAAGTATAAGAGAAAGGCTTGAGGGTCAGTTGGGTGAGACACACAGTTGCAAAGCTGAGGAATAGATATGGAATTCTAGGGCGGGTTTGCTAAGAATTTCCGGAGGAATTTCCTGCGGCGAGGGGTAGTATTGGCCAAGGGAATGATCTGATTCCAGGGCCAAGAGTTAGTAAAAGGCAGAGGAGCAACAACAAGGACAACGCAGAGAAGCAAAGCAACAACTACGCAGGTGCTGCGCAACCGCTATGTAGGTGCTACGCGGAACAACGCAGAGGCTTCAGGGGGCTTCAGAAATTACGCAGAGGGCTTCTAGGCCAGCGTAAGGCCTATATCACCCTTCCAGGGGTTACATAGTCCCTCTCTGGGCAGCGCAGTGGCATTCTGAGGCTAGTAGGGCTGACGCTGGGGCTTCAGGGGCAGCGATGAGCGTTTCTAGGGCCAGATCCAGGCTGAGTTCAGTAAATCCCGTTTGAGGGTGTGGATCAGTCAGATATTTGGCACTAGAACTTCAGGTTAGTTGCAGATTTGATTTCTTTTATTATTTGTCGGGTTTTCCAGATCTGGAACCCGGGTTTACTGTACTCAGAACTACTTAATAATAAACCCTCATATCTGCTGCACCAATTTTCTCGCTTTTGGTTTTTTCGGGGACTTATGTCCAAAAATCCATGTGTCACTTTGTTGCATGGGCGTATTATTCAGTAAATGATCTGCATGTGTAGGCTGTAGTTGTGTTTATTTTCGGTATTTTCTAAATCTAATTTCTGAAAATAACTTGTATTAATTAAATCAAGTAGGAGAAATAAACCAATACACTGCAGTAGAATTTTCACATGGTATCAGAGCGATAGCAGATCAAGCTGAATCTCTAGCGATCAGCTGAAGAAATATTTTCTGTAGGGTGGCAAAAGGAGCAGCTGATCCGGAAAGGGCATCTTGACAGCAAGGGAATGCAGATCTCGAAGAGGACAACGCTGAAGCTGCAGAGGGCCTTCAGGCTTATGCAGACCCTACACAGTGCAGTGTAAGGACTGCGTCACCTAGTCTGGGGTTACACAGTTCACTTTTGAGCAGCGCTGAGGCTGCACTGGGCCAGTCAGTAGGATGCAGTCCAGTCATTTCTCCAGTTGCAAAAGAATTTTGCCAAGATCCGGAAGCAGTGCTTCAGATCTTCAGCAGTGTTGGTGGGGTGGAGATTCTGCAGGTGCAGAATTGTGCCTAGCTAAGGCAACAAAGGCGTGAGGAAGGCAGTTACTTAGCAGATCTGAGCCAAACAGATCTGAGATTCGATCAGTAGGATCAGAGAGTACTGTTGGTTTGTGTTTTGGTGGAAGATTTCTAGGAGGGAAATCAGTCTTCAGCAGAAGCAACTACTAGAGGGTTTCTAGTCACCAAGAAACCCAGATCCAGAGGGAGAAGTACTATTTATGTCAAATCTGAGCAAAGATGGCTCGATATGGATTGAGGGATCAAGATAGATTGGACGGCATGTCCAACTATGTTATCTGGAGGGCCAAAATCCTCTCAGTTCTAGATGAGTATGGTCTCAAAGAGCATGCAGAGAAGGTTCTTGCTGTACCAACCGATGCAGATCCTCTCAAGAAGTATGAAGAAAATCAAGCGCGGACGAAGCGTTTGATCATAGACAGAGTCAAGGACCATGTTATACCTCATATTGCTGGGAAGACTACAACAAATGACAGGTGGGTAGCCTTGGACATGATGTACCAAGGAGGCTCTGTGCAAAGAAGAATGCTTCTTGAGAACCAGATGCGGTTGTTCCAAATGATGAAGGGTGAAGAGATAGATCCATTCCTCTTCAGGCTTCAAGCCATCCGAGATCAGCTGGTTGGCATTGGTGCTACTCCGGATGAGGGGATTTTAGTGAGGACTGCTCTGACTGCTGTCTCTGCGTAGTAACCGCATCTGCCTACCCAGTCATTGCATCACAGCTCCTGGGACTGCGTCACTCCTTCTGATCTCTTGCTGACAGGAAACTTGACCCTTTGGCCCTCTGGACTCACACCCCGACTTTCGACACTACATCTTGATTGTCTCCCAGCAAAATAACAGACTCCCTCTAAAGCTCCGCGCTGCCTCTGCGTGGCACTGCACAACCTCTTTGTGGCTCTTAATGTCTTCTCTACCTTGCACTCCCCGGATCTAGAAAATTTCCTTCGGTCTACTATCTCTGCCCCTCACTGCAATAGTCTTACTCGATCTCTCTCTAGCAACTCAACGCTGCCTCTCTAAGAATTCGATCACCCAACAAAATCGATCTCTGCAAATCTCAAGCGTGTTCTCCAAGTGCCCATCGATCTCCTTATAATCTCTCGTTGACATATTAACGACCAAGGTTAGATCTTAATCGATGGCACGGATTAACTTGGACTCTATCCACGCCTTTATCTAGAAGATTCACACCCGATTTAATTAATACCCTTTAATTAATCACATTTCCTAAGTTTAGACTTAGGAATACATTAAAAATGATTAATTATTTTAATTAAATCATCTCTGGGCGGAATTTCCCCAAATGATTTCTGGGTCTTGTAGAATGCATGTGTCGTAGCCTCTCTGCAAAATCTCAAGGCTAGAATCCGATGCGAAAAATCAGCACTCCCTCTTAGCGAGGAAAGTGCTCTAGTGCTGCAACCTATTGAAGCATCACTCTGACTCTTAATCACCTCCTGCTGTGCTGTTGATGTCTGGCCTCACCGCCCACCAACTACTGCATAGCTTTGATTCTGCGTTGCCTCTGTGATTCTGTGCTGCATCTGTGCTGCTGTTGCCAACTACTGCATCGGCACTGCAACTGTCTCTCATCCGCTGCTGCTGCAATTGAGAGCTGTCCATCATACCGAACCAATTGTGTTCAGTCTGATGCATCTGTCACTCGAGTCCTGACTGTTGCTAGTCTCTACGTTGTCACTGAAGCCTCTTTTCCGTTGTTGATTCTGTACCATGCCCACTTCACTGCTGCAACTTTGCTCTACATTGCTCAGTTCCTAACACTGCTAGCCACTGCGTCTGTCACTCTGGCACCTGACTGCTCCAACTGTCACTGGTCCATCCTGCTACTGCTGCTACGGGCTCTCGTAGCAAGGAATTGATCCAAGAGGTGGACTCCTCAAGGATCCTTCCCATTCTGTAACTCTCTGGGGCTACATAACCAAATCACCCCACCTCACCCCTGGAGGTATGTTGATGATCATGGCAAACTCTTCCTCCAATCTGGGGGATAGTTCGTCGATCTCTGTGGATGCAGCCTGCTGGTCCTGCCTCTCCTCTTTGTCTCTCTTTTTAAGCAGACACTAGGTAGCATAGTGACCAGGTTCACCACATCTGAAGCATTTGATCTTCGAAACGTCTTTCTTTCTTCTGCGCTGCTCTTGCTACCCCTTTGATGCGAGGGCTGCATTCTCCTCTTCCTTCACCTTTGCTTTTGTCCCATTGCTGCTGTTGCCTTCCATGTTGCTCTTCACTAGGTCTCGCCTCAACTCTTCTTGTTGCAGATCTGCCCACATCCTATCCCACTTTGGCAATGTTTCTCTGCCCAAAATACTTTGGACAAACACTTGCCATTCTTTTGAGACGACATTTAGAGCTATCTGCACCATCTCTGTAGCCTGAGGCACTGACCCTAAAACTGCCAACGGATCTCGGACATCGTGAAGCCTGTGGAGAAAGTGTTCTATGTGTTTTCTCTTTTGCATACGTGTGCTCCTCAAATTTTTTTCCTGATACATCTTCCATTTCTTGGAAGATCCCTCGTACAGCGTGGAAAGGGAGTCCCACATCTCTTTGACCGTTCCCAGGGCCACTATGTGAGGTACAACATGATCCCGAACTCCATCAAGGATCATCCTCTTCACCTTGGCCATCTCCTTGTATGTCTTATTCTGATCTGGATTTGTGGGGACTGTGAAAATTTCTGAATTTATTAAACAAAAATCCTACAGCAGTAATCTGATTTACTTCTCCTACTTGTTTTATTAACTTATCAAGTTATTTTTCTGAATAATACAAGAAAAACATCGAAGTAAATACACTGCTGCCTACACAAATATACAAATCAAATATTGAAGAATTAAGCACATTTGACAAAGGACACAAGATTTTTCGGACAAATGTCCTCGAAAAAACCCAATGCGGGAAAACCGGTGCAACAACTCTTGAGGGTTTTATTATTATGCAGATTTCTGAATACAAAATAGGGTACCAGTAGTGGTTTACCCAACAAAGAGAATCCCAATAGAAGTACCTCTATTTCTGGAGACAGATATTACGGTTGATTCAGCTCAGGATGAAAAATCCCACAGGTGATTACGCAGTCCCCAACAAGCTCTGCGCTGAGACTGCGTCACCCTTTCCAATCTGCTGAATACGAGCCCGATTTGGCCCACTGAAACCCCAATGCTGGTCATTGAGTGATTGCGTCACCCTTTTCCGGCTCTGCGTTCCTCTGCGTGAGCCCTTCTGGCTCTGCGTCACCCCTCCTAGGCCTACGCTGCCTCTTCGTCAGCTCTGTGTGAGCCTGGCTGACTCTGCGTCATGCCTCCTTGGCCTGCGTTGTCTCTCTAGTACAAATCTGCCTCTTTGCTATTGTATTCTTGGCTTTGGATTCAGAAATCGCACTGCCGAACTGCCCCTCGCTGCACTGCAAGCTCACTCGAAAATTCTCAGCAAACCGTGCCCCAAAATTTCGACTTAGCTCAACTACTGCCAGTCTGTGTGTATTCTCCAACTTACCCCAAACCTTTAATACTTCTCCTGTTGATCAATCAACGGTCATGATCTAATCTCTAATCGACGGTTAAGATTAGAAAATACTTTATCCTTGTCACTTAGAACATTCTCACCCACATATTTATATTAATTCACTTTAATTATTTAATTTCCCTAAGTTAGACTTAGGGTCTCCATTAAAATAATTAATTATTTGAATAACTTAAGCTCCCAGCAGAATTTCTCTAAATGATTTCTTGGTCTTGGAGATCTCATGTGTCCTAGCTTCTCCACAAAGTTTCGGAGCTAGATCACATCCTATGCTACCCAAAAATTAATAGTGACAACCAGCACATTATCGATATAGGTTTTAAGATCAAATTCATCTAGAAGGAAGGAGATCCTTGCCTTCCAGATCACGTAGTTAGACGCTTTGTGCAACTGATCTTGATCTCTCAACCCAGCTGATGCAATCTCACCAAACAGTAAAATTCTGCCTCTATCCCTCTCTGCGTAGCTGCTGACTGGCTCTATGCACTCCCTGCTGGAGTGAGCAAAACTCCTCTCGGCTATTGCTGCTCTGCTTGGAAAATTAGAATTTCTCGGCTAGAAATTCTTCGAGGACAAAAATTCCCTCAGTGTGCTCTTCTTTCCTCCTGATGCTATTCTGCCAGCTACTGTTGTAGAATGACTGCGTCCCAGCTAAAGATCTGCTCTGCATGGGAATTTCTGCTGCTGCTCCCTATGCCTTTGGCAAATCTCGATCTGGAAATTTTGTGCTCTTTTGACTCACTCAGAGACACACATTCCGCCAAAAAATTGTCTTGTGGGCCTTTGGACTGCGCAACCTCCTGGGTTTTCGAGCAACTGCCTATGCAGTGCCTCAAATCACCCTCTTCTCTTCTGCAACTGAGCTCTCCAACTTCTATTTGCGCTCTGATACCATGTGAAAATTTCACCAATGAAATACTACTGCAACAACTGATCAGATTTCTCCTATTTGTTAATTACTTGAACAAATTATTTATCGTGTACTATGGTAAATATCGAAATCAAATACACTGCAGCCTACACAATATAAAACACTGTGGAAAATACAACGCATGAAAGATAGAAACACACACACAAGTACACCGTTATTTCTGGACAATCGTCCTCGGAAAAAACTCAACTTGGGAAAACTGGTGCAGTAATTGAGGTTTTAATTATTATGCAGTAGTAATCTAAGTACAATTCGTTGGATGCCCAAACTGGCTATCTAGTACAGAGAAAAATTGACGAAAGAGTTAGTGAGAAAATCTCACACCATCACGGGCAATTCGACACTGATTTGGACTGGAGAAGAGCTGTCTTGCGTTGTCTCTACGCAGTAACTGCGTCTGACTACACAGTCATTGCGTCACAGCTCCTAGGACTACGTCACTTCTCCCTCTGATCTTCTGTTGATTGGAAACTCGACCCTCTGACCCTTCAGACTCACACCCAGACTTTTGACATTAGATCTCGATTGTCTCCTAGAAAAATAGCGGACTCCCTCTGAAGCTCCGCTTTGCCTTTGCGTGGCACTGCACAACCTCTCTGTGGCTCTCAACGTCTTCTCTGCCTTGCACTCCTCAGATCTAGAAAACTTCCTCCGGTCTACTATCTCTGCCCCTCACTGTAACGATCTTACTCGATCTCTCTCTAGCAACTCAACGTTGCCTCTCTGAGAATTCGATTACCTAACAAAATCGATCTCTGCAAATTTCAAGTGTGTTCTCCAAGTGCCCATTGAGCTCCTTCTTATAATCTCTCGTTGACATATCAACGACTAAGATTAGATCTTAATCGATGGCTCCTATTAACTTGGACTCAATCCACGCCTTTATCTAGAAGATTTTCACCTGATTTAATTAATACCCTTTAATTAATCACATTTCCTAAGTTTAGACTTAGGAATACATTAAAAATGATTAATTATTTTAATTAAATCATCTCCGGTTGGAATTTCCCAAACGATTTCTGGGTCTTGGAGAATGCATGTGTCTTAGCCTCTCTACAAAATCTGGAGGCTAGAGCACATTCGATGCTACAAAAATCAACAGTAATCACTGCTTATATCATACACAACATGCTCTATCTCCTACAGCCTCGAACAATATAATAAAAGAAAAATAAAGAAAAGGCAAAAGACGAATGAAGAAGGGTGGAAAAACAAAGGGTAGGGTAACTCATGTACCACGATTGCTCCCTCCTACATCTATACACCCAAATATGTGGACATTCCTCATCATTTCCACCCTTGAGGCTTGAACCCATGGCATTTGGCCTTGAGACCCTTGTGTCCCAACCCACCTCATCATCATCCACATGATCCCTCATCATCCACATGATCCCCATCACTTGAATGGTGTACCTTGGAGATGTCTTTCCCTTTAGGGGTTGGGTCCACCTAATAATGTTGTTTATTAGCCACTCCTACCTAGGGAGGTAACATTATTAGATGCTCAAAGCCTCAAATTTGGAAGCGAAGCCCATTAAGTCTCATTTGTGCCCTTGATTAACAAGCTTGGTTCACTTAGATGCACTAATGAATTATTGCACCTGATGGTGAGAAGGCATTGGATCTTATGCGTCATTGGTAGGTGGTTTCATCATGGGACTCCATCATGCGATAACATGTTTTTTCATCTCACATGCACCCTCAACACCTTCAACAACTTGTTCATTGCCCCATATTATTCATGAGATGATGCACTTGGAATAACATTGCCCCCAATCGGCTTAGTAGTGTGTTACCGCTCAAACTAGCAGCGGTCCGAAAAGGGGATCCTTGAAGGGCTGCCACTATGTCAAGGGCAACAAGGCTTCCTACTCTTTACAGACTTTTATCGATGGGAGGAGGCTTGTTAATAAGGATCACGAAATTGAATGGATCAATGATAGGATGAGAGGTGTTCCTCAAAGCCTATTCACAAGAGGCTCAGATACATGGTGTAGAAATTACAACAATGGATTCAATCCGATCATGTAATGTACTAAAACTATATACTGAATCCTTCTACAATATTTGCGTAATATAAATTTCAATCGCTCAATCACATGCAAGTAAGAGAGAATTAAATCAATACACAACACCAGATATTCCTGGGGAAAGCAACTGCTCAAAACCCCTCCATCTTTATTGTATAATCAACCAAGGAATCATGAAACAATACGATGTATTTGTGCTCACCACAACCTCATACACTCTACCAATTGCTTCACACCAATCTAGGCAAAATTGGACAAACACATAGCCAATATCAGCCTACCCTCAGCTTACCCTGCTTACACAATCCCTAGAGAATTAAACCCCTATTAAATAGGAAATTCAACCTTCCTTGATTGCGCAATTCATTATGGGCTTCCCATGGTTTTATAAATGCACCTGTGCAGTTTGCCTAAAATACAACTGATAGTTTACTAGCCTTGAACTTTTGTCTCAACTAGGTATCCACCAGAATTAGCATGCATGCAGCTATAAATAGTGGATCATCAGTTACTTGGTAGATCACTATTGGTGAATTAAATCTATTTTAATTCACTTGATCTTCCACTAGCTCATCAAACAGTAAGAACTAGTTAAACTGATTTTAACTCAGTTAATGTGAGTTAACTGATCCCACCCACACCACACTAGTGCTACAATTGCATCTAGACCCTGTTAATAATAGAATCACTCTACATGCCTATCCTTAGACCCTCAACTTTAAATTCTTGGGCTAACTAAGTCTATCACACTTAGTTAACTATTACAAGTTGTTATGAGATAAGATTACAATTAATTTTTCAATTTATTTAATAAATTGGTTGCACACTAATGTATTGCTAGGACCCATCACTATGTGACCTGTGATCCCACACTAGTGTGTGTGTTGCATTTTCTCGTTGAATTTCAACACTCCCTCTCAACAAGAAAGGGATTATCTGCTACCTCGATCTTGCCTCTGTGGTATTCGAATTTTCTCTTCGCAAGCGCCTTCGTCAAGACATCTTCATCCTGATCCTCCATGCGAATGTACTGCAACAATATAATGCGCCTCTGAACACAATCTCTGAGATGGTGGTATCGGATGTCAATATACTTGGACCTGTCATGGAATACTAGATTAACTGAGAGTTTTATGCAACTCTGGTTATCACAATGTATCACCATCTGATCCATTTGATGACTGAACAAACCAACAAGTATCTTCCTCATCCAGATGGCCTCACATGCAGCCTGACTAGCTGCCATGTACTCTGCCTCGGCTGAGCTGAGTGCAACTGATCTCTGCTTCCTGCTGTACCAAGAAACTGTTGTTGATCTTATGCTGAAGATGCCCCCTGATGTGCTCTTCCTGTTTGATGGTTTACCTGCCCAATTTGCATCGGTGAAGCCTTGAAGCTTCACTCCCTCTGTCCGTCTATACCATAATCCATACTCTGTAGTGCCCCTGAGATATCTCAACACATGCTTTCCCGCCTTCCAAAAGAGTTTGGTAGGCTTAACCATAGCTTGACTAAGCTAGTTAACTGCGTAGCATATGTTTGGTCGCGTGTTCACCAAATAGATAAGTGAACCCACAAGCTGCCTGTAAATAGTAGCATCCACTACCTCACCTGAAGCAGCATCCTCCTTCCTCCAGTTACCTGCAAGAGGAGTCTCCATGGGTTTGCTGCCCTCCATGTGGAACTTCCTCAGAATCTCCTTTGCATACTTGCCTCGAGATACAAATAGTTCCCCATCTCTTTGCCATATTTCCAAGCCTAGGAAATAATGCAAGAACCCCATGTCCTTCATCTCAAGCTCTCTTGCAAGATCCTCTTTGCAAGAAGTTATGAGCTGATCATCACCTGTCAATATAAGATCATCTACATAAAGTACAATAATCAAAAGCTTACCATCAACCACATTATGATATAGGTGCGCATCCGCTTCACTCTTTCGGAAGCCCAACCTGGTGAAATAGCTGTCGATCCTGGTGTACCAAGCACGAGGTGCTTGCTTCAGCCCATACAGTGCTCTCTTGAGTTTGCACACATGTGACTCCCTGTCAAAGGTCTCAAAACCTTCTGGCTGGTTAATGTACACTTCTTCTTCAATAACTCCATTGAGAAAGGCTGTCTTTACATCCAAATGATGTATCTGCCATCCCATCTGCGTTGAGAGTGCAAGGTTAGATCTAATCGATGAGTACCTTGCAACCGGTGCAAAGTATCTTCATAGTCAATCCCCTCTACCTGTGAGAATCCCCGGGTCACAAATCTAGCCTTGTATTTCTCTACACTCCCATCTGCTACCTACTTCACTTTGTAGATCCACCTGGATCCAACCATTGACTTCTCCACTGGTCTTGGGACCACTTCCCATGCACTGTTTCTGATAATGGAGTCATGCTCCTCAACCATGGCATCAACCCATGTTGGCTGCTGCACTGTTTCCTCAAAAGAGGATGGTTTTGTCACAATACACTCGCTCATAAGAGCCATGTGTCCAGTGTACCTGTTTGGGGACCTTCTCTGCTTGCGTTGTGATGTAGGTGCTCCTACATGCTCTGTCGCATCTAGCATCAATCTGTCAGCCTCTCTTGTGTGCTTCCTACCATTTCTGGTGGATCGCTCTGCATGAGTGGTTTCTGCCACTCCATGATCCTCTGCTTGTGGCTACTACACATCTCGAGGTTCATCCTTTGGAACTAAGAGTTCCTCATCTGCATGCAAATGAAGCTCCGTCTCAAGGGACAATCACATGGCTTTCTCCCCATTAAATCTAACATCTCTCCTGACAATTGTCATCCTGTTAGCTGACAAATACACCCAATAGTATTGGGGAGTATCAATGTACCCCACAAATATCCCAACCTCTGTTGTTGGTTCTAGCTTCTTCATGGCATCTTTGGTCACATGGCAATAGACAAATGAGCCAAAAATTTTAAAATATGAAACATCTAGTTTCTTACCTGAAAAAGCCTCCTTTGGTGTACTCATGCCAAGATTATCCGATGAGGACTCTGGTTTTGCAAAAATACCATTGTGTTGCATGCCTCTGCCCATCGATGCAACGGTAGGCCTTGATCATGTAACATAGCTCGTGTTGCTCCCACAATTGATTTGTTCTTTCTTTCTGCAACCCCATTCTGTTGTGGGTTATGAGGTGCAATCAATTCTTTCTGAATTCCATTTTTGGCACAAAAGTTCTTGAATTCATTAGAGATATACTCACCACCATTTTCGCTCCTTAGAACGTTTACCTTCTTCCCTATATCTTTCTCTACCAGTGCTTTGAACTCACAAAACTTGGAGAACACCTGATCTTTCTTTTGCAGAAAGGAGATCCAACACTTTCTAGAAAAATCATCAACAACAATCACACAGTACTTGTGCTTTGCTGTGGAAGGCGTAGAGAATGGTCCACACATGTTTGAGTGAACTCTCTCAAGGATTGCCACTGCTCGATTCTCCTTCTCATGAAAGGTGGCCTTAGTATACTTCCCCATGGTACGTCCCTTGCATGTGTCTATCTGCGCAAGGGTACCCTTGGAAGACCTGTAGAAATCTGCTGCATGATGCTCAAAGCACTGTGGTGTAGATGGCCCAATCTCTTGTGCCATAACTCACTTGTATCCCTGCTCACCACCTTCCCTGCTTTACTACTTAATGCTGCGCAACCATCTACATCAAGTTTGTAGAGGTTCTTCACACGAACCTCAATCTCCTTTACCTGTGCTGTGGCATTGTGACGAAGAAACGCCTTTCCTTCACTGAAAACCACATCATATCCAAGATCCTCCAACATAGCAACTGAAACTAAATTCTTTTTCAAGCCTGGTACATGCATGACATATTTTAATATGAGAGGAGTCTCTGGAAAGTAACTATACTAATCCCGGTAGCACTATACCTCCAGTCATCACCCATCTCGATGTGCATCTGAAGATCCTTCTCCTCCAAGCTACTAAGGAGTTCTTTGTTTCCTGTCATGTGGAAAGATGCTCCACTATCCAAGTACCACATAGATCCCATCACAGTTGACGCCATGCATGCGATGAAAGAGAAGTCTAACTTCTCCATTTTGATTTCCCTGAGCTTGTCCTTGAGTGCCAATTTTCTGTGGTAACTGCTGCTTTGAAACAGATCTGTCAAGGCCTTCCACATAACATATGGAGTTGCTTTTCGATGGAGACTCGAGACAATGTGATCTCAAACTCCCTCTAACAAGATCCTCCTCGCCTTTGCTACCTTCTTCTGCCATGCATCAAGAAGTTGGGCATCTACTGCTGCAGGCTTGGGAATATCATTATCTATGAATTCCTTCAACCCATTGTCCTCCAACACCTTCCATGCAATATAATTCGAACTGCCCTCAAGTGCATATTTGAGTCTCAAGCCATTGAAAGACATCTTGATCCACTTCTAGCTCCAAAGAAATTATCTACAAATTTGAATACTATTCAACACAAAATCAATTTCTTCTCCACTATTGTGATTCCTGGCGCTCTCATACCATGAAGAAATTACACCAATGGATTCAATCCGATCATGTAATGTACTAAAACAAGATACCGAATCCTTCTACAATATTTGCGAAATATAAATTTCGATCGCTCAATCACATACTAGTAAGAGAAATAATTAAATCAATACACAACACCAAATATTCCTGGGGAAAGCAACTGCTCAAAACCCCTCCATCTTTATTGTATAATCAACTAAGGAATCATGAAACAATACAATGTATTTGTGCTCACCACAACTTCATACACTTTACCAATTGCTTCACACTGATCTAGGCAAAATTGGACAAACACATAGCCAATTATTAGCGTACCCTCAGCCTACCCTGCTTATGCAATCCCTAGAGAACTAAATCCCTATTAAATAGGAAATTCAACCTTCCTTGATTGCGCAATTCATCATGGTCTTCCCATGGTTTTATAACTGCACCTAGGCAGTTTGCCTAAAATACAACTGATAGTTTACTAGCCTTGAACCTTTGTCTCAACTAGGTATCCACCAGAATTAGCATGCATGCAACTATAAATAGTGAATCATCAGTTACTTGGTAGATCACTACTGGTGAATTAAATCTATTTTAATTCACTTGATCTTCCACTAGCTCATCAAACAGTTAGAACTAGTTAAACTGATTTTAACTCAATTAATGTGAGTTAACTGATCCCACCCACACTACACTAGTGCTACAACTGCAACTGGACCCTGTTAATAATATAATCACTCTACATGCCTATCCTTAGACACTCAACTCGAAATTTTTGAGCCAACTAAGTCTATCACATTTAGTTAACTATTACAATTTGTTATGATATAAGATTACAATTAATTTTCCATTTTATTTAATAAATTGGTTGCACACTAATGTATCGCTAGGACCCATCACTGTGTGTCCTGTGATCCCACACTAGTGTGTGTGTTGCATTTTCCTGTTGAATTTCAACACATGGCTTACTTGCCTTGAAAGCAAGATGAAAGACTCTCTAAGAAGGGCTTAGGGGAATTCTAGGAGCTAGGGTTTGAGTGTATGACTCGTCAAGAAGATTCTTAGCTCCTAAAATCCTTGTGGAAACTTGGCTTCTAAGTGGTCTTTATTGAAATTGGCTTCAATAAGTTGTGGGACCACACAAGACCAAGTGGACTCGAGGTTAGGTCAAGGGAATGGGGTTGAGCAACCAATGATGTGCTTGACCTAATTAGGGAGGAGAATGGGATCAAAGAAGGAATTTTGAATGAAGGTAATGCAATGATCCTAGTGAGGTTTCTAGCCAAGGGAAACCTAGGCAAGAAACAATCCTCAAGCTAGGGCTTGCAATATCTTGAGATCCCATTGTCGGATTTGCTTAAAATTTGGAGGGCTTCTAGAGCAAACTCTAGCGCAAGTGTGGACCAAAATTTGAAGTATTTGGATGGCTAGATTATGAGAAAAGTGATTCCCTAGGTGACCTACGTAGGCTAGGCCTAGAAAGAAAGAGAGAAGGTGAAAAACATATGCTTTAAGGTGATCACCAGTGGAAGACCAGTGCCTTGCTTGTTGGGAGAGATGGAGTCATGGATAAATTAGATTTTGGCTTTATGTCAACTTATCAAGGTAGCCCAAAAGACAACTTTGCTAGGCGCGAGAGTAGTTTGAAGCAACTTCAAGGTCTTTATACTTCGTTTAGCATTATTAGATGACTTATCAGGAGAAAGTTATCCCTAGGAACATTCATTCATTCATTGCATGGCCTAGTCATGATACAACATCATTTAGAAACTTAATTTTCATAACCTCGTATAAATCGATGTAGTAAATAAGCCTTATAATAGCGAAATTCCTAGCATGATGATGCAGGAAAATTACATAACGAAAATAACTTAAAAAGGTACTTACATGCATGAAGAATATATCCAATCATCAAATTTGCGAACAAGAGAAGCTCCAAGACAAAGAAGTTTTCACCATACATCAAAATTCATCCATTCATCCAAAAATCTTCCTCCTCCAAAGAGTACGAAATTCTTACAAGAGCTAATGATCAATCCAAGTGATGATGCTAAAATGAATTCACATTACTTGTATTTATACACTTCTAATGAGTTTGATTTAGCTAATTAGGCCTACATTAGCCCATAAAATAAATTAATGTGGGAAATAACTAACTTTTGGTGAAAAGCTCACCAAACTAGCTCATAAACAAAAGAATAAGCCTCTCAAGAGGTCGAATGATGAATAATATATGTCGTTGGGCCTTCTAAGAAGCCTGATGAAGACCATAAGTGCCATAATGATGAGTAGGACTCCCAAAAGTAGTGGACAAGGGGTTGGCCCCTTGTTCTCCAAATAATAAACCCGTGGTGCTCCCAACGGGTGTGGGGGCACACAAGTAACCTCACGGGTCTCCAAGTAGATCGAAGATTCCTGTAGACCATCTGTAAGCGCTTAGGTGATGATGTAAGTGATGCCACATCAACATACAAGTCCTGGATCATCTGCCAAGTGAACCAGGTGCATCTTCCTCGTCCAATAGATGAATCTCGAGCAATCTCTGAACATCTCTGGGGATCCATGGAATGTTGTGTACTGTTGTGGAGGCCCATGGATCTCTACACACACCGTACATGTGCTAATGTCGCCCTCTGGAGTGTTAGGACCCTGTATAGGGAGACCAAACACAAGATGGAGACCATATGTAATCCTGCATAAGATCCAATGCACATCCCCTAGCCTTACAATACAACAAGTCATTTAAGGAAATCGAGTTAAAGAGATTACAAACCATGGACAACACGTGGGCTCTTCATAATGGCATGCCCTGCCATAGTGGGCTTTGGCATGTGCTAATGTCTCCAAGCCACAAAGGGGGTTAACTAAGTACCCTATTAGGTGGTTTCTACTTTTAAAGAGGATAGTATGTCCAAGGTACATCCTTCAAATGGTGGTGGCATGTGATAAAGAGATGAGTGGAGTAGGGAAAGAAAGGGGCAATCTTGGGCCACATGTCAAGTTACAAGGGTGGCTAGTAAAGGGAAGTTCACACTTGGGTATATAATGTATAAGAGGGAGAAATCGTGGTACATGAGATACCCGACCTTGATTTTTCCACCCTTCTTTATATGCCTTTTGCCTTTTATGATTTTTCTGTGATTAACTCCTCGGGGCTTAAGGATAAGAGCATGATGTGTAAGGTATAACGATGGGTACCCCCTTTATCGTAGGGCGATTTATTGCCCACCAGGGGTTGGGACAATCATGGGTTCCGAAATGATAGAGGGGGCTCATCTAGGGCCTATGGAAGCAGGGTGATGGCCATGGGTACGGGGTAGCATCTCCTAGCCTTACAACACAACAAGTCATTTAAGGAAATCAAGTTAAAGAGATTACAAACCATGGACAACACGTGGGCTCTTCATAATGGCATGCCCTTCCATAGTGGGCTTTGGCATGTGCTAATGTTTCCAAGCCACAAAGGGGGTTAACTAAGTACCCTATTAGGTGGTTTCTACTTTTAAAGGGGATAGTATGTCCAAGGTACAACCTTCAAATGGTGGTGACATGATAAAGAGATGAGTGGAGTAGGGAATGAAAGGGGCAATCTTGGGCGACATGTCGAGTTACAAGGGTGGCTAGTAAAGGGAAGTTCACACTTGGGTATATAATGTATAAGAGGGAGAAATCGTGGTACATGAGATACCCGGACCTTGATTTTTCCACTCTTTTTTATATGCCTTTTGCCTTTTATGATTTTTCTGTGATTAACTGCTCGAGGCTTAAGGATAAGAGCATGATGTGTAAGGTATAACGATGGGTACCCCCTTTATCATAGGGCGATTCATTGCCCACCAGGAGTTGGGACAATCATGGGTTTCGAAATGATAGAGGGGGCTCATCTAGGGCCTATGGAAGCAGGGTGATGGCCATGGGTACGGGGTAGAGCTCATGCATTTGGATTTTTCCCACGTGCTAAATGTGTGTGTCCTGACCATCTTTTGAATTTTGTGGTATATTTTCTTGTTGAATGTGGCCAATTATGCTTTTACTTTTCTTTTTAGCTGCATCAACCTTTGGGGCACTATTTCAAGCTCGACCTAAGGTGCGGGCAAGGGGAAGGCGAGGCCAACCCTATGTGGATCCAGTGTGGAAATGTGGACCTAGGTGGGAAGAATAATGAATGGGGCTAGGATGAATGGAAGAGGAGTAATGTATGTGGATGAGGGAGCGTGACCACACAACCAAAATCGGGGTTTCCCATGGAGTACCACCCTAAAACCCACAAGTCAGTAAAAGATATCCCACGGGACTAAGATCCAAGGATGACATCCAAAAGAGGTCTAGGGAACAGAAACACAGACCTAGCCCACTCATTCTGCCGAATCCCCCGAGTAATCCATGCCCAAAAGTGTCCATGATAAGCAAACTACAATTCTCAATTACCAAATGACTATTGAAATTTTGTGTATTTGGGGTAGCATCAGTTGTGCTCGAGGTCCCAAATTTTGAGGAAGGACTAAAGTTCACCTGATTTACAAGACCCAGAAATGGATTTGGGAAATTTCATCTGGTTTAGGAGATATTAAATTAATTAATTATTTTAATGTATTTCCTAAGTTAAAACTTAGGAAAATAAAATAATTAAAGTGAATTTAATTAAACATGTGATGAAATTGTCTTAAGTTAGACGGATCAAACTTTATTTTAATCTTAGCCATTGATTAAAGATTTAATCTTGGCCATTGATTTGTCAGCGAGAAAAGTATAAAGGAAAGACTTGGGGTCATTTGTAAGACACACAGAGGTAGAGCACTGAAGCTAAGCTGAGATTCTAGGGCGGGGTTATTAAGAATTCTCAGAAGTGTTTTAGTTGCAGAGAGGGGAATTTAGACCAAGGGGATGATCTGATCTTGGGGTCTAGAATACACAAGAAGCAGAGAAGAGATCAGGAAAGACAGCGCAGAGGAAGGCAGCAACAACAGACGGCAGCAACAAGGACAACGTGATTTTCAGGAAACCCTTCAGGGGTTACGCAGAGACCCTTAGCGGCAGCGTAGTGACTGCATCATCCAGTCTGGGGTAACGCAGTCCCTTCCAGTGACAACGCTGAGCATTTGGAGGCCTTCAGAGGCTGATGCAGTGTCTTTCAGGGGTAGATCTGGGGTTTCGAAGCCTAGATCTGGCTAAGTTCCATAAATCCCGTTTGATGGTGTGGATTAGTCAGTATTGTTGGTCTTAGATAAGCCAGGTGCTGCAGATCTAGAGTTTTCTCTGTAGGGTTTTCTAGATCTAGAACCCAGAGTTGTGTATTAAAAAATATTCTTAATAATAGAGCTCTCCAGCAGCCAGAGACCGGTTTTCCCACATTGGTTTTTTCCGGGATAGTTTGTCCAGAAATAACTGTGTCACTTTGTCTATGTGTGCATGTGCTTATTCTAGATCTGAATTGGTAGAGATCTGTTATGTGTTTTGCTTTGATGTTAACTTGAATTTATTCATTGATAACTTGTATAAGTAGGAGAAGCTTAACCGGATTAACAAAAATAATTTCTGCATAAGAATTAAGATTCAGAAATTTCTACATGCATTAGAGGAATCTGCAGACGGTATGGGTCACCAACCAAGAATCTGAAGGACTCAAGTAGCAGTAAAGCAAATTTCTCGAAAGGCAAAGAGAATCACTGATAGGCAACAAAAAAATGTATTTGAAGGGACAGCGCAGTTTTTAGGAGGAGATTCATGCAGAGGGAAGGGTGACGCTGTCTAGCGCTGTGTCCTAGCAAGCCCATGCAATTACTGCCGAGATGCCGAAATGGGGCTACTGGTTAGGCTCCAGTTTCGCTGTTGTGATTCGGGGATTCGACTTGTCGTATCCAGAAAGTCTCGTTAAAAGTTGCAGAGAAATTTTAAGAGTCTGGGGTTAAACTTCGAGGTTTTCGCATTTTTAACTTTAGCACAAGTGACAAGTTTGGGAAGAGATCAGCTTCAGAGAGTTTCTACAAAGGAAGCTTGGGTGTGCTTTGGTCGTGAGATCAAAGAAGAAACTGAATCATAGTTGATTTGGTAGATTTCCAAGGAGGGAAATCAAGTGTCAGAGGGAGCAGAGGGTTCCTAGTTCGTAAAGGACCCTAGATCCAAGATCTCTAGCATAGAGAAGAGGAGCTCCGACACATTATGAGCAGATGGCTCCTCATGGACTGCGTGATCAGGATAGGCTAGAGGGCCTCTCAATCTTTTCGGTGTGGAAAGCAAGGATCTTGATTGTCCTTGAGGCACACGGTTCAAGAGACCATGCAGAGCAGACCCTAGCCACATCGACAGATGCAGATCTCCTACGGAAGCATAGAGACGCTGCTGGGCATGCCAATTGGCTGATAATGGACAGTATCAAGGACCATATTGTACCACACATAGCTGAGAAGAGGACAACTAATGAGATGTAGAAGGCCTTGACTTCCCTATATGAGGGAAAATCATTCCAAAGAAAGATGCTGTTGGAGGCCCAAATGAGGTCACTCATGATGACCAAGGGAGAAGACATCGAGCATTTCCTCTTCAGATTGCAGTTAATCAGGGATCAACTCACTGCAACGGGTGGAACTGTAGATGATGCAGTGATAGTCAGGGCTGCCCTCAATACAGTCACAGATGAGTGGTAAACCTTTGTCCAAAGTATCTTGGGCAGAGCAGACCTCCCAGATTGGGACAACTTGTGGTTGATCCTGCGGTAAGAAGAACTACGAAAGTTCACCAAGAAGCAGCGCAACCCTGCGTTGAGCAAGGTTAAGAAGGAAGAGGAGGAAGATGCAGCCTTGGCATCAAAGAAGCAGCCAAAGAAGAAGAAGGATCTTTCTAAGATCAAGTGCTTCTAGTGTGGCGAAATGGGACATTTTGCCAGCCATTGTGTGTGTCCTGACCATCTTTTGAATTTTGTGGTATATTTTCTTGTTGAATGTGGCCAATTATGCTTTTACTTTTCTTTTTAGCTGCATCAACCTTTGGGGCACTATTTCAAGCTCGACCTAAGGTGCGGGCAAGGGGAAGGCGAGGCCAACCCTATGTGGATCCAGTGTGGAAATGTGGAGCTAGGTGGGAAGAATAATGAATGGGGCTAGGATGAATGGAAGAGGAGTAATGTATGTGGATGAGGGAGCGTGACCACACAACCAAAATCGGGGTTTCCCATGGAGTACCACCCTAAAACCCACAAGTCAGTAAAAGATATCCCACGGGACTAAGATCCAAGGGTGACATCCAAAAGAGGTCTAGGGAACAGAAACACAGACCTAGCCCACTCATTCTGCCGAATCCCCCGAGTAATCCATGCCCAAAAGTGTCCATGATACAACCACAATACTCAATTACCAAATGATCGTTGAAATTTTGTGTATTTGGGGTAGCATCAGTTGTGCTCTAGGTCCCAAATTTTAAGGAAGGACTAGAGTTCACCTGATCTACAAGACCCAGAAATGGATTTGGGAAATTTCATCTGGTTTAAGAGATATTAAATTAATTAATTATTTTAATGTATTTCCTAAGTTAAAACTTAGGAAAATAAAATAATTAAAGTGAATTTAATTAAACATGTGATGAAATTGTCTTAAGTTAGACGGATCAAACTTTCTTTTAATCTTAGCCATTGATTAAAGATTTAATCTTGGCCATTGATTTGTCAGCGAGAAAAGTATAAAGAAAAGACTTGGGGTCATTTGTAAGACACACAGAGGTAGAGCACTGAAGCTACGCTGAGATTCTAGGGCGGGGTTATTAAGAATTTCTAAGAAATTTAGTCAGCAGAGAGGGAAACTAGGACTATGATGATCCGATCTTGGGGTCTAGCCACAAGAAGTGTAGAAGAGACGTGTGAAAGACAAATAAGAGAGGAAGGCAAGAAGAACAAGACCAAGAAGTAACATGACAACGTGATTTTCGCAGAAACTCCTTCAGGTTACGCATCTCTTAGCTTGCCGTAGTGATCGCATCATCCGGGCCTCGGGGGTAACGCAGTTCCCTTCCAAGACAACGGCTGGCATTTGGAGGCCTTCGTATGTCATGCAAGAGTCTTTCTTCGGTGGGGTAGATCTCGTTCAAGCCTAGATCCGCCGCTGTTCCATAAATCCTGCTTCGATGGTGTGGATTAGTCAAGATTGCTGGTCTTAGATAAGCTGTGTGGGCCGGCAGTATCTAGAGTTTTCTTCCGTAGGGCTTTGTGATCTAGAAACCTGGAGTTGTGTATTCAGAAATATTCTTAATAATAGATCCCTCCAGTAGCCAGAGATCGAATTTCCCACATTGGGTTTTCCCGGGGACAGTTTGTCCAGAAATAACTGTCACTTTGTGTATGTGTGCATGTGCTTATTCTAGATCTGAATTGGTAGAGGTCTGTTGTGTGTTTTGCTTTGATGTTAACTTGAATTTATTCAGCTGATAACTTGTATAAGTAGGAGAAGATTAACCGGATTAACAGAAATAATTTATGCATAAGAATTAAGATTCAGAAATTTCTACATGGTATCAGAGAAATTGCATATCTAGAAGGGTCAACACCAAGAATCCGATGATCTAGCAAACAGTAGCAATGAAAGGGCAAAGCAGAACTGCACTGAAAGGCAACAAAAAACAGACATGAAGGGACAACAAGAATTTTCAGAAGAGATTCACGCAGGGAAGGGTGACGTTGAGCCGTGTCCTAGCAAGCCCACGCAATTACCGTACGTAGGCAAACGCTCGAAATGGGGCCGCCGGTTAGGTCTTAGTTGCCACAGGATTCGTATCCGAATTTGGTCGATCCATAAAAGTCTCTGCGTGTGCTGCGAAAATTCGTAAGAGCCGGTGGGCAGCCTCGAGGTTTTCGCATTTTTAACCTTAGCACAAGTGACAAAGTTTGGGAAGAGACCCTGGGCTTCTCAGAGAGTTTGTTGGCAAAGGAAACTTGCAGTTTGGTTAGAGGATCAAAGAAGAAGCTGGATCATAGTTGATTTGGTAGATTTCCAAGGAGGGAAATCAAGTGTCAGAGGGAGCAGAGGGTGCCCACTTCGTAAAGGACCCTAGATCCAAATCTCTAGCATAGAGAAGAGGAGCTCCGACACATTTTGAGCAGATGGCTCCTCATGGACTGCGTGATCAGGATAGGCTAGAGGGCTTGTCAAACTTTTCGGTATGGAAAGCTAGGATCCTGATTGTCCTTGAGGCATACGGTCTAAGAGACCATGAGTGACTCAGCCACACGTACGATGCGTACTTACCAAGCATAGAGTCAGCTGACATCCCAATTGGCCGATAATGGACAAGATTGGCGATCATGCTGTACCACACGTAGCTGAGAAGAAGACAGCTAATGAGATGTGGAAGGCCTTGACTTCCCTATATGCGGGAAAATCAGTCCAAAGGAAGATGTTGTTGGAGGCCCAAATGAGGTCATTCATGATGACCAAGGGAGAAGACATCGAGCACTTCCTCTTCAGATTGCATTCAATCAGGGATCAGTTGACTGCAACGGGTGCAACTGTAGATGATGCAGTAATAGTGAGGACTGCCCTCAATGCAGTCAGAGATGAGTGGGAAACCTTTGTCCAAAGTCTCTTAGGCAAAGCGGACCTCCCAGATTGGGACAGCTTGTGGTCGATCCTGCGGCAAGAAGAACTACGAAGGTTCACTAAGAAGCAGCACAGCCCTGCGTTGAGCAAGGTTAAGAAGGAAGAGGAGGAAGATGCGGCCTTGGCATCAAAGAAACAGCCGAAGAAGAAGAAGGATCTTTCTAAGATCAAGTGCTTCTAGTGTGGCGAAATGGGACATTTGCCAGCCATTGTCTAGAAAAGAAGAAGGACAAGGAAGCATCTTCTTCCAAAGCAGCAGTGGTAGATGATGGGTCCGGAGATGATGTAGCCATGAGTGCTCATGAACCACGGAGGTGGGGAGACATGGACATGTAGAGGAGCTACATGGAAGTAGGCGAGATCCTTGAGCAGCTCATCTCCTGGATCACAAGCGAGCTACGGCAGCCTTAAGACAATAGTGGGACAAGTGGAGCAGTGGGTGCATAGATCACAGATGAAGCAGAGGTAGAGGCAGATCTGAAGATTGGGAGGAGTAGCGCAGAGCATAGCAACAGCAACGTAGAAGCAGTAGGAGTGCAGAGGCTGATGTGACTTCAGTAGCGCAGTGCAATACTGCTTACGCAGTGCAGAGCTGCAGCAGCCCAGAGAGCTTCAGAGGGACAGCGCAGTGTAGCAGCAGCGTGATAGATTTCAGCACAAGGAGCTGATGTGACTTCAGTAGTGCAGAGGGAGTTTGATTATGCTAGCAGAGCTGTAGTTGTGCATTGTTCTTTAGATGCCAGCACAGATCTATAGCCTATGGAGCTTCAGCGATGAGGATGCAGCCCATTTGACTTGTTTGTCAAAGATTGGGCAGGAGATTCAGTTGTTTCTCTCAACAACTGAAGTTGCAGTGCAGCAGATCAGCAGTGGCAGTGCTATTAGCAGCACAAATGCAGCATATTGAGAGGGAGCTGTAGTACAGTGGTTGCAGTGGCAGTGGCACAGTCATGGTCAGCAGTACAGAATGGCAGCAGTAGTGCAGAGTTGAGTGGCAGGAGGCCAAGCTTCAGCAGCACAAAACCAGTGCCCAAAATCATGTAATGCATAAGTGTGTTGTATTGCTAGAGCACACCCTTGATGCTAAGAGGGAGTGTTAAGATTTTGTGTATATGGGGTAGCATCAATTGTGCTCTAGGTCCCAAGTTTTGAGGAAGGACTAGAGTTTCACCTGATCTACAAGACCCAGAAATGGATTTGGGAAATTTCATCTGGTTTAGGAGATATTAAATTAATTAATTATTTTAATGTATTTCCTAAGTTAAAACTTAGGAAAATAAAATAATTAAAGTGAATTTAATTAAACATGTGATGAAATTGTCTTGAGTCACACGGATCAAGCTTTCTTTTAATCTTAGCCATTGATTAAAGATTTAATCTTGGCCGTTGATTTGTCAACGAGAAAAGTATAAAGGAAAGGCTTGGGGTCATTTGTAAGACACAGAGGTAGAGCATTGAAGCTAAGATGAGATTCTAGGGTAGGGTTGCTAAGAATTCTCAGAAGTGTTTTAGTTGCAGAGAGGGGAATTTAGACCAAGGGGATGATCTGATCCCGGGGTCTAGAATACACAAGAAGCAGAGAAGAGATCAGGAAAGACAACGCAGAGGAAGACAACAGCGACAGTAGAAGACGGCAGCAGCAGCAGCAGCAAGGACAGTGTGATTTTCAGGAAACCCTTTAGGGGTTACGCAAAGACCCTTAGGGGCAGCGTAGTGACTGCATCACCCAGTTTGGGGTAACGTAGTCCCTTCCAGTGACAGCGCTGAGCATTTGGAGGCCTTCAGAGGCTGACGCAGTGTCTTTCAGGGGCAGATATGGGGTTTCTAGGCCTAGATCTGGCCGAGTTCTGTAAATCCCGTTTGAGGGTGTGGATCAGTCAGTGTTGTTGGTCTTAGATCAGCCAGGTGTTGCAGATCTAGAGTTTTCTCTGTAGGGTTTTCCAGATCTGGAACCCAGAGTTGTGTATTTAGAAATATTCTTAATAATAGAGCCCTCTAGCAGCCAGAGACCGGTTTTCCCACATTGGTATTTTCTGGGGACAGTTTGTTCATAAATAAGTGTGTCACTTTGTCTATGTGTGCATGTGCTTATTCTAGATCTGAATTGGTAGAGATCTGTTATGTGTTTTGCTTTGATGTTAACTTGAATTTATTTAGTTGATAACTTGTATAAGTAGGAGAAGCTTAACCAGATTAACAGAAATAATTTTTGCATAAGAATTAAGATTCAGAAATTTCTACAATGACAAGGCATACCTTTAGGTTCGGGAGGCCCACCTTCAAACATACGATCATGACAGATGGGTGAGGGACCACATGACTAGCTCAGGTGGTAGAGAAATGGCACAACAAGCTAGTTGGTGGCTGCAAGGGGCTGCCGGCTGAGGACCATCTTGGAGAAAATTTTCTCCTAGAGATATCACTCACAAAATGGTGGATAACATCTGGCTCCAATTGGGACGTGATCTCTCAAAAAGTGGGCGAAGCTACTCGAACGGGATGTCACGAGAACACCAACAATTTCTTGGTTACTGTAGACCTATTACCTGCACATATCAAAGACTAAACCCACAGGGTAACATGTCTGTTTGGTGTCTTTTGTTTACCCATGCTTAATGTTAGGCCGTAAAATCAACAAAAATAAAATAAAATAAAATATGCAAATTTTAATCTAAATGCGGCTAATCTACCATGAGAAATATCATATGATGTTAGTTCTAATGCAAAAATCAGCATGCAATGCATCCTACTCTGACATGCATAACATACAATGTCAAGTGCTAGGTATAATCATAGACCCAATGCAAGAATCATCAACGCATGCTTCCATGGTTATTTTTGCAATGGACTCGACAATACAAGTGGGAATAATGATATGAAGGGTTATGTGGGTGGGAGGTGGGAAAACAAGAAACCCATATTCCATAGAAAGGAACTCGGGAAGAAGGAAAAGACACCAACCGAGAGGATTGAATTTGATCCTCTAACCAGGAGATGGAAATCTCAATGATCAAGTATATGAATCTTTGATAAAGAACTATCTCGGGCCTATTATCCTCAGGGTAAGGAGTAAATGACTCAAACATATTTAGGATGATATTAATTTGGTCATTGGGAAAACAAGAAGTGGACTCATCATTATTTTTGGGGAAAAACCATGATTCCTATTTTTTTGTAGGGGAAACCAATTCTTCATCAAAACTAGGGGAACAAACTTCATCACAAACATCCATTTTCTTGGCAGGGACATAACAAGGGGATGAATGCTCAAACATGAAGAAAAACCCTGTATCGATGTCATGGCTAAAGGAAGCTTCTTCCTTGGTTTTTTTTACATTAGTGTTATTAGAATTAACCACAATTTTGGAAGGCTCTTCTTTGATTGAGTAATCTTGGAACATAAAGAAGAGACCCTTCAAATTACTAGGAAGGTGTTCATAAGGGTCAACATTATTATTCAGAAGGGGTGGAGCATTTTTTCTTTCCTGAACTCATTCTTATGGATTTGAGAGATTATGGGGCCTTCATTCTTATAATCATACCCAATTCCCCAATCACCAGTCCAAAAGTCACTCGTAGATTCTTCATTTATTTGACTATCATGATCTTCCTTTGAATCATTGCATTCTTCACTATATATTTGATGTTGGTTAGGGTGTCATTCATTCTCTTCTCTAGATAGGGAGGACTTTTCCTCCTTCATCCGTTCTCGAAGAATGTTATCCAAGGTATTTACTATATGATTTTGATAAAATGCTTCAAGAAGGTCATCGGTAGGACTCTTTTTATATTCACACTTCATGTTACGAAGCTTTTCTGATTGCTCGTAATCATGGGAGAAAATCTCTTCGGAGTTATATGTAGCCATCAGTTGCTTGCAAGACTCGTGATATTCCCTCATTGGTTCTTGCAATACCTGAAGGTTCGGGATCAAGATCCTCTTCATTATCCTTAGTGGACATGCTTTCCAATTCATGAGTCCCTCTTTCGGTGCAATCCTCAATCACTTGATCCTGATGATTTGGAGAAGGATCAAGACACTCTTCCACAAGCATAAAACCATATTCAATAACTTCCTCCTCTCGAAGGGCCACAACCAACATTTGGGATATGTCTTCATGAGATTGGAAACTCGACCCTTCATGCAACAAGAAGTGTGTAGTCAACATTGGAAGAGAAGGAATGCTTTTAGGTTTACATGACTCAAGCCAATCGATATTTGGGGCAATGGATAGGATAGACAATTCCATTTGGTCACGAGGTTGAGTTATATTTTGCTTTGAAAGATACCTCATGAACCCTACCACATGGTTGGTTGCGGAATGTGGATTCCGATCAAACATTAGCATAGTCTTCATGCATTTTGATGAGGGATATCTTGGGATCCCTGTCATATCTATGGCGGGAATATATGTGCAACATGTTGTTGGGTCCTTAATGACATGGGAGTTGCCAAGGTGAATGAAATTGCCTTGACAAATTCTTGCTTCACCCTACAAGCATTGACCTTGAAGGTCAATGAAGAGCTAGGGCTTCGTTCTCCCAATGGAGTCGCCAATAATGATATGTCAATGTGTCGTATGGGGAACAAAACACATGTTTCCTGTCCCTGACAACAACACCAAATTGTTACCGCTCAAACTAGCAGGGGTCCTAAAAGGGTATACTTGAAGGGCTGCCACTAGGTCAAGGGAAACAATGGAGCAATGGAGCAATAGCCCACTAGCACCTCAACTAAGGTTCCCTACTCTTTACAGAGTTTCACTGATGGGAGGAGCCCCGTTATAATAAGGATCATGAAATTGAATGGATCAATGATAGGATGAGAAGTTCTCATAAAAGCCTCTCCACAAGAGAGGCTCAAATACATGGCTTACTTGCCTTGAAAGCAAGATGAAAGGCTCTTTAGGAAGGGCTTAGGGGAATTATAAGAAATAGGGTTTGAGTATATGACTTGTCAAGAACATTCTTAGCTCCTAAAATCCTTTTGGAAACTTGGCTTCCAAGTGGTCTTTGTGATATTGGCTTCAAGTAGTTGTGGGACCAAGTGGACCCGAGGTTAGGTCAAGGGAATGGGGTTGAGCAACCAATGATGTTCTTGACCTAGTCAGGGAGGAGAAGGGGATCAAAGAAGGAATTTTCAATGAAGGTATTGCAATGATCGCAGTGAGGTTTCTAGCCAAGGAAAACATAGGGCAAGAAACAATCCTCGAGTTAGGGCTTGCAATATCTTGAGATCCCACCACCAGATTTGCTTGAAATTTGGAGGGCTTCTACAACAAACTCCAGCGCATGTGTGGACCAAAACTCGAAGTATTTGGATGACTAGATTGTGGAAAAAGTGATGCCCTAGGTGACCTATGTAGGCTAGGCTTTGAAAGAAAGAGAGAAGGTGAAAAAAATATGCTTTAAGGTGATCACCAGTGGAAGACCAATGATTTTTTCTTTGGGAGAGATGGAGTCATGTATAAATTAGGGTTATGCATGATTTCAAGTTTCAACTTATCAAGGAGGCCCAAAAGACGACTTTGCTAGGCTCAGGGCTAGTTTGAAGCAACTTCAAGGTCTTTATACTTCGTTTAGCATGATTCAATGACTTATCAGGAGAAAGTTCTCCCTAGTAATATTCATTCATTCATTCATTATGTGGCCCAATCATGATACAACACCATTTAGAAACTTAATTTCCACAACCTCGTATAAATTGATGCAACAAATAAGCCCTATAATACCGAAACTCCCAACATCATGATGCAGCAAAATTACATAACGAAAATAACATTAGAAAGGTACTTACATGCATGAAGAATATAACTAGTCATCAAATTGCGAACAAGAGAAGCTCCAAGACAAAGAAGCTTTCACCATACATCAAAATTCATCCATTCATCCAAAAATCTTCCTCCTCCAAAGAGTACGAAATTCTTACAAGAGCTAATGATCATTCCAAGTGATGATGCTAAAATGAATTCACATCACTTGTATTTAACATTTACTTCAATAATCCGCTCCAACACACAAACCTTGGTCTATCTTGTGCATATTAAGCGGGATGTGGGGATGTAATATTTGCTTGGTCCTGTATCCTTTATGCTAACATTTATTTGTGTCCCCAAGTCACTGTCAAGTCTCACTATCTCATAAGTGTAATTATTTCACTCTCACTCTCATATTTCCTTTTTGACATCTCTTTCAAGAATCTCGCTATTGTATTGCTTTCATGATATATAGATTTACTACATTTACATTCATAACCTAATTTTTATCTTAATGTTATAAACATCTATACTTACGTTTCATTCCATGGTCTATATATTATTCTATTAACATAGGAGTGAGAGTTAGTTCATTTCATGCTTTAGCTTCTTTCTTTTAATAATTATAATTTCTCGTCTCCCTTCCAAACATTCTTTGAATGTCATGCATTTCATTGCTTCTCATTCATTCATTTCCACTTTGTGTTGTACATGATTCATATCATATTACTTGTGTTGGTGTGCTATCGCTTCACTTTTGCATTGATTATTTGAGCACAGGGTCTCCAAGCAAAAGTAGAGAACATAAATGAAGAACAATGGATATTACCCCCTCACCATATTTGTGCATTGTCTCGCACCACAAACATGAGTGGGCTCCCCATACGCCATTGCCTTTATATTGTTTCTACTCTTATTTTTGATTTGGCTTATTTTTCTTTGCTTGCTTCTCTTCTTCCTGGCAACTTGTTATTGTTCCTATCTTATGGATTATAACACCTGCAATGGGGAGAATATGTAGTTATGGATTTTATGCTTTATCACACATATGGCCTAATATCTAGGGAGGCTATTGTATGACCCTCTTCTATGGCATGTCCATATATGGCAGATCCAGTAATTGCATCGATATTTCTCTACCATTCTTTGTGTTGGACCACCATCCTTCCGTTCCCCATAATTCCACATTTCTAACCAATGTCCAAGTGTGAAAACATAGCACAATTTATGGATTATATTGCAGAAAAAAAAGTGAAGGCAGTGTTATGAAAATGCTTGTAGGAGGTTCTGTATTTAGGGACATTGGGGAAAGGTGGCCGACTTTGAAGAACCTCGTAATGTTAGGCTTTCATTGGAAGCTGATAATGGCAATACATTTGGACATCTCAAATCCATTTACTTAGTGTGGCTTATTTTTTATAAACAATAGACTTCTTACTTGGATGTCCATAAAGAGGCATCATGTTGGCATTGGTTATTCTAGGTATGTTTTTACCATGATGTTGGAAGGGATAAGTTGATGTAATATTTTCTTGGTCCTGTATCTTTTATGCCAACATTATTTTGTGTCCCCAAATCACTTTGAAGGGGGGAGTTGGAGTTATGTTGGCTAACCTTAAATTGTGGCTCCAGTGGCCCTGAAATGTCATTTATTATACACTTGGTTTGTGTGGACCACATTGGTGTTAGTGGGTGCCCCTTAGGGTATCTCAGGGTATCTCACATTGGGCTAGGGACCGCATCATAATTGACCCTAACACCTGAGGCAAATGCCTCATTGGTTATCATGTCACTTCACTATTTATATCATCTTGAGAGTCACTGTATCCAAACAATTAATGTGCTATGGGCTATCTTTATGTGATGCGTGACTATTAGAGAATTGGGTTAGTCTGTTTATCACAGAAAACGAGTAATACACTGCCATTTTTAACAATCCCTATCAATGGGCTTCCTATGAGGATTCCCACTTCCTAGTCCCCCCTCATGAGTGATGATCCTTTGGTTTGAGGGACAACCGCGTTTGAGCTAATTAGTTACCATTTTAGGGTGTTAATTGAAAGGATTTATAATTCAGATTGAGGTAAAACTGCCATTTAATAACCTTTTTAGGTTGTTTAATCAAAACTAATATGTTATTATTGAACTAAACATGATATGCACCTTAGGGCAAGCCCTGTTATTTTTAATCCTTCGGAGTAATATATTACTTACTAAACATGATATGCACCTTTGGCAAGCCCTGTTATTTTTTATCCTTCGGAGTAGATATATTGCTTTGTTTTGCTAGTAAAAGCTGTAGCTTTCTTGCAGGGAGATGAGCTGAGGAAGCAGATTGGAGCTGCTGTTTATGTAGAATGCAGTTCAAAAACTCAGCAGGTATCTAATTTAAAAGCTATATGTTTTGCATTGGGTACCCAGGAAATATGTAATGAGATTTCCCTACCGCTCTTGTTTTTAGTTTTTGGTGGTATTTTGAGTTGTAGTCATCCTATTTTGTTAAATTGAAACTGCATTTTATTAATCTTGAAAGATATATACAGCAGGTTAACCCAGTAGCTAATCTGAAAGATAAAAAAACCATTATGTTCTGGCGAATGATCAGGATCTTAGACCTTTCTTTGATATTGTCATTTAGGAGTCACTTTCTGGAATGATACAAGTTTATCTGTCATGACTCTTATTTGCAGAATATCAAAGCTGTTTTCGACGCAGCAATCAAGGTTGTTATTCAACCACCAAAGCAAAAGAAGAAGAAGAAAAGGAAGTCTCACAAGCACTGTTCCATTATGTAAGTATGGTGTTAAATGTTCTGTATTGGAAATTTCAGATTTTATACCATAGAGAAAGCTTGGATAAGCACAATGCTAGATGGTGGATCATTAACTTTGATTAATTTCTGAAAGTGAGATTCTTCTGGTGAGTTGTATTAAAGATGTGTGGTTGTGATGAGAGCCCGAAAACAAGTATCTAATAGCTGACCTGTAATGTTTTACATATTGATAGCCGCACACTACACGTGGATTTGCTGTAATAAATTTGTGTGCTTGTAAATGTAATTATATATTTATTGTATTGTGTTTTAAGCTGAAGCTGAAAGATATACAGTTATATAATCCAAATTTTGTTCCACAAGAAGAAAATTATATAGTTTCGCAACTACATTTGATGCTGTCATTATACGCATATAGCTCTTCAAGCTTTGAATGAACCTAGACGCACAGTTTTTATTAGGGATGTGGATGAGATTGCTACAGCATATCACTTGCAATATTATTGCAACACATTTGAGCATCTAGTAGTGGATCTCATTGGTTTCAAAGGCAATGGGGTTGGTCCTCAGAATATAGAGCTTCATCATAATAATGTAACACAAATACACATATCAGCTCAATATTTGAAGTTTCCTGTACTCTACTGGAATTAAATTACCATTTTAAGTACTACGCTCTTTCATGTCTCTTACGTTTTATGTATTTTATGGAAATACACTAAATAAATTGATTCGAGTAACCCATTTTCATAGAAAATGTCAATTGACACCATCGGGGGATCATGGATTAGTTTGAAGTTTGAACAATCACAAATTTAGATAAACATGGTATGATTATTCTCGTGTATCTGTGATTTGGATATTTGTATCAATGACTCATCATATTTTCCATCAAACTTGGAAAGCATACTGTAATATATGCCGTGTTTAAAAAAAAATTGTCACAATTTTATTTTCCTTGGCATCATGTTGAAGCCGAGTTGGGATTTTTATGTAAGCTATTTTATTGCTGTGGGTGCTTGGATTTTGTAGCCAGCAGAACCACTTTTGTCAATAGTTTTTCACCCCGAAAAGTCGATGAGCTGAAAAGTGGATTGTGATAAATCTAATACAAGGTTGACAAGGGTGACTATTTAATTAATGTATATAGTAGATTAGTATTGATGACCCTACTAAACTAAAAACATGGTGCAAAGCTCTCTATCTTCATTATCAAGCAAAATGTTACAAAGCTCTCTATCTTCTAGGATGAGCTAAATATTTTCTTAGGTTCTATTGTGATTGTGACTATGATTATCTAGTGTGAATTAAATATTTTCTTTTCATCTAGGTCAACCACATAATAATGTGATGCTATAATAAATAAGTAAATAAAAATGATAAATAATAATAATAATAAATAAGTAAATAAAAATGATAAATAAAGTGAGGGATGATAATAAATAAATAAAACTAATTAATTTAGTTAATGAAAAAATAAAAGTAAGTAATCATAATTTATGGAAAAGGTAAAATTAAAAAAAATGTTAAGATAAAATGAAAAATGCATGGTGATAAGTAGATTATGTGGATGGAATTTGGATTTTTGAACAAAGGAGATTTATGTAATAGATGAGAAGTAGAATGCGAGACATCTTTTTTCTAAAGTTCTTGAGGAGCAACTATATTGTCATTGACAAAGGTAGTTGATTGAAGGCTTGAGGATAGTTAGTTGCAGAAAGACATCGTGTAGTTGAGCAGTTGAGCCTATGGCTGGTGGAGAGTTGTCCCATGTGTTGATGGAATAATGATCCATTTGTTAATTGTTTGTGTTATTGTAAAGTTGTTAAAGGCTTGAGGATAGTTAATTGCAGAAAGACATCGTATAGTTGGCTGGTGGAGAGTTGTCCCCATGTGTTGATGGAATAATGATCCATTTGTTAATTGTCTGTGTTATTGTAAAGTTGTTAAAGGCTTGAGGATAGTTAGTTGCAGAAAGACATCGTATAGTTGAGCCTATGGCTGGTAGAGAGTTGTCCTCATGTGTTGATGGAATAATGATCCATTTGTTAATTGTTTACTTTATTGTAAAGTAGTTATTTTCTGTGAGAGATTTGTGGATTGATTGTTTGAGAGAATTGTGGAGTGATTGATTGAGAAATTTGTGGAGATGACAAAATCCGGGAACCTCTCCTCATATAAATATATATCTATGTTAATGAAATTTGAAATTTGATTGACTTGGTGTCTGAGCTGTGTGCATTATTGTCAAATTATCCTTGCTATGGTAGTTTTTTTGCTGGTGTATAGTGTTCTGATTGGAGCCCATGTGAAAGAGTGAGCGTGGAAATTTCTGTATTTCTGAGTGCCAAGAAATTGTTATATCTCGTGTGAATGCCTGATACCTGTGCGTGTAGTCCAGCGTGTGGATGGCTATGTGTTGAAGCCCTGTGTGTGGACGTCTAAGCATGTTGTGCTGCGTTGGAATTTTTTTTGGCTGAATTTTGCGTGGAGCAGAGTTGCATTGATTGAATTCTGCGAGCATACCTGCATTGAATGAAAGCAACAATGGAGTCACCAGCGTGGAGTAGAAGTCCAACGTGTGAATGACTCTGCGTGCAACGTTGGACAATGAGAAAAATCTATGCGTGAAGCTATCGTGGAGTAATCTGTCAACGTGGAGAAATTTGTGTGTTTCCTATTTGTAAATGCAAGAAGCATTGAAGGTTGGACGTAGGTTAACTGGTTCCTATAATCAATTAAGGACAAATCACATCGTTTGGACATTTTTGCATGCTTTGAACCTAAGTTAAAGCTTCCATCATATTTTTGGTATTCCCAAGTATTTGAAAACCATAGTACTTGAAAACCATTACTATCATACTTGCATTATTTACAAGGAGTGTATTCCATCTTATTTTTGGTATTTCCAAGTATTCGAAACCATAGTACTTGAAAACCATTACTATCATACTTGCATTATTTGTTAATACAGGGATTGTAAGGAGTGAAGAGAGAGTTACTGGAGTGCATGTGAGAGAATTAATTGGTTTTTAATAAAGTTTGTAGTCCGGGTTTAAAAAATTGAGGGTATAGTTATAAAGTCTTTAAAAAGGGATATTTTGTAATTTTGTAATTTCTATTTAGAAGGGATATTTTGTAATTTTTATTTGAAAGGATTGGTAACAAAGTTGAAAATGGAGGATGAGAAGTATTAATCATTTTCATTGATGATTGATTCATTTTTAAGAAAGTTGTAATTACGCATTTGTTGTGTCATTTTGTACTCTATTAATAAAAGGATATTTTCTGTGGTGGTGGTTGAGTCCCAACTTTTTGGGACATTTGGTTCTTGTCCCGGGTCGAAGTGGGACACATTCTGTTCATTGTGCACTTTTTCTTTCTAATTCTCGAATTTTGTCTTACTCTTCTCATGACGACAAGCAATATTGTATTGCCTAAACTTGTTGGCACAAAATATTTTCATTGGAGCAAACCCATGCAACTTATATTCATCACCAAAGATTTATGGGAACTTGTAACTGATGGATACACTATGCCTTCTCTTGATGAATTCAAAGCATTAAGTGGTGATGAAAATAAATCACTTAAGGAACTTATTAAGAAAGATAATGAAGCACTCTCACTTATAGGAAACACTCTTGAAGAATCTATATTTCCAAGAATCAGTGATGTAATATCATCTAAAGAAGCATGGTTAAAAAACACATATGAAGGTGTTTGTGTAGCTAAATTGCAAACATTCAGGAGGAACTTTGAGAACGCCCACATACAAAGTAATGAATCCATTCATGATTACATCATAAAAATACAAGATCTTGTTAATCAGATTCGGTCATTAGGTGAAGATGTTCCAGAAAGAAGGCTAATTGAGAAGATTTATAAGAAGTGTTCTACCCAAATTTCAAATGGTCACCATCAGTATTATGGTCTCCAAATATTTAAATAACATGAAAATTGATGAATTAAGTGGATTCTTGTTAACTATTGAAGAGAGTCAACCATCTGAGCAAGTAGAACACGCCTTTTCTGCAAAGCACAGAGGAAGAGTAAGGAGTAGGGGTCAATATCATAATCAGAATCAAAACATAAATCAACAAAGTTAATAAGGAAATGCATCTCCTTCAAGAGGTAGATTAAGGAATCCTAGTCAATTCAGAGTAAGAGGCAAAGATGGATCTCGAGGAAGAGGACAAGGAAGAGATGGAGGAAGGTGGAGGACCACAATGTTATTATTGCCAAAAATTTGGCCATCTTGAAAGAGATTGTTATGCAAAAGTGCAAGATATGGAGCGAAAAGGTGCTAATACAATTATTGAAGAAACTAGGAATGGGAAGTTATTCATCTCAAGTTTGATGGCATATAGTGAAGAAAGTGAAGCGTGGTATATTGATTCAGAATATTCGACTCATATGACATCTCAAGAGGAGTTGTCTACTAAAATTAGTGAGAATTATTCCAACAAAGTCATATTTGGTGATGATAGTGTTTCTGAAGTGAAAGGGAAAGGCACAGTTGCAATACTAGCATTACATGGAAAGAAGAAGTTAATTGAGGACACTTCGTTGACACTAACATTGAAGAAGAACCTACTTTTTGTAGGACAAATGATGGAGCAAAACTACAAGTTGGTGTTTGATAATAAAGAGTGTTAAATCATGGATATGTTGAATCAAAATGCAGTTGTAGCAAGAGGTGAAATGACTGAAGATAGACTTCTCAAGCTATGCCTTAATTCAAGTAATTCCCAAAGTTTAAAAGCAACAAAAGAAACAAATAGTAAGCTTTGGCACTTAAGGATGGGACATCTGAATTTTTAGAGTTCGGTGCTGCTGAGAAAGCAAAACATGGTGAATGGTCTTCCTTATATTAAGTTGGATGGTGAAGTATGTGAAGGGTGTATTTTTGGGAAACAACACAGGAAAAGTTTCTCAAATAGAACATGGAAGGCTAGAGAACGTCTAGCATTGGTGCATTCATATTTATGTGGGCCAATGGAGATTGTGTCCTTTGTAAAGGCACATTACTTTCTCACTTTTATTGATGATTGTTCTAGGAAGACATGGGTGTATTTTCTGCAGGAGAAGTCTAAAGTGTTTTCTCATTTTCTTGAGTTTAAGGCTTTAGTTGAAAAGCAAAGTAGTTTGAAAATTCTCACTATAAGAATAGATAATGGGGTGGGGTGGGCTGGGGTGGGGTGGGCTGAATACAAGTCAAATGAGTTTTTGAGTTATTGCAGGGAGAATGGAATAAAGCGAGAGTTTACCAATGCATAATCTCCTCAACAAAATGGTGTTGTAGAAAGGAAAAACAAGACTATAGTTGAAATGGCTAGGAGCATGTTAAAAACTAAGTCCCTTAGAAATGAATTTTGGGATGAAGCAGTACACACCACAATATACACTCTTAACTGATGTCCTACAAAGGCAACGCTGATTTTGACTCCAGAAGAAGCATGGCCAAGATACAAACTAAGTGTTGAACACATGAATGTTTTTGGTTGTGTTGCATATGTACATGTTCCTAAAGAAAAGAGGAAGAAATTGGATGACAAGAGTGTGAAGTGTATCTTTATTGGATATAATACTAAAACAAGAAGTTACAAGTTGTTTGATCTTGAAGTAAGGAAGTGATAATAATCAGAGATGTTTTGTTTGATGAGCAGGGACTATCAACCAGAACATGAACAATTTGAATCGAGAAAAGATGCAATGAATTTTGGCGATGAATTAAATTCCAAGTTAGTAAAGATAGAAGAAGTTAAGAAGAAGCCTAAGTGGCTTGAAAGGGGACATTGAGAAAACAAGAAGTTGGATAGAAATTTTGAAAGAAAGATTATTAGATCCCAAAGTTTTTTAGTGAACTATGCACTTATGGAACTGGTAATGAAAATGGATGAACCACAAGATTAAGTAGAAGCATCAAGAAAGGAGGAATGGAATGAAGCTATGGAACTAGAATTGAATGCCTTTGTGAAAAATGATACATGGGACTTGGTCAAATTACCAAAAGGAAAAGATGTAATTGGCACTACGTGGGTTTGTAAAACCAAGTATAAATCACATGATTGAATTGATATGTATAAGGCTTGTTTAGTTGCAAAGGGATATGCATAGGAAGAAGACATTGATTACACCAAGACATTTTCTCCCGTGGAAAAGTTGGATACAATTAGGATGGTTCTTGCATTAACTGCACAATACAAATGGCCAATTTTTTAGATGGATGTTAAATCAACTTTTCTGAATGGTTATGTGGATGTAGAAATTTATGTGGTGCAACCTGGAGGTTTTAAAGTTTTAAAGTGCTCGGAAAAGAAGATTATGTTTATAAGTTGAAGAAGGCCTTATATGGTCTTAAGCAAGTACCAGGGGCATGGTACTCAAGAATTGATAAGCATTTTCAGGACCATGGCTTAGTTAAATGTTTATTTGAGCCAAATCTCTATATATTTCAGTCAGGACAAGAGATTCTAATATTTGTCTTATATGTCGATGATTTGATCTACACATGGAATAATGATGAACTATTTCAAAAATTTAAGTCATATATGATTGCTGAGTTTGAAATAACAAATCTTGGTGAGTTGCATTACTTCTTGGGTATTGAAGTTTAACAGAAGGAAGATGGTATTTTCATGTCACAAGGCAAGTATACTTGGGACATTTTGAAGAAGTTCAGAATGTTGAGTTGCAAGCCAACAACTACTCTTTTGGAAGTTGGGTTGAAGTTATACAAACATGATGACTCCAATTCAGTTGATGTTACTTTCTATCGTCAATTGGTTGAAATTTTGATCTACTAAACTACAACTTGATCGAATATTTTATTTGAAAGTTTGATCTATTTAACTACAACTTGATTGGATCTTTTATTTGTAGTCAGTATGGTATCAAGATTTATGACAGAACCCAAGGAATTGCATTGGAAAGTAACAAAGAGGATTTTAAGATATTTGCATGGAACAATTGATTATGGTTTGGTATACAAGTCTACAAAAGATTTCAGGTTGGTTGGTTATATAGATTCAAACTGGGCTAGATGCATGGATGACATGAAATCAACTCTAGGGTATTCATTCAACATGGGTTTAGCAATAGTTGCTTGGAGTACTAATAAGCAACCTACAATTTCTCTCTCCACAACAGAAGCAAAGTAAAAAGTGACAACGACAACAACATGTGAAGCAGTTTGGTTGAGAAGAATTCTAGATTATCTACATGAACAACAAGAGCAACCCACTCAATTGATATGTGATAATCAAAGTGCTATTTAGAAGACCAAGCACCCAATTTTTCATAAGAATACCAAGCATATTGATATTCATTATCATTTTGTGCGAGATTTGGTTCAACAAGGAGCGATCAAGATCGAGTACTACAAAATAGAGGAACATGTAGTTGATATATTCACTAAAGCACTGTCTAAGGAAAAGTTTTGCAAATTCAGAAATGATCTTGGAATATTTCCAAATGATCATTATGGGGGAGATTTGATGGAATAATAATCCATTTGTTAATTATTTGTGTTATTGTAAAGTTGTTATTTTCTATGAGAGATTTGTGGACTGATTGATTGAGAGACTTGTGGAGTGATTGATTGAGAAATTTGTGGAGATGAAAAATTCCCGAGACCTCTCATGTATAAATGTATGCCTCTGTTAATGAAATTTGATTGAGTTGGTGCATATGAGCTGCGTGAATTATTGTCAAATTATCCTTGCTCTATTAGTTCTTTTGCTGGTGTATTTCCTTCATGTGTCGTTTGCAATTAATAGGATTAAAGATTGGTGTACCACAATTTGGTGTTCACGAGTTATAAGTAAGTTGGGTTCTTCAACTCCCAGGTACAATTCTTCTTAGCGATGTAAATTATGCAATTGGTAATGCATCATTCTTTATATTTATCAATGTTGCACATTTATGTATGTTTAATTTGGAAGTTTGGACCATCATAATAACCTTCAATTATGCTATATGAATTTCTCTGCTTTTTAATTGAAGCTCTGACGATACAATTCCTTATATGTTCTATCACTCTCTACTATAATATTCCTCTATTTGGGCATGTACTTTCACAATTAGACATGCATTTTTAAAATGATTTTTCTTTAAAAAGAAATAAAATAAGTGTATTATAAGTTTTAAGGTAGATGAATATGACTATACTCGTTGTTTTCCTTAGAACTTGACATGCAAATACTTTATCTTTCCTTTTTCCATAGAATTTTCACAATACATCTCTATATACATTGATTTTTTTCCCAAGGAAAAATCGTAATTTTATTAATGAAAACAAAATTACATGTTGTAGATGCTTGCAAGCATTCCTTCATCTAGTCAGACTCATGATCATAAGTTCATACATAACAATCAACTAACAGACGGAAAGAAAATGTTAACCTCTTCTCCATTTCTTCTTTTCAACCTTCCACCATTCTCCTTGAGATGGCGTGGATGAGGCAATAGCTAGCTGTTTTCCTTCTATTCTTGAAATTTCCTTGTCTGAATCTTAATTGTCAGATACATGATTAAGTTTGTTTCCTCCAGTATCCTTTGCTTCAGGTTTCCTTCTTGCAGGATAACTTCTCGATCCTCCGATGATGCAAATTTTACAATGAAGAAACCTTTGGAGTAGAGGTATATTTCACAATTTGTTGTCCAATTGATGAAGATCCAATGGAAAAGATCCATTGGTTTTGGCTAGAAATTGTTAAATCTGCAGATGATGGCTTGTTCTTCATATGCTGTGCCAAGATTGTTTGATTCTAGAGTATCTATGATCAGTTTTGGGATATAATTCGCCTGCTCCACTATGTAAGGGCTGAGACCATTATGTGTTTGTTCTAGGTTTGGTGTAGCTGTTGATTTCCCTTGGAGGATTTTTTGAAGGATAGACCAACATTTATGTGTTCCTAGTTCGGTTCTGTACCTTTGGGTAAGCTAGATCCAACAACCCCTCCTATTCCCTTTGATTTACTTGATCTTGTTGCTTCTCCTCTCAATCTCAGATTGAGGATGATGGTGGTCAAAGGTAGAATGCTATATTCATGTAGACTGTGATCATCCCGAAGAGATCTTCCACCATAGATCAAGTTTTGCAAGTTTGATGGATAACCCACATTTTTCATGATATTTTGCTTCAAGTGAAAGGCCTTGTTAGAAGTCTGTACCCGAAGTAACGTTGAATTACTAGTGGGGGATTTTATGAAAATCTGAAAGAAATTATGTTCTTTCTTCTCTCGGGTATCATATGTTTCAAGATCCAGATTGGTGTCGTATGTTGTTTCTATTTCCTATAGTAGGGGTTGCAATGCGGTTACATTCGTTGATTGCAAGACCCTTACTACTTTATGTTCTAGTAAGTTTGAGGGCAGATTTGACGAAGAGAGTTCGGGAGGCCTCAAATTAGGGCCCGATCCGTCTTCTTTAGGATTAGATACGCCCACGATGAGTAAATGTCCTAGATCCGAGCAGGTAGATCTTAGATTTGTATACCTTGCAGTGTTGGAGTTCGCGACTGGGGCTGTCACCAAGGTATTGGGGCTTCTGCGTCCCATATACAATACAAAAAAAGCAACTCCACGAGATCTATATGACTGCATCGAGCTCCAATTCCTTCGGATAAGTGAACAAACTCTTAATTCAATATTTAAAGATGTTTGCTATTAAATCCCTCTAATATACAATACCAAAATTAACCATATGTCACACCAACAATATCTCTTCTATAAAAATGGATTTCCCATATTGGAACTTAGAGTTAATAAAATATAATATAAGCCTACAATAAGTAGACCAAGAATTCTTCTAGATACTTAATAATTTGACATTCTCACAACAAAATCGAACATGATACTTTATGCAATCTTCATTACTCTACTGCTAATTTAAGGGTAGGAGCAACCATCTCCTTCATTGATCATCTCAAAATTGCTCAATTTAGGGCTGCTATGGTGTTATAGATTTTCTAGAACTTTCTTTCCTTGTAGGTCTTCAAATTAGTTGCGATGCTAAAACCTTCGTTCCAAATTCTACACCTTAAGTTTGATTTGTGCACATGAAAGCTTTTCAAACATATGTTTGCTTTTATCTTTCTCAGTGAAATATATCAAGAGCTTAAATTTTTGTTATGAATCTTTTTGTATAACGAAAATGTCGAGATGAATTGTTTGAAGCCATGAAACCCTAGGATCATGGTTTTGATACCAAATGTGATGAACCTTGCACTTTGAAATTGATGAGAAACCAATAATTACAATCCACTTCGAGAGAGAAATCTCCTTTTACAATGAATATAATGTACGAGGAAATATTTGATGACCTGAAGATTAGGTCTTCTTAATGTATATATGGGAGGCACATGGTACAATTATAATAAAATGGTACAATGAAAGGTTCTAGCTGACATGATAATATAACACTAGAAACGTAATAACTCAATATCTGTTAATTCTCCTACAAACCTAGCACACATAAATCAAATGAGCTAAAATATTACAACTCTACTGAATGAATGGACAACTAGGTTCTTAACATTAATCAACAGAAGCAAAAACATAACCAATCTCACAAAAACGACACAATAGGTTATGCCTAATCAAATTAGTTCATTAAATTTTTTTCTTTGTAACGTACTTGGGATAATGGCCCAACTGAGAGAATTACATTTATAACAATTGCATATGATCAAGCCTCCTTGCTTCATCTGGATCTCCTTTTTGCCCGCTTCGTTGGACCTAACACACAAGAGTATCACACCTCATCAAGATGCCTCTCTTAATCTTGTGTAATTCTATGGCGTATCTTCTCCCTCTCCTTAGCCTCACTTTTATAACTTTTCATTGAGCTAAATCCCTAATCCTAATGTCCAAAGTGATTCACGACAACGATTAGATCTTGCCTCACTTGAGATTAAGGGTTGAGATTAAAACATAATCACTAAAGTAAATATTTTATTTTTTCTAATGTTTCTTTAGCTCAATTAACCAACATAATATTCATGTGCTTTTTCTAAGTTAAAACTTTGGCCAAATTATAGATGCAACTTGCTCACACTAGAGCAAGTGTGTAAGGAGATCTTGGGAAACTTATGTATGCCTAGACACTTAGGCTTGTCCAAAAATACTTGCTCGAGTTACTAACATCAACACTCCCTCTTAGCGAGGGAGGTACTTCTACTATCTGGAATTAACATCGATCCCGAAATTGATTCAATTGCCTTGGCTATTCCCTCTAAACTAGAAGCCTTCCATGCCATTCATTTTGGAAACATCCTCGAAGTCTTTCTTCCATTGGATTGATCCCTATAAACCTCCTGGTCTTGAACATCTTGTAAGGTCATCTCATACTTGTTGATTTTATAATGCAATTAGGGTTGGCACAATATTTCAGAAATTCTAATATTTACATTTTATGTTGATATTTTAACTTATTCCAATATATCATTCAACAACTATACTTTAGTAATTCAACAATAAAGAACAATAGAATAATGGAGATCACAATGCAAAAAAGAGATAAGATTTACGCTGGGAATGTTGGAAATACTAAGAGGGGGGTGAATCAATATTTCTCTTCCAATTGTTATTTTACCAGATTTAGATCACTTATAACTAGAACACAAAATGAAAAATATAGAATAAATGATTCTATTAATCAGAAATAACGAGGACTTAAATCTTCTTCTTTATAATGAATCAGGTACAATAATTGTTTAGGGCTCCAACCCTAGATGAAGACACCAATCTCCAATATAACAAGCTCCAACCTGTGCTTTTCCAAGCACCGACATGGACTTCACGAGGTTCCAACCTCTAGGGCTCCTACCCTAGCTTCGTAAGGCTCCAACCTTGTCTTTATGAGGCACAAACCTCTAGGGCTAGGGCTCTAACCCCATCATTGGTATAAGCTCCAATCTGGTCTTCTTGAGGACTCCTATCCTCTAGGGCTCCGATCCACAACTTCATTTCTTCGATATAGATTCGACGATTCCTCAAGGCTCTCCCAATATCTTCTGCAACAAACCCTGACAATATCTTCACTTTCAACAATGCCTTCACTTAATCTCCAAATCACTTACATCATCAATGACAACTTTGTATTCTTAGAAGTTGTCACCACAACTCTTCATTTCACCCAAACAAAATCTCCAAGGTTACCTCATGAGGTCCTTCAACAACACATCATGATCTCCGAGGATGCCTTCAAGATCAACTTCTACAAGTCTTCCAAATCCCTTCAAGGTATGTCTACCACTGCTTCAAGATATTTTAAGGAAAAAGATCAATTCACTTTTACTCGAAAGTGTCACCAAGGCAACTCAACACAAATTGTCCAAAAGTATGCCACTGTCACTAGGCAATGGACACAAATCCAATCCAATTGGTTTTACCACATGAATGTTATGTCATAATATCACATGTGCACCAGATTTCACAAACACAAAGGAAATCTCACAGTTGGGCCTCCTTCAATTATAAATTACAGACTTCTCAATTTCATTGTTCACTCACTTCCCCAAATACAATGAGAAACAAGTCATGCCAAAATCCTTCAACTTGCCTGCATGATGAAACTATCTCTGCAAATTCGAGCCTGATCACTGGTTATCAATCCGAACTTCAAGCAGACTTGTAAAGCAAACTTCCCAGGCTTCCAAGCAGTTTTGTCAATACACTTGTCACTGGTCCAAGGTTTAGACTAAGCCTACTTAAGCTTCGGGTTCGAAGTGTCAACACCACAGTTCAAGCTCTTCACAAGTTCAAGTCCAAATATTATTGGTTCGCCCTCCTAAATGCTTGCAGATCTGAAGTATATACCTATGTTCTAAGATAGAGATGCCACAAATTTCGAGCATTTGCAATGCTATAGGTCCTTGCTCCAAGTCTGCAATCCAAGGTGTTGATTTTCTTCCAAAAGTCTACCTGCATGTCACTGTCCTGCAATTGAAGTCTGCACTTCCCTAGGTTCGAGATTTGTTCTGCAATTATTTCAACATATGTCTGTTCGTGCTGTGGTGATAATAATCTAGAGGTTATGATCACAGGTTGAACCCTAAAAACCTGCCTCCAAGGGGACTGATCATATGACTGAACCCTATCCACAAGTGATTAAACCAAGTCTACTACAGATCAACCACAAGTGGATGCTTTACTCCTTCAGGTGACTTTTCAGAAGGTCTGTTCTTTTGTTCTTAAGCCCGAGCTTTTTAAAGATATTTTAATCACTGAAAATGCCCCAACATAATTCTTCTTTGATGTCCTTGGCCTCCTTTCTGCCTCTGCCTTCTTATATGCCATCTCTCTAAAATATTCACCGAGTTTTATCATTGAAATGAGGAGTTCAGACTCGTATTTATACTATATTTGACCTATAATGAAGAGATACATCCCTTGATGAGACATGTCAACCTATATAAGTTGGCTTACCAAAAATAATGATTTTTCTAACTTATAAATTCAATTTCTCTCAATCTAGAAGGAGTTAGAAGGGGAGTAATAGTTCATTTGAAAGGGGAAAATATATTCTACAAGTTGGTGCCATTTTCATCCTTGAATGAGGTCATTTTTCCATCAATAAAATTATATTTTGTGAACTGTCATCATTATTTTATCCATGGAAGCCTTTAGGATATTATGTTTTGGACAATGATAGGACTTCCTTGAGGATTAATTTTTTTTATCTTTTAGGCCTTAAATTTTATGATATGCAAGGTAAGGGTTCCTTCTTATGTGTTCTTCATTTATAAGGATTAGGGATTCCTTAGGGCATCATGAGCATCATTCAACAAAGCTAGGTCTTAGGGAACCCTATTTTCCAATCAACATTTATTCATGCATCATGACATAGGGATAAGGTCTAGGGATTCATCAATGTGTATTATTATGCCTAGAAGGGTTTCATGGTAAGGGTTTCTTCATCCATTATTAGATCATGCATCAACAAGCTAGGGCTTGTCATCATATAGATAGGGATATACATGTAGCTAGGGAATATATGCATCATGTGACTTGAATATGCATCATCTTCATGCTTAGGATTTTCTCCTAGGTTTTGCATGAGGTTAGGGAAACATCAAAAAAGGGTAATTCATGTAGCTAGGGAATATATGCATCACGTGACTTGAATATGCATCATCTTCATGCTTAGGATTTTATCCTAGGGTTTGCATGAGGTTAGGGAAACATCACAAAAGGGTAATTATTGCATCACAATAATATTTTCCATCTCTAATAATGCCATATTGACATCAATGACAACTTTGACCAACAATATCCCCCTTTGTCATTGATGGCAATATTCTTTCCCTTTCAACAATTTCTCCTTCTTTGAAATCAATGCAAATGGGGTGCCCAAGTACTCCCCCTATCAAGCTGCTTCTTTACATGTTGCTTCATCATATTTTATTCATCAAATATAGTTCTTCATGATAGATATGTTGCTCCCACTGTCATAGTGCTCCTTGTTATGTTACTATTTGCAACTCCCTATGTCATTATGTTTATCTTTAATGGACTTGCTCCCCATAAGCCTTTTCATGCCTTCATCGAAATGGATGAGATAGATGATCAACCAACTCCCCCTGCCTGCATAAACGCCTCTAGCACTTCTTTTTGCTTTAGACAAGAAATATCGATTCCTTGTGATTAAGTGGAAGATATCTTCAACAATGTCATGATTTTCTTCAATGGAGTTACTCCCTAGAGGTGTTCTATCAAGAGATAATTGTCCATGTGTGACTCATCAAGGGTTTAATAAGGCTCTTCATGGATAACATCTGCAAGAATAGTCAAGAATCACAAGCTCCCCCTAACAATATGTATGGTCTCTTTTTTGGCAGAATTTCATCATCAAACACTTGGAATATCACATCTACCAAGGATGTACTCATTAGATAAACAACATGAGTTGATGTCTTGAGTGTTCAAGACACTTTCTGATCCATTTTTCTTTATTCTCTATACTTGTGTAACTTTATTTTTTGGCTAGGTAGTCATGGTTTTAGCTTGTTTAGGGACCTAAGTCAAGTTACAATCACGAGCCATATGTCAAATTTTATGGCAATTGAAGCATTCCATTTTGTACATAGATGAAGATACATGTTTTCTTCTTTCAAAGCTGCTTCTAGGAGACTGATGGGGACCATTATATTTGTCCTTGTGGTATGCCCTACAATCCTTTGCCATATGCCTAAAATTTGTACAAGAATAACAATAACCAAAAGATATACTTTGGTACCTGGAGGATGGAGATTGCCTTGATGTACCCTTGAAGTCATTCTGTCTTGGGCTCCTTTGATCAAATTTATTGCCTCTTTTATTGACAAAATATTCACAACTTCTTGGAGTATGGTTTCTTCCAATGTCATCTTGACTCTTATCCTTTCTTTTGCTGGGTGCATCCATATTTGTTTCAAGCTTCACATCCTTATAGTTTGAAGCATTAGGGTTTTCATCTTTTCTATTTGAGGGTTCACCTGCATAACCAAGACCTGATTTATTAAGAGGAGATCTTTGATCACTTAGGATGTCATCTAGGGTTTGAGAGATCTTTAGACTCTTGTTCAGATGATCAACTTCTTTCTTTAGGAGATCAATTTCTTCTTTCATCATCTTGCATTCTTCATCCTTCTTTGCTAGATGATTCTCCATTTCTTCCTTCATCCTCATCGCTTCACATGATTGGAACTTAAGTGAGGTGATTTCTGATTTTAATTTGGTGATGTCTTCATCCTTTTCTTCTAGTTGGAATGTCAAGTCATTTCTTTCTATTTTTGCTTCGTCGATTTTTCCTTTTAGGAGGGTCCAAAACTTCCATCACTTTTTCATCTCCCTGTGCTTGTTTCTTTGCTTCTTCTAGTTGAAATTTAAGGGAGGAGACCTCTTTCTTGTATTGACCAATTTTCGCTTCAATTTTTTTCAAGTCCTCGTGTCTTTGTTCAAGATGTCTTGACAAAGTGTCTTCCCTCTTCTTTGCTTTATCCAATTGATTTGTCATGGATATGACTTCTTCATGGTGCCTTTTCTTTTTTTGATGAAATTCCTCCTTTAGCTTGGTGAGCTCCTCATCTCTTTCTTGTACCTGAAGCTTGAATAGGTCAACTTCCATCCTTGTCTTGTCAAGGTTATGGTCACCATCTTGTTATTGCTTCCTAAGCTCCTCATTTTCCTTTTTTCAAACTGATTATCTCTTCTAGGGAAGCTACAAGTTTTGCCTTGAGATATTCTTCATTTTCTTCATCTTCTAGGTCCTCCTTCGTCTTGATGTCTTCACTCTTGTTTTCAACTTCCTTTATGGGTTCTAGATTTAATTATTACTTTTCATCATCTTCTTGATTATAGTTCATGATCAAAGTTCCTTATGAGTGAAGATCTTGAAGTTTTTCTCACATACCTTTTGCCGATGAACAATTTTCGACTTTGGCCTTTATAGGATCTGGTAGCCCACTCAAAATTATTTTTATTGCTCTTGCAGAATACTCCTTGGATTCTTCTTCCATCATGCTTTCAGTAATCACTGATTCCAAAACTTAAAACCCTTGAGCCATTAAAAAATTCTTCATTTGTGCCTTCCATATTGTTAAGTTTCCATTGAACAATAGAGCTTTCCCAATTTGATTATCTTTTGCTTTCATGGTTGAAGAAGAGACATCTTTAGAAGGATTGGAGGCTTTCTTCCTTGGATTTTCCATTTTTGTTCTAAGGATATACCTTCAGGTTGTTAGGATTATGAGTGAAGGTACTGTTTCTCATACCAATTGTTGGAAATAATGTAGGGGGGTGAATCAATATTTCTTTTCCAATTGTTATTTTACCAGATTTAGATCACTTATAACTAGAACAAAAAATGAACAATATATAATAAATGATTCTATTAATCAGAAATAACGAGGAATTCAATCCTCTTCTTTACAATGAATAAGGTACAATAATTATTTAGGGTTCCAACCTTAGATGAAGACTCCAATCTCCAATATACCAGGCTGCAACCTATACTTTTCCAAGCACCGACTTGGACTTCACGAGGCTCCAACCTCTAGGGCTCCTACCCTATATTTTCAAGGCTCCAACCTTGTCTTTATGAGGCACCAACCTCTAGGGCTCCAACCCCATCATCGGTACAAGCTCCAACATGGTCTACTTGAGGACTCCTATACTCTAGGGCTCCAACCCACATCATCGTTTCGTCAATATGGATTCAATGATTCTTCAAGGTTCCCAATATCTTCTACAACCAACCTTGACAATATCTTCACTTTTAACAATTCCTTCACTTAATTTCCAAATCAATTACCTTATCAATGAGAACTTTGTCTTCTTAGAAGCTGTCACCACAACTCTTCATTTCACCCAAACAAAATTTCCAAGGTTACCTCATGAGGTCCTTCAACAACACATCATGATCTCTGAGGATGCCTTCAAGATCAGCTTATACGAGTCTTCCAAGTGTCTTCATCGTATGTATACAACTGCATCAAGATATTTTACGGATAAAGATCACTTCACTTTTACTTGAAAGTGTCACCAAGGCAGCTTAACACAAATTCTCCAAAACACTGCCACTGTCACTTGACAATGGCCAAAAATCCAATCCAATTGGTGTTACCACAGGACCGTTGTGTCATAATATCACATGTGCACCATATTTCACAAACACAAAGGAAAGCTCATAGTTGGGCCTCCTTCAATTATAAATTACAGACTTCTCAATTTCAATCTTCACTTACTTCCCCAAATACAATGAGAAACAAGTCATGCCACAATCCTTTAGCTTGTATGCATGATGGAAATATCTCACAGGTCCAAGCACTTCCTTAATAGATCTGAGCCCTCTACAAGGTACATGTTTTTATGCCTTTGTACATCTCTACAAATCCAAGCCTGATCACTGGTTACCAATCCGAACTTCAAACAAACTTGTCAAGCAAACTTCCCAAGCTTCCAAGCATTCTTTTCAGTACACCTGTCACTGGTCTGAGGTTTAGATTAAGCCTAATTAAGCTTTAGGTCCGAGGTGTCTACACCACAATCCAATCTCTCCACAAGTTTAGGTCCAAATATTATTGGTTCGCACTCCTAAATGCTTCCAGATATGAGGTATATACCTTTGTTCCGAGGTAGAGATGCCACAAAGTTCGAGCCTCTGCAATGATATAGGTCCTTGCTCCAAGTCTGCAATCGGAGGTGTTGATTTTCTTCTACAAGTCTGCCTACATGTCACTGTCCTGTAGTCGAAGTCTGCAATTCCCTAGGTCCAAGATATGTCATGCAATTCTTTCAAAGGATGTCTGTCCGAGCTGTAGTGATCACAGTCTAGAGGTTATGATCATAGGTTGAACCCTAAAACATGCCTCCAAGGGGACTGATCATATGGACAAGCCCTATCCATAAGTGATTAAACTGAGCCTACTGCAGATCAACCACAGGTGGTTGCCCTCCTCCTTCAGGTGACTGTTCACAAGGTCTGTTCTTTTGTCCTTAAGTCCAAGCTTTTTAAAGATATTTTAATCACTGGAAATTCCCCAACATAATTCTTCTTTGATCTCCTCGGCCTCCTTTTTGCCTTTGTATTATTTTATGCCATCTCTCTGAAATCTTCACCGAGTTTTATGGTTGAAAGGAGGAGTTCAGACTCATATTTATACTAGATTTGACCTATAATGAAGAGACACGTCCCTTGAGACATTTTAGCCTACATAAGTCGGATTACCAAAATTAATGATTTTTATAACTTATAAATTCAATTTCTCTCAATCTAGAAGGAGTTATAATGCGGGTAATGGCTCACCGGAAAGGGGAAAATGTCTTCTACAAGATGGTGCCATTTTCATCCTTGAATGAGGTCATTTTTCGATGAAGAAAATTATAAGTTTTGAACTTTCATCATTATTTTATCCATGGCAACCTTTAGGATATTATGTTTTGGACAATGATAGGACTTCCTCTAAGATTAAGACATTTTATCTTTTAGGCCTTCAAGTTTATGATATGCAAGGTAAGGGTTCCTTCTTATGTGTTCTTCATTTATGAGGATTAGGGCTTCCTTAGGGCGTCATGAGCATCATTCAACAAGGCTATGGCTCAGGGCATCCTATTTTCCAATCAACATTTATTCATGCATCATTACATAAGGATAAGGGTTAGGGATTCATCAATGTGTATTATTATGCCTAGAAGGGTTTCATGGTAAGGGTTTATTCATTCATTATTAGATCATGCATCAATAATCTAGGGATTTTCATCATATAGATAGGGATATAAATGTAGCTAGGGAATATATGCATGATGTGACTTGAATACGCATCATCTTCATGCTTAGGATTTTCTCGTAGGTTTTGCATGATGTTAGGGCAACATCACAAAAAGGTAATTCATTTATCTAAGGAATATATGTAGCATGTGACTCGAGTATGCATCATCTTCATGCTTAGGATTTTATCCTAGGGTTTATGAGGTTATGGAAACATCACAAAAGGGTAATTCATGCATCACAATAATATTTGTCATCACCAACAATGCCATATTGACATCAATGACAAATTTGACCAACAAGGAAAACCCACTATGGGAAAAACCAACGACCCTTTCAGTAGAGAAATTATTCTTGTTCAATGAGAGACACACCTAGACCTATGGTCAAACTTGGTCTTCTCCAAGTCAAGTCACCCACACTGATCCTGCACTTTGCTCTTGATCCCACACTTCCATAATTTCAACCCTCCTGTAATAACCAGTTGCCCAAAATTTTGGCCCTATAGCAGTTGCCCCAGAAACCTAGAAAATTTAAGGGCCCTACAACAGTTGCCCTAGAAAATGTGAAGCACACAGAGAAAGAGACCTCTTCACACACGCAAGTTGCAAGAGAGAGAGAGGAGAGAGAAAATTCAACCTTCTTCTTTGTCCTCCTTGTCCTTCACTCACTTGCCTAGAAACTGTCTTGTGTGAGGGATGCAAATTTCCCAAATGAGAAGCTGAAGCTGCCTTTATATAATAGCCTTCTTAGAGTGAATGGATGTGTATCTTGGCCAGGGAGGAATTGAATTGGAGGAAAGCCGACTTGTCACTTTTGAAGCCAAAAATTTCATTTCAAAAATTCAAATTTACATCTTTTAAAAGTCACAATGAAACTTTGACTCAAAATAATTTTTTCTTTGGCTCAAGAATTTATAAATATGCTTTAAAACGATAAATATCATTACATAAAGTGACTAAAAGTACATTATGATGACCGACCATAGTTACAAATTCAACACTCCCTCTTAACTAGGCAGGTATTCATAATCACTGTCATAAATGTTCTCAAATTGAACAAATTTCTCTAAAGAAAAGGTTATCCACTATTACCAACATCATCATCTATCATTAACAAATGCTAGCAGACATATCTGAGGTATTACCAAACCCAAGGAAATGTCATCAGCGTGTAAGGACTCACTCCTCTAGAGTGATCGATCCTTGAATTTCATGGCCACTCAAAATTCTAAGACCGTTAACTATAAAGAACGAACTCACCTTTCTTGGTGAGCACTCTAGGCCAAGACCTCACTCAACCCCTTCCTAGTTGGTGATCGGGTCTAGATGTTGAGCATTACCTCACTCCACCCTATCTGATGTGTGATCAAGGTCCAAGACCTCACTCCACACTTCTGGTGTGTGATCAGGGTCCAAATATTGAAGGGCCTCACTCCACGATTATTGGTGTGTGATCAGGGTCTAGGACCTCACTCCACCATTTATGGTGTGTGATCAAGATCCACCTCCAAGAGACACTCAACAATTCTTGTTGATCCCTCTGTGTCTTTTGGACCCATCGTGAGAATTCTCATCCGTGTTGCAGACAAATCAACACTCCCTCTCAACGAGAGGGGTGATCTCCACGAACCACAACTTGTCTATGAAGTACACGAAGTTGTCCCTCTGCAGTGGCTTCGTCAGAACATCACTGGTCTGCTCATCGATGGAGATGTACTCGAGCCTTATTGCTCTCCTTTGTACCATGTCACGAATATAGTGGTACTTTATCTCAGTATGATTTGACCTATAATATAACACAATATTACCTGAAAGCTTCACACAACTTTGATTATCGCAGTGTATCATAGCTAGTTCCAACTCTTGGTCGAAAAAACCCACAAACAACTTTCGAAACCATACTGCTTCGGTACAAGCCTCATTGACCGCGATGTAATCAACTTCAACAATGTTGAGTGCAATCGACCTCTACTTCTTGCTCATCCATGATATCATAATGGATCCAAAATTGAAGCATACTCCTAAGGTGCTTTTCCTATCTTCAACACTTCCTGCCCAATCAATGTATATATATCCCTGAAGTTGTACATCCTTGTTTGCAACATACCTCAAACCATAGTTTATTGTACCACACAAATATCTCAAGATGTTCTTTGCTGGAATCCAATTTTCGTGTCTCAGCTCTATCTGGAACTGGCTTAAGGTGTTTACAACAACACAAATATCTGACCTGGTGTTAACCAAATACATAAACATATCAATCAGTCACTTGTACATAGATGGGTCTACCAATCTGGAGTCATAGCCTCTTAACTTCTTCAAGTTAGTCACTTCTTGTGGTGGCTACAACCACCCTCCAAAATTTTGCCTATGCTTCGATTTTGGAGCCTTCCTTACTATCCACATGAGCTTATATTACATTGTTATCAAGTATTTGTGCTTTTATTGAGACTTATCCTTTTCATCCGTGCTTGTGTTTGCTTGTTTTCACACTTAACCAATCTTTCTAAGTCACAAGCTAACCTCCTAACTTGGTCTTACACCAGTTCTGGGCTTACCTCCAGAAACTGCGCAATACATGAGGGTAAGGCATCCTTGATGATTGGAATTGCACAATATTGACTGGAAGTTCTGCCTTGAGCTGAGAAACTACACAGTCATGGATGGAAACCAAACAATGAGCCCAGAAATTGTGCAAATCCTTCCCGTGAGCTCAGAAATTGCACAATGCATTGAGATGGAAAGTCGCCAATTCCCCAGAATTAGGAAATATTTCTAAGCAGTGTACATGGAAAGTTTCCCAAAAAAGAAAAAAAGCGAACAACAAAAAGCGAAAAAGCGTCCCTAAAAATAGGGATCCATTCTTAGTTTCCTGAAGGAGGCACATTCACTAGTTTTAGAAATTTCCACCAAGTGTCGCTTTTTCCTTGATTTTAGGCATGCACGTCATAAACCTTAATTTTATCAAATGTATTTAATTGACGCCCATAGAGATCATTTTCACATTCGATCTTGGAGCTCTAGCATTCCTTAGGAGATCAAGGAACCTCCGGTGCGATCATCGTCACTTTTCCGAGTGAGTTTCGCTTTTGTCATCTTTTGTCGCTTTTTGTCGTTTCGTTTCTACGAGTGTTGTTTCACTTGTTTCTATTCATGGTTGTTGGAATTTTAAATTATTTTAGCTTGTAGAAGTGTTGTTCCAAGTTTTCATTTTCCTTTCATAAATGTCGCATCAATTTTCTTGTTTTTGCATCGATGGTCACCGTCGCAGTTACTCTCTACACATATTTGATTTTCCTCCCTTTTGTTCAGTTTCTGCACTTGATTCACATTTATTCATTCATACTTAGTCAGATCCGCACTCAAAATCACACCATCACTTAGATAGACTTTTCTCCCATGTTTTCATCGGGCAGATCTGTACTTTCCCTTGGCCATTTTTCACTTTGCCCAGCTAGGCATTGTGAAACTCTGAGGCTCAAGACGAGAGCTTGGCCTATGAGACTGTGCAATGTGCAGTACATGCTAGCCCAATTGTGCATTGTGCAGTTCCAGGGCTCAGTTTGCCACCTTGGCCATTGAGACTGTGCAATGCACAATCTCTCCCAGACATTGCCCAGGATGAACTGCACATTGCGTAGTCTCAAGCCTCAGGCTGAACCCTTGGCTACTGGGAATACACAATGCGTAGTACCACTCTCCGTCACTTGATCCAGAAAATTGCGCAATCCTTCTCTCTACTTTGTCAGTTCGCTGTCGGATCTTTTTTTGAAGGTAGATTTTCAAAAGCTAATGTTTGCTTGCCATGAGTGTCTTTTCTGTCCCATAGGTACCACAATTTTTGAGCACTTCTCTCCAACAATCATTATTACCATGGTACCTAAGAGATCTACCTCAAAAGATACTAGGTAAAGAAGTACTGGGGAAGCATTTGAGCAAATGCTACTTAACTTTCCAGTGTATGCAGAAACTCAGCTGTTTGTGGAAAAGGGGTTAGATCTAAAATGGAAGACGGTTAAAGATGCTCTTTTAGCAAAGAACTTCGAGGAATATCTAGAGGAACAACATGTATATCTCAGTGTTTAGTGGTCAGGATTATACAGGGTTGCATGTAGGTATCCAACCTTACCATGTGCATATGTCATCAGATGGATTATTTCACACATTGATGTAAAGACCATGAAATTAAAAAATTCTAGCGGGCATAAGATTCCTACTTTTTTGAAAGAATACTACCGTGCTATGTGTTGTACATATCCCTTTCCCCATTTAAAATTCGGCCACCACCTTCTCTAAAATCCATTTCTAGTGTTTTTGAGAGCAAAAACCCCTGGGCCCCGTTTAATTCTATCATCTCCGCCCGAAAATCTGCTTCAGAACGTTTTAAAATGTATATTTCATATATCGGGCCGAAGCCCCTTAAACCTTGGCCCCTCCTGCCTTGATTTTCATGTGACCCGAGCTACAGGACCACGAGCTGGGAGAAAAGGGGGCTTATCATTTAAGTCCCGGGCGCCGTCACAGCCGTCCGATCAAAGTTCAATCAACGGCGCAGAGATCGTCAAGAGTGAGGGCCCTACCTCTGGCCCCGGCGCACAGCAAAACCGGTGGTTCTCCCCCCGCACCACTCTTGTCGGTTGGCGGTATTTACCGCGGGGCCAGCGATCCCACATGAGCGATGCCACGTGTCCTTGGTACGGGCAGGAAACCGCCCGTCCCCCGCGCGTTAAACTTCCAACGATGGCCGGTCAGCGGGGTCCACGCAGACCGTCGGATCTCTAGATCTCCATCTGACGACGGAGATGTAATTAAAACGTCCGTCCATTGCTATCTCCCGCCACGTCCCACAGTCCGCCACTGTGTCACTGTTTCATGCTTCCGCCCATCAACCTACCCGCCACGTCGTCTCCCCCGCTAGTCTCCCATGTACCTATGTGTCTCTCCCCCGTACATCCATATTATGTCCTCGTGCCGATATATATAGATATGCGTGTGTTTCTATATGTTTAACTCATAATCCACCGCTATTCTTCTTCCACGACCATACTGTGTCACATTTCGCTCATTCACGAAAATCTCCATCATCTCCATTCCACTACCCTGAGTGTCTTCTTCCTCCGTTCGCATTCTTCTCATCTTTCCCAATTTTAACCTCCATCATTCACGCCTTTGTATGTGTCCATTTCTCTAATAATTTTGAGGGTTTTGCAGGTTACGGAATTGCAGGAAGATATTTTAAACTACCGCTGTTACAAATGTCGAGGGCCCATAAAGGACGTTTTCTGTGGATGAAGTTTAATGAAGAAGCGGAGGGTAGGTCCAAGAAGCGACCATGATTAAAGAAAATACAGATACAAATGATCGGAACCCTCCAGAAAAGTTCATCTCGCATTTAAGGCTCGGGGCTCCAGTTCAGAATCAAAAGCTAAGCGTACAGTACTGAAAGGAAGATTTTCTCAAAGCTCTCATGGTAGCAGATTTGCCTTCAGCCGGAAGCATCCCGATGTGTATATTTTATTGTTTTTTTCCCTGTACATGAGGAGATTTTTATCTCCAACATTTATTTCTTTAGACAGAATGTTAGGTATATTCATTTATAGCTAGTCATTCATGAAGGAGGCGCGAATGCTCCCCACCTTTCTTATTCAAATTAGATCAATAAGTGTGGATACCTACCTCTCCCTCCAGAAGTTTCGGTCTTCTCTATAAATACTGAAAAGGAAGACATTGTGAGGGTTCCAGATTTCTGTAAGCAAGCTGTGCAGCGAGAAGACTATTGTATACATCTTGTGGCATTTCTGTATGAGGTTTCAGAGCCCGTTGGGTCTCAGTGAGGAGGGGTTATGATTGTATTGAGGATTCTGGTCTTTGGTATATTGCAGTATGTAATTTCTCTCATGTGTTAATATATCATCCTTCTTCATGCAAACTTTCTTCTTGTATCATGTTCTAGAATGCGAGTGGCTCACTAATTTGCAGTAAGGATTCATCTTAAATGGTGCCCTTTCTGGAATTGGTCAAGCGCTTTAAATAGGCCTAGAAGTGATATGCTGTTCCATGTTCACTCTTTTCATAACTTCTGCTATATTAATGGCTTAAGGATTCGTAAATTGATGCACCCTTTTGTCAATAATATCTTCTCATGTTCCCTTCCTGCCCGCACTCCTTGATATCTGATTTCTGTAATATATTACTTGAATCGGCCCTGTTTACAGTAAAGCGGTCTCTTAGCTGTCTGATACTATCATGCTGAAGTTTTACCTGATGTCTTTACTTTATTCCTATCTGTGTATCAACCACTGAAAGAGAATTGGGACCAATTCAATCTATTTTAATTTCCTTGTTTAAAACAAGAGATAGTAAGTGAGTCCCTTGGACTGACAACCCAAACTATAAAGGACTCCTTGCTATATTAAGATGTCCTAGGCACTGGTCTATGGAAACTCTAGGCTGTCTCTAGGAGGGTGAAAAAATCATCCACAACATCTTTCTGGCGCTGTTGCCGGGGACCGAATTCAAGAACATCCGTTTCCCTGGGTTTTCTACATTTTATTTCACTCTCTAATCAGGTGAGCACAGAGAGGTGAAGAGTTGCAGATTTCTCACCTTGGCGACTCCACTGGTTCTTATTTGATAAATCTTATTAGTAGTCCTGGCTCCTCGTAGGCCGCATTTGAGGTCAGATACAGCTCAACTGAAAACACCCTACGTGTCTGACCCAGAGAAAATTATTCATAAAAAAGTCTGGAAGGAGAGGAAGTCAGCCCGTGCTGAAAATCCTGAGTGTTCTGTTGAAGATTATCCGCCCTCTTCTTCTCAAGAAGTTAGAACAGAAAATCCCGAAGTTTATCTAGAAACCCCGCGTAGGGGAAATACTCTATTTGGGGAAGAACCTTATTCTGTTCCCGAGGCTGAGGAAATTAAAGAGGTTACTGAGGTAGCTCCCGTCAACCGAGAACTATTCCCATCCACACCTCAGACCTCGGTCCAATATATTCCCATTGTCATTCACACTCCGCTTCCCCCTACCCCTCTCCCTTCTTTTGTTTCTCAGATTGTTGTGCAACCCCCATCGCCTCCAATGGCCAATGTTCCTGCTTTTCTCCTGAACAAATACGCCTCTCTGGCCTTACCCCAAGTGTTGAACGATATGCCACAGGATTATCTGAAGATTCTGCCAAGGTTCAATGGTGAAAATGATGTGGATGCTCAGAAACATCTCGAGACCTTCTGCTCTTTTGCAGAAAATTTGAATGTTGAACACCTGGATGTGGTTTTGAGATTATTTGTGCAGTCTTTAGAAGGTGAAGCTAGAAAATGGTTTAAAACATTGGGTAATCGTTATGTAACAACCTGGGATCAGATGGAAAACGTTTTCCTCAGGAAGTGGGGAGAAAAGAAGGATTTTGGAATGTGCCTTACTGAGCTAAATACCATCAAGAAGAAACAGAATGAAGGGGTATCAGAATTCATCAAAAGATTCAACAAGTTATATCTAAGCTTGCCCCCAGAAATGAAGCCAAATGAAGCTGCTACCAAGATAGTTTTCATAGCAGCCTTTGATTTTGACTTTGGATTCTCCTTAAGAGAAAGAAAGCCTGCCAATCTAGATGATGCACAATCAGATGCTCTGGAACTAGAAGCGAACTTTGCCTCCACAGGAAAGTTAAAAGGGAAAATTGAACCAGATGCCAGAAGGAAAGGCAAAGAAGAGGTTTCTACCTCTAATCAAGAAAAGGATTCAGATAAGATGGATGAAATAAGTAAGATGATAAAGAAGATGGTCAAGATGGAACTGGAAGCCAAAAATGCAGCTCCTAAAAACTATTACAATGCTCCAAACAGAGGATATAATCCTCAGTATAGAAAGCCTCCATTGCAAATACTACCAAGAGAGACAAGGGATCAGCAAGATCAGGTACCTCACCCCTTGTACCTGGAAGGACCAGCAGATGACTCCACTGGAAATGCAGCTTATGGGTTAGAAGATTCGAATCTGGCCTTTTCAAATAATGATGATATGGAGTGCCCAGTGCAAGCAGAAGATGAAGAAGCTGAGACTGACCATTACTGCAAGCAATTTGCTGATTTCATGGAAGCCCAGTTCAACGTCAGATATGATCTCAGATCCTCAAGGAAGAGGACCAGAACTCAGGAGCAAGAGGAAGAAATACCTCAGAAAGAAGCATCTGCTCATAAGGAGTCAGCAACCAAAAAGAATGTTGAAAAAGGTAAGAATTTTCTAAATACCCCCTTGCAGTCAAATGATAAAATTCCTTCCTCTTCAAAAGTAGTCAGTCCTTCTAATGCTGAGCCAGTGTCCCAAGAAGTCAAGTCCTCAGTTGAGAATAAGGAGTCAAAAGAAGTAATAATAGAAAAGTCCACATCTGCTTTTAATCTGCAAAAAGAGCTCGAAAAGATTAAGATTCCTGATCCTCTGACTGAATTGTTGAAACAGCCTGTATATCAGTCTTAGGTCACCTCTTTCATGCCTCTTCCTGAACCACAAATTGCACCTGATAGTCTAAATCTTCAAGAAGAAAGACCTATGGTAGTCTTTGGCCCACACGTTGAGGAGATAGACCCTTCAACTCCTCCCTTTTATGTGTCCCTAGTCATTCATGACCTGCTGCTTCACAATTGTATGCTAGATTCTGGAGCCTCCCATAATCTTATGCCTCTGTCTGTCATGGAGCAACTAGGGCTGCAAATTACAAGGCCATATAAAGATTTATATTCATTTGATTCTAAGAGGGTTAAATGCTTGGGAATGATTAAATATTTAGTGGTCAATCTAGCTCAAATCCCAGCAAAAAGTGTGGTCATGGATATTGTGGTCACTGATATCCCAGCTCGCTTTGGCATGCTGTTGTCAAGGTCCTGGGGTACTAAGATTGGAGGATCAATTAAATTGGATTTAACATATGCTACTGTCCCAGTCTTTGGTGGTCAGGAGAGGAGGCTGTATAGGGAGACCAGATTTGTTAAAATGGTGACCACTGCTGATTGTTCAGACAACTCTCCAGTTTATAATAAAGAGGGTGACTTCTCATGTTTTGTGTTAGAAGAGAGTCAAGACTATGCACATGAGTCCCCCTCTGGTCAATTCCAAGCCGAGCAATCCAAGAAAGGCCGGAAATCAGAAGTATGGACTTTGCATTTCGATGGAGCAAATTCCAGAGAAGGTAATGGGGCTGGGGTATTGTTAATCTCCCCCACAGGAAGGTGGGTGCCGCTGTCTTTCAAATTAGAGTATGAAGCTACAAACAATGTAGCTGAGTACGAAGCTTTGTTATTGGGCCTACAGACAGCTAGAAACATGGGCATCCAATGTATGAAAGTGTTTGGAGACTCTGAGCTAGTAGTGAGACAGATTAAGAATGAATGCCAAACTAAGCATCCTCGGCTCAGAGCATATAGAAATGAAGTATGGGACATGATAGAAAATTTCTTCTTAGCATTTAATATACAGTTCATGCCCCAGGAGCATAACAGAATAGCAGACTCTCTTGCTGTGGCTGCCAGTACGTTCCGACCTCCTCAGAACCCATTGTTAAGATATGAAGTAGAGGTACGTTACAGACCATCTATCCCAGACAATATAAAGCATTGGCAGGTCTTTGAAGATGACGAGCAGATGAAGAGATTCATGGAGACAGTGGGAGAATTCACAGGTATGGAAATTGATGATGATGAGGAGGAAGAACCTGAAAATATTGCTGAAGGTAAATGGGAAGAGAATATAGCAGGAAACAGAGTATTGCAGTTAAAAGGAAATGTCATCCCTAGAGGACTAGTACCTCTAGAAAGACTATTCAACAAGAATGATGTTCCCATGCAGCCAAACAAAGCAGTAGAAGAAGATCAAATGAGAGATTTAAATTTGGGTACTGCCACTGATCCCAAAATTGTTAAATTATCTAAAAGAATCCCAGAGGAATATAAAGAAAAGTATTTGAAGTTATTCCAGTCTTATAAAGATGTTTTTGCTTGGTCCTATGAGGACCTAAAAACTTTTGATGTAAATATCATACAGCACAAGATCCCACTCAGGGAAGATGCAAAGCCATACAAACAGAAGCTCAGGCAAATTAACCCCCTGCTTCTTCCCTCAATTGAGAAAGAAATTAGAAAATTGTTGAAGGCCAAAATAATTGTGCCCTTGAGGTACTCAGAATGGATAGCGAATCTTGTTCCTGTCAGAAAGAAGAATGGAGAAATCAGGCTGTGTGTGGACTTCAGAAATTTGAATAGAGCATCTCTCAAGGACAACTATCCACTGCCTAAAATGGATCACATCCTGCAGAAAGTGGTGGGAGCATCCAGAATGTCGATGATGGATGGATTTTCAGGTTACAATCAGGTAGCTGTTTTCCCAGAAGATCAGAAGAAGACTGCGTTCACCACGCCATGGGGAACCTTTATGTATGCAAGGATGCCATTTGGACTGATTAATGCAGGTGCTACTTTTCAAAGGGCAATGGATATAGCCTTTGTGGGAGAACGGGACAAGTTCCTAGTAGTATATCTCGATGATATCACGGTGTTCTCAAAGAATGATGACGAGCATATTGGACATTTAAGAAGAACTTTTGAAAAATGCAGAAGGTACGGCCTTTCTCTTAATCCTCAAAAATCTCTATTTGCTTTAGACGAAGGGAAACTCTTAGGACATATTGTGACTAAGGATGGTGTAAAAATTGATCCTAAGAGAGTCGAAGTAATAAATAGCATTTCTTTGCCAAGAAATAAGAAAGAAGTACAGGTGTTCTTGGGTCGAATAAACTTTTTAAGGAGATTCATTCCTAACTATGCAGAGATAGTTAGGCACATTACCAATATGTTGAAAAAGGACAGTGAAGTTAAGTGGTCCCAGGAGTCTAGGGATGCATTTACAAGAATTAAACAAGCATTTGCCGAAGCTCCCGTGCTAGCAGGACCGGATTATAGCAAGCCATTTATAGTATTTTCATTTGCTTCACCTCATACAATTGCTGGAGTGTTATTGCAGAAGAATGAAGAAGGATATGAACAACCCATAGCTTTCTTCAGTCAGGTATTGTATGATGCTGAACTAAAATACAATATACTGGAGAAGCAGGCATATGCCCTGGTAAAGTCCCTTAAAGCTTTTAGAGTTTATATTTTGCAATCCCATATTACTGCTTATGTTCCCACAGCAGCTGTAAAAGACATTCTAGTTCAGGGGGACAGTGAAGGCAGGAGGGGAAGATGGATTGCAAAAATCCAGGAATATGATCTAGATATAAAGCCTACTAAATTGATCAAAGGACAGGGACTTGCCAAGATGTTATCTGAATCTAATCATCAGGCTCTAGGCATTAATTTATCCATGATGGTGAATGAAGAATCAGAAAAAGAAGAAGAGCAACATGGACTAGAAATGGCCACACAAAAGGTGCATGTGAAGTATCTGACTAGTCCATGGTATAAGCAAATAGTTGAATACCTGCTGACGCTTAGCTGTCCTCCAGGATGCGACAAGGAAAATTACAGAGCCGTAAGGATGAGATCCCAGAAGTATGTCATTGCCAATGGACAGCTCTATTGGAGAGACCCTTTGGGTATATTACTGTTATGCCTCACAGAAAATGAAGTGCAGAGTATAATGACAGAATTCCATGAAGGAATATGTGGAGGACACTACAGCTGGAGGGCTACTACCAATAAAATCTTGAAGGCTGGTTTTTACTGGCCAAAATTATATTCAGATACCTTTGCCTGGGTCAGAGCATGTGACAAATGTCAAAGATTTGCAGAAAGACAGAAGTTAGCATCATTGCCCTTGATTCCTGTTCATGTAAATGAACCCTTCCAGAAATGGGGATTAGACTTCATAGGAGAAATACACCCCCCATCAAGCCGCCAACATAAATGGATACTCACAGCTACAGACTATTTTACGAAATGGGTGGAAGCCATACCTACAAGAAGGGCTACAGATGCTGTAATCATGAATTTTTTAGAAGACAATATCATATCTAGGTTTGGCTGTCCTGCAAGAATCGTAACTGATAATGCTCAAGCTTTTAAGTCTGCCAGATTTGTAAATTTCTGCCAAAGATATAATATTGTATTAACTCATTCCACAGCGTATTATCCCCAGGGGAACGGTTTAGCAGAATCATCCAATAAAACCCTGGTAAGGGCCCTCAAGAAAACAATAGCTGAAAATCAGAAGAACTGGGACTCTCAGTTGAAGTTTGCTCTGTGGGAAAACAGGATAACCAGCAAAAGAGCAACAGGCAAGTCTCCATATGAGCTGGTGTATGGGCGGGCTGCAGTATTTCCTGTGCAACTGGCATTGCCGGTGGCACGTTTTATACAGGAAAACCAAGAAGAACCGGATGAGATGATTAGAAGAATTCATCAGTTGGTAGAATTGGATGAGACGAGGAACCAGGTAGACCAGAGACTAATAGAATACCAAGAAAAAATGAAGAAGGTCTTTGATCAGCACGCAAAGGATAGGAATTTTCAAGTTGGAGACCTGGTTCTTAGATGGGATGTTCGCAGAGCAGAAAAGGGCAAGCACGCTAAATTTGATCCATTATGGTTCGGTCCTTTCAGAATCGTGAGCCAAGGGGGAAATAATACTTTTATGTTGGAGAACCTATAGGGTGATTTGTTGGATGCCCCCGTGAATGGCCAATTCCTCAAGCCGTATTTTCAATTCTGACCCAGGCTGGAAACGCCCCACTGTATATATTGTACATAAGCTGTTTTCGGTTTCTAATTTCTATAAGGGAAAAAGGGGGATGCTGATAATTACCTGAAGAGAAAGCGCAGCAGAAATTGAACAGCGGAATGAAAATTTTTGAATGGTCTGCGTGTTCTCGACATGCCCGAGGACGAGCATGCCGTCCCCAGATGGAGCCAGTGTTGTACATATCCCTTTCCCCATTTAAAATTCGGCCACCACCTTCTCTAAAATCCATTTCTAGTGTTTTTGAGAGCAAAAACCCCTGGGCCCCGTTTAATTCTATCATCTCCGCCCGAAAATCTGCTTTAGAACATTTTAAAATGTATATTACATATATCGGGCCGAAGCCCCTTAAACCTTGGCCCCTCCCGCCTTGATTTTCATGTGACCCGAGCTACAGGACCACGGGCTGGGAGAAAAGGGGGCTTATCATTTAAGTCCCGGGCGCCGTCACAGCCGTCCGATCAAAGTTCAATCAACGGCGCAGAGATCGTCCGGAGTGAGGGCCCTACCTCTGGCCCCGGCGCACAGCAAAACCGGCGGTTCTCCCCCGCACCACTCTTGTCGACTAGCGGTATTTACCGCGGGGCCAGCGATCCCACACGAGCAATGCCACGTGTCCCTGGTACGGGCAGGAAACCGCCCGTCCCCCGCGCGTTAAACTTCCAACGATGGTCGGTCAGCGGGGTCCACGCAGACCGTCGGATCTCTAGATCTCCATCCGACGGCGGAGATGTAATTAAAACGTCCGTCCATTGCTATCTCCCGCCACGTCCCACAGTCCACCACTGTGTCACTGTTTCATGCCTCCGCCCATCAACCTACCCGCCACGTCGTCTCCCCCGCTAGTCTCCCATGTACCTATGTGTCTCTCCCCCGTACATCCATATTATGCCCTCGTGCCGATATATATAGATATGTGTGTGTTTCTATATGTTTAACTCATAATCCACCGCTATTCTTCTTCCACGACCATACTGTGTCACATTTCGCTCATTCACAAAAATAGAAAAATCTCCCATCGTCTCCAATCCTACAGGTGTCTTTACCTCCGTTCGCATCCCCGCTTCTCACCTTCCCCACTTCCACCTCCATCATTCACGCCTTCGCATGTGTCCATTCTTCTAATAATTTTGAGGGTTTTGCAGGTTACGGAATTGCAGGAAGATATATTAAACTGTCGCTGTTACAAATGTCGAGGGTCCATAAAGGACGTTTTCTGTGGATGAAGTTTAATGAAGAAGTGGAGGGTAGGTCCAAGAAGTGACCATGACTAAAGAACATACAGATACAAATTCTCGGAACCCTCCAGAAAAGTTCATCTCACATTTAAAGCTCGGGGCTCCAGTTCGAAATCAAAGCTAAGCGTACAGTACTAAAAGGAAGATTTTCTCAGAGCTCTCATGGTAGCAGATTTGCCTTCAACCAGAAGCATCCCGATGTGTATATTTTATTGTTTTTGCCCTGTACATAAGGAGATTTTTGTCTCCAGCATTTATTTCTTTAGACAGAATGTTAGGTATATTCATTTATGGTCAGTCATTCATAAAAAGGCGCAAATGTTTTCCGCCATTTTCATCTAAGTCATTAATTGTACATCATCTTCCCCCTCCCTCCAGAAGTTTCTCTTGTCTCTATAAATATCAAAAAAGAAGACATTGTTGAGGTTCCAGATTTCTATAAGCAAGCTGTGCAGCGAGAAGACTATTGTATCCATCTCGTGACATTTCTGTATGAAGTCTCAGAGCCCGTTGGGTCTCAGTGAGGAGGGGTTATGACTGTATTGAGGATTCTGGTCTTTGGTATATTGCAGTATGTAATTTCTCTCATATGTTAATATATCATCCTTTTTTATGCAAACTTTCTTCTTGTATCATGTTCTAGAATGCGAGTGGCTCACTAATTTGCAGTAAGGATTCATCTTAAATGGTGCCCTTTCTGGAATTGGTCAAGCGCTTTAAATAGGCCTAGAAGTGATATGCTGTTCCATGTTCACTCTTTTCATAACTTCTGCTATATTAATGGCTTAAGGATTCGTAAATTGATGCGCCCTTTTGTCAATAATATCTTCTCATGTTCCGTTCCTGCCCGCACTCCTTGATATCTGATTTCTGTAATATATTACTTGAATCGGCCCTCTTTACAGTAAAGCGGTCTCTTAGCTGTCTGATACTATCATGCTGAAGTTTTACCTGATGTCTTTACTTTATTCCTATCTGTGTATTAGCCACTGAAAGAGAACTGGGACCAATTCAATCTATTTCAATTTCCTTGTTTAAAACAAGAGATAGTAAGTGAGTCCCTTGGACTGACAACCCAAACTATAAAGGACTCCTTGCTATATTAAGATGTCCTAGGCACTGGTCTATGGCAACTCTAGGCTGTCTCTAGGAGGGTGTCAAAATCATCCACAACACTATGTATCATTTGCCACAACTAGAAGCGCTCATGGTTTCATACTTTTATGCCTCCAACAACTATGTGAGCACGAAGCATATTGTTAAAGGTTGGGTGAAAGAATCATTGAAGTTTCGACAAATGCCCACCAACACATACAAGACAAAGTCTCTCAAAAGGGCCTACTAGCTCTTGGTCATCTTAGCTTTCAGAATCTATGGTCAACAGAGCACAAATACCTTTCCTGAAGGGTGGGGAGTCTTATTGTACCAGGTGGTGTGTTGGTGTCCCGTGTTTTGATAGTTTGGAAAATCGAAAGACAAGGCAACATCAGAACCAATCTTTAGAGTTACAGGATCTAGTCCTCCTGTTCTCAGAGAGGGATCTCTTAAAATTTTTTTTGCAAAGGTTTATCTTGTGTGCTTAGCATATGGATTTTAGGCTAGTTATTAAGTGCAGGTGTTTGTTTGTTTGTTTGGTTGGGTGAATTGATACAACAGAACATGAAAGGTCTAGGAAAGATATATAGAATGGAGAAACATCTGGTTCATTGGGCAATGGAGTCAAAAAGAGGTCATAACATACTCATCAATGGATATGGAATATCAGAGGGAAAATTTAACTTGGCCACAGGATCCTTTGGTTTTGGAATGAGATGGGCATCAATGATTTGGAAAGAGAAGTTTAATTCTCAACGAAGGGAACTTGAAAACATAACTTGAACAATAAAGAACTCTTTGATATACAGGGCTAACCATAAATTCTACAAACATTCTTTAAGAAAATAATGACTTCAAGACAAATTTCAAAATGAAATCTAAGATTCAGGGAACACCCTATTTCCTCAAAGATTTTATTTCAAATGACTTAGAAAACATAAAAGATTCACTGATAATTGCAATCATAGAAGAGGGAAAACCTAATACATCTATGATTACAACTATAAAAGACCTTCAAAACAACTGTTCAAGCAATGACAAAGGGCAAGATCGAAACAGACCTCTTTGACTAACTTAAAACAATGGTACTTCAAAGGGAGACTTCAATAAGAGCTTTCAAGTGATAGCAGACAAGCAGGGAGAACCATAAATCATGCTGAAATCATTTATTTGAGCTATTATAGAAATAAACAAGCATGAGGACTAAAGAGAGAGATTGAAGACTCTAAAATACCTCAGCAGAAGAAAACATAAAACAGTGAAGGATGAACAGGTCTAAGGTGCTTCCAGGAGTCATTTCTTAGCCTAAAACTTTCAACCTATTGTAGTAAGAAATTATGGAACATAATGAAAACAGGAGAAAACATTAAACAGTTCAGAATACTTCACCAACAACCAAGCTCATGGATCCAATGATAGAGCCTTCTCAATAACAAGAATGCAACAACATCATCAGGGCTTCCAAGACTTCACTATCATCTTCAACTTCAACAGACTATGTATTATTTCAGAGAGTTTCAGTATTACAACTGGTGATCAAACAACAACCAACCAACCAACCCTCACTCATCTTCTGCAGTAGTATATATAGAAGAATGAGGAGGTGAGATCTGATAAAAGATCTCCAATTACAATTAATACATACTTAATGGCTTCTGGGCCTTTGGGGGGCTTAATGAAGAAACTTTCATACATATCCTCTGTATTAAATGATTTTCATAAAGATTTAAGCTCGGTGGGAGCTTTTTTTGACCTTTGAGGCTCAGTGTGGTGTCGAAGTAACTCTGTAGATTTTTGTCATTAATTTTCCTGTAGAATTTACCTTTTGGCTGTGTTGTGAGGCAAATATCCGGTCCTGATCAATAAATTCAGCCTTTGATTGAATGCTTTGAGGTACAGGTGGCATTTCAGTAGCTGGGAGGAATCAATTTGCCTCAGATGTGGCGGTGGAGGCTTTCCTGTAGATGAAAACCCTTAAGATTTTCTTTAAACTGTATTTTAATTGGGGATAAGGCTTTTGATAAACATTCTTAGCCGTGATCCCCGCAAAATTTGTCTTTAATCCTTTGTTCTGATAAGTTTTGGCCTTTGTCACTGATATTCTCTGACTGTGCCCGATTCATGGTTTTTGCTAGTGTGCAAGGCTCGCGCAAGGACGATATGGCATCAATGCTTGAGGACACACTGATGAAACATGAATTTAGACCCTGCGAAGGATTTTCTTTGCTGAATTGGAAGCGGGAGGATCGTCACCTTCCTCCTTTGAAATTTCCTGAGTTATGGCGAAAAATCCATAAAATACCTGCACAATACAAAAACTATTAGAAAATCCATGCATTTATAGGTTTATTGCTGCGGAGGACGTGTGGGGGAAGCGTGGCCGTTGGATGGCATCATCCAACGGTCGGGATTGATCGGGAGAAGTCATAGAGAGGCGGAAGATTTGTTTAAGTCAGAGTCGTCGATCATGCAGAGATCGACGGTCGGGAGCGGAAACAGAAAGTCAAAGCGGAAGACGTTGACTGGGCGATCGAATCAGGGCGATGAAATGTGGGCCGTCGATCTGCAGATCAGATCGACGACGGAGATGCTCCAATGATCGCGTCGTAGCCCGATTAACCGTCGGGCATCTTCGGTGAGCGATAGCCGTCGGATGGGCGGCCTCAGATCGGACGACACGCATCAATATCGCGCCGAGTCCACGTCCGAACGTTAACACGTGATGGACGACAGTTTTATGAACAGTGCCCAGGACACATGTCGGCCAGCGTATGGAATCGCTGCCGATCGAGAAAAAAACCGCCGTCGCCCAAAGGCGGTGCGATGAATACCGCACGGTTTTCAGAATGGTGAGTGGAATGTAGGGACCACCGAGGAGACGGACTCCGCACCGTCCGATCGTCAGATCAGATCGACGGTGCGGAACGATTGAAAATTGAACCGGCGGAAAAATCATAAAATAATATAAGGTCGACGGTTTTTAATATATAACCAAAGGTTTTAGACTTTGGTCGAAAAATATTTTATTTGAAGCGAATAAGCGTCCGTCTGTGGGGCCACGGGTTATATGGGAGAACATATGACCGGGGTTTAAAAGAGGAGGGGCTTAATCGCAATTGGGCAATGCGATAAGCGCTTAGAAGACTAGGGGAAGCCATTCAACTAGGAAAAATTGTTGGCTTGTCAATTAAGAATACATGTAGAAAATGCCCGGAATCCTCCCAAGGCCGGAAAGTAAGGTTCTATATATATGCATACTTACTGGATGCGATATGTGCACATAATTCATTTCCTGGCATGAGCTGGACATGGACACCATGAGACCATGTCGTGCACATCTACTGCAAAATTATTTCGGATTGCAGTAATCGAGGAGTTATGGAGTAAATAACTGACCACTTCATCATTCCTCTATACAAGCTTATCTTTCAGGAAGATCTACCTTGCATGTCACACAAAACAATGGAGGCAATATCAGATATTGCAAACTAATTTGCCTCAGAGGATGTCACCTTCCTCATAATGTTCGACTCTAAGAAGTCGACGCATGTTTTTCCATGGTACGCCACCAACAAGCTTGTCATGCAAGAAGGGTCTTATCATCTTGCCACAAGGTTGTCATCAGTATTACATAGGAAGAAGAAAGAACCATGACCCACTCTTCCTTTGCAAGTTGTATTGTACGAGATCAAGAACCTTAAGGTCGTGGACACTGAAGGAAAAGTAATAGAGAAGTTTGAATTCGGTACTCAAGACTTTAATCTGTACGATCCTCGTGGTATTTGCAAGGACCACTGTGATCCAGGGTAAATTAATGATACCCTTAACCAAGAAATTTTACTTCGGCTGATTTGTTAGAATTTCATTTAATTAAAGTGCTAATGAACATCTGCATTCTATAAAGTAGAGGAACATAACAAGCATTAACAACATAAGACATTGATAACAGAGTTCGTCCAAGAGGGACTACGTCTCTTGGCCTCAGTGTCAAGATGGTGTAGGCCGCTGCATTAAGTGCTGTAAGGAGTGAAGATGTACATGGGTGGTGTTTTCTCTGTCGTCCAAGGAAAATTCCCTCACGTAGGAGTGGTTGGACCTGTCCATGAGATGTTCCACTATAGGAAATCTCATTCACAAAAAGGACTCCTATCAGTATGACAATAACTCACACATAATGACTATGAGTATTCTGCCAACATGAAAACAAAGAGATCTCAATCAAACATACATGTGACAATGACTATCCTACCAACATGGCAGCAAACTGATCTCAAACATAATACAAATCCATGATAGAAAGTACATCTCACATCAAGAACAAAACACTATCCCACATCAAACATCAATAGGGATTCGTACAACATAATGCATCTCATAGAAAAGAGACAAAGAAGTACATGAAATCAAGGCATCATATGCCTCATACTGAAGATGATTGAAGAATGGGCTGCTCCGCTGCTAGATTTGAAATCACCATCGAAATCGTGGCGTTGAAAGGTGGGAAATCGACTGCTCACTCACTAAATGCTGACACCTGCACTCTACTTTGAAAAGCGGCCGAAAAATATAAAGCTTAGATGGAAAATCTGAATACACCATCAGATTTGTGTCGTTGAATAGTGAAAAATTGACTATCAAATTTCTGAATTTTGACAAAGTGAAAATCTGGGCCTTAGGGAATCTTTTAGATTCCCCCTTGATTCCTCAAAGATGTTGCTCCACAGGGAATCTGGAAATCTGCAACTCAAAATAGGAATATGATCTCACCATTCAGATCCTTGTGAAATTTTGAGAAGAATGAGTATAAAGTTGAACTCATTCTGACATTGGTGAATTTTGGCCTCCAAGGAATCTGCAAGATTCCCTCAAGATTCCTGAAGATTCTCCTCCATAGGGAATCTGCAAAACTACTGCTCAAAAGGAAAATCTTGGCACACCATCGTGTTCCCTGCAAAATTCTAGTTAAAATGCATTTAAAGTTTAATACATATTGAAAATTTTACCTCCCTGAGATCAAAAGATTCCCTTGGCCTTAAGCTGGAATCTGTCTCGAATTGCTTGCATGCATCTGCACTGGTCTGGCCTCTGCCTCGAAATTTGTGCCCGTACTTTTGTTGCCTTCACCCTAGGTGCACTTGGAAAAAGGTGAGTTTTTATAATGTTTGCTGGGCGGATTTTTCAAAATGGAGGTCGTTGGTCTAGTGCTAAAATTTAGTAATTGTTGGAGGGAGGTCGAGGGGTTAAATCCCGAACCCTTTGTAAATTGCGCCTTTGTTTTAATGTGCAACAGAAAGTATTTAAATGGGGGGCCAGACTCGCATTGGGCGACCCGCCCATCATCTCTGCCTGCGGTTGTATGTCTTAACATAAATGTGGTGGGTTGGGCAGTGGGGTTGACAACCCCCACCCACCCATTTTAATATATGCGCGTTATATATCATGGCGGTGGGTGCGTGGGGGCCGGTGGGGTTATGGCCCATCAGCCTGAAATATATATTTGTTATATATACATTGTAATGTGTGGGTGGGGTGACGGGGGTGGTGGCCCGCCACCCCCTTTTTTTTAATAATTTTTTTGTTTTATTAAAACAAACTATGCCATTTTGAAAATTCATTAATTTGACTGAAGGAGTCAAATTAACGACCCCACAATTTTGCCCGGAATTTGACCAGAGCTGGCCGGAATCCGGTGGTCGAAAAAGTGTGAAATTGTGCCCTCCTTAAGCTTGTAAAGTCACCAAGTCAACCCAAAACTTTGTTTGCCTCTAACTTTCACATATGAGCTCGGTTTGACGAACAATTCACACTGTTGCGATCAAGACGACGAGATCTTGAACCTGAAGTTGGTTCGAGAGCAATCAAAACATTTTTTATTTTTGAGCTTCCATAAGGCCTCTTTTTTCCTGTGTGTGTCTCTAGAGCCACCTGTATCAATCCTCCCCACTGAGGAGCTTTTGGTCCTCCAAAAGCATCAAAAATAATCTGCAACTGCTGTGTACTATGTCTGCACCACAAGTGTTCTGAAAAGGTCACCATTCCATCTCCTTCACCTTTGTTCTTCGGAGCCTTAAGCGATGAACCGACACTTGCATCCCCTGCAAACTTGTAGTACAATCTCCTGCAAATTATATGCTCAAATTTAACAACTATGACCCAAATTTTTTCATACTTTCCATGATTTTATAACATGTACTCGGTGGTCAAGCTTACATCAAAATGGAAATCACACCCTAACTATCATTACAAGACCAACAACGTCATCGTCGCATTTCGAAGTGATGGAAAACACCTCATCACTTTTACATGAAAGAAATGCATCACACGACTCATAAAAAAAGGCCAAAATATCATGGTTGTTGAACAAGTGATGGAAAACACATCATCAATTTTACAGTGTAACATGCAACAAATGATTTCAAAAATAAGGCCGTGACAAGCTAACATATCTAGAAAAACCCCCCTTTAGCAAAGTGAATGGGTCATTATCTTGTGGGGAATTCACTTGTCGATCAGCTCTTTCGACTGGTTCATGCACGAGCATTTTGTCTTTAAGGTGTTGCTCTGGATGGAATCTGCAACACATGGCTCTTTGATGGCCACTTCGGTCGCAATGGGTGCAAAAGGTATTTTTCCTCCAAACCTGCTTAACCGATTTCTTTCCCTACTGTGGAGAAGGCTTTCCATGCCTCATCCTCCTTTGTGCTGCCATCCTTTTCCAACACTTAGAAAACACATGGTTATGTAAACCACAAAAATGACACGTTTTTCGATGCCATGATTTACGACCATGGTTATCAACATTCTTATAATCAAAATGCACTATGGAATAATGAGACTTATTATACCTTCTCTGGTGTTCTCTAGTCCGATCATGGTGATGAGAGCTTGCCTCAGCTCTTTCACTGCAACATGCACTACCATGGAATGATGGTGAAGTGTTCCCATCAATTCTCTTCCTTGGTGCATTCAACAATGTCTATTTGCTGTTGATGTCCTTCGAACATTCCTCCTTCAATGTATTCCAAACCTGCATAGCGAGTTCTCCGCACAACCTCCAGTGGTTGGATTATGCCTTGGCCATGAACGCCAAGTCCTCCTCCTTTGTACCCCATCTTGGTGAGGAGTGTCATGCTGGTTCCTGTAATGGGTATCTCCAAACTCCCAACAAAAATGATATCATGTGAAGATGAGACTGAAGAGAAATCAACATTGTTTACCTCAGCTATCGATTTTGACACAGGTGAAGAAGGATTACCTAAGCCTTCATTGCGCTTCACTTTCTCCAAGGCCTTTATCGCAGCTTGTAGCTGAAGCTACAATCGCTGTTTCTCCTTCTTTTCATGTAGGAGTGTCTTCAATGCATCATGATCTGCTTGAAGACTTTTGTTGTCGCGATTATATTCTTCCAACGCCTCTGTCATGGCTTGAAACTGAAGCTGCAATCGATGTTTGTCCTCCTTCTCTTCATGTAGGAGTGCCTTCAATTCAACGTTCTTTGCTGCTTGTTTTTCATAAGCTTCGTACAACATGTCCGCTTTCTTGGACACCCTGAGCATGGTCTCGTACATGTCCTTGACATTCTCCATTTCTCAACTCATCGAACGTTCAATGGTTCACGCCTGCAATCCAAATTATCAAGAAGACCTACTCTGATACCACTTGACCCAGGGTAAATTCCTGATACCCTTAACCAAGACAAAGTATCTGGACAACATGGCAGCAAATGGATCTCAAACATAATACAAATCCATGATAGAAAGAAAGTACATCTCACATCAAGAACAAAACAAGATCCCGCATCAAACATCATCAAGGATCTGTATAGCACAATTCATCTCATAGAAAAGAGACAAATAAGTACATGAAATCAACGCATCATATACCTCACACTGAAGATGACTGAAGAATGGGCTACTCCACTGCTTGATCTGAAATCACCATCGCAATCGTGGCGTCGAAAGGTGGGAAATCGACTGCTCACTCACTGAATGTTGACACTTGCACTGCACTTTGAAAAGTGGCTGAAAAATATAAATCTCAGATGGAAAATCTGAATACACCATTAGATTTGTGTTGTCGAATAGTGAAAAATTTATTGTCAAATTTCTAAATTCTGACAAAGTGAAAATCTGGGCATTAGGGAATCTTTTAAATTCCCCCTAAATTCCTCAAAGATGATGCTCCACAGGGAATTTGGAAATCTACAACTCAAACAGGAATCTGGTCTCACCATTGAGATCCTTGCGAAATTTCGAGAAGAATGAGTATAAAGTTGACTTCATTCTGACACTGGCGAATTTCGGCCTCTAAGGAATCTGTAAGATTCCCTCAAGATTCCCAAATATTCCCCTGCATAGGAAATCTGCAAAACCGCTATCGGGCACACCATCACGTTCCCTGTGAAATTCTGGTTAAAATGCATATAAAGTTTAATACATTATGAAAATTTTACCTCCCTGAGATCAAAAGATTCCCTTGGCCTTAAACTGGAATCTGTCTCGAACTACGTGCCTGCATCTGCATTGGTCTGTACTTCGTGCTCATACTTCTTCTGCCTTCGCCTTGGGTGCACTTGGAAAAAGGCGAGTTTTTATAATGCTTGATGGGCAGATTTTTTAAAATGGAGGCTGTTGGTCTAGTGGTAAAATTTAGTAATTTTTGGAGGGAGGTCGGGATGTCAAATCCCGACCCCTCCATAAATGGTGCCTTTGTTTTAATGTGCAACGGAAAGTTTTGAAGTGGTGGGCCGAACCCGCATTGGGCGGCCCGTCCCTCATCTCCACCGACAATTGTATGTCTTAACATAAATGTGGTGGGTTGGGCTGTGGGGTTGACAACCCCTGCCCACCCATTTTAATATATGTATTTTATATATAATGATGGTGGGTGCGTGGGGGCCGACGGGGTTATGGCCTGTCGGCCTTAAATATATATTTGTTATATATACATTGTAATGTGTGGGTGGGGTGGCGAGGATTTTTTTTATTTTATTAAAACTATGCCCTTTTGAAAATTCGTTAATTTGACCGAAGGAGTCAAATTAACGACCCCACAATTTTTCCCGAAATCTGACCTGAGCTGGTCGGAAAAGTATGAAATTGTGCCTTTCTTAAGCCTGCCAAGTCACCAAGTCAACCGAAAACTTTGAATTCCTCTAATTTTCTTATACGAGCTCGGTTTGATGAACCGTTCACACAGTTGTGATAAGGACGACGAGATATTCAACTTGAAGCTGGTTCGAGAGAAATCCAAACATTTTGATTTTTGAGCTTCCATAAGCCCTCTTTTGTCCTGTGTGTGTTTCTGGAGCCACCTGGATCACACTGTGCGAGAATAAACTATTTTGGATCAATGGGGAATTTCATTGGCCGAAGGAGGAGCCATGGAAGAATTGCTACAATGCCTTCAAATTCCCCGAGCCGGTCAGCATAGCAGGTACTTCACAGGTCACTCCATAGAGGGCAACAACTCCAGAAGCAGTGCTAGTAGAAGGGAGCAACTCTGTGCAGAATAAAGGAAAGAGAAAGGTTGTTGACAGTCCAAGGGGAGAAAGAAGCTGTAAGATGAAAGCAGATCTACTTGTTATGAAAACGAATTTAGCCATTGACGTAAAGAGGAGACAAAGGATGCAGAGAGCAGAATGAAGGTGAAGATAAGAACAAAAAAGGAGAATGGAGGAAGAGAAGTAGAAGAAAGAAGAAGAAGAGAAGCAGAAGAAAGAGGAAGAAGAAAGGCAAGGCACCATAGCAGAAGAAACAATGCAGAAGTAGGTTTAAGAGCAAGAACATAATCAACCAACAACAAATGGGGAGAGCGGACAAACGCAAGATCTGGAGCTTGCTCAGTAGATTGAAAAACTGATCGATATTGTGGACATGGAGGAAGGAAACAGAGCCACAAAATCAGGATTTTGACCTGATGTCGAGTGCCAAATAGGTTACCACTCAGTCTCCACCACCTCCAGCATCTAAGATAGTCCCGATCGAGGAAGAGGAAGTTATTCCTCTTGGTGATGATCCAATCATAGACACGTACAATATTTTGTACAATGAAATCTAGAAGAAGTTTGTGCAAGCACGAAGAAAGAAATTTCCGGATGACCTCGCATCTCCTACATTCATCAGAGAGAGGGTGATAGTTGCAGACACAAGAAATAATCCAAATGCCATTGCTGAATCCAGCCTTTGCAGGTGCATCAAGATCAATCGCTTAGTATTTAACTGCTGAGAATAAGCAATTGGCACAAAACGTACAAGCATCCCGACAAGAGATAGAACTGCTCCGCGCAGTATCACATAACATATCTTCTGCACAGTTCTACTTGGAGTAAATGAGAGCAACGATACTTGGTGAAGTATCAACACTTGGAGAGACCAGGCATGACCTCTACGAGGAGCTTATAACCACACATAAGACAATTTTCCATTTGCATGGTTTGTAGCAACAAAGAAAATACTTTGTCAAAACTCTTAAGAATGCACAAGATGCCATTGTTACCATGAATGGATGGAAAATGTCATACAAAGGGGCACCGCTTAACTTGCCAAAGAAAATAAATCCACAAGAAGAGTTGGAGAAAGTGAGAGTTCAAATATTGATTCAAAACAACAAGTAACTTGCCTCGTTCATTGGAAGTATTCAGGCCTCATATGTACGATTATAAAACAATTTGGATTTCTTAGTGAAAGCACACGAGATCCCATCAGTTGGCTCGCTCACCGAAGCCAAACACAGAAACCAGGTCAGGAAAGAGATCAAAGAGTACTTGGAGCAGCTGAGATAGATTGCCACTAAGGAGGATTTGGAGTTGAATAGACAGAACATGCATAACTACATCGGTGGTCTTATCCATATTAGAACAATGTTGCTCCTACTTGAGAGGGAAGTTAAAACTAGTTCCAAGTCTTTGTACCTAGATGCTATGGAAGCTAGAGTCCTCTTCCAACCCTACACCATCACGCAGTTTGGGGATGCCATGACACCATCCCGATCTTGGCACCAATATGTGACCGAGAAGCATCAAGTGGAAGTTGGTGAGCTAGAGTTTCCTCAAACTCAAGCATCATAGTGTTTTGTCTTGTTAGGTTATCAAGTTGTCTCTACGCTATTTTTTCTTATATGGGTATGAGTGTAAAATGTAATATTATTTGTCAAGTGAAATTACAAGTGTCAATATTGGAATGTGAAGAGGCATGATGTAATGTAATGAGTCATTTTGTAAAGAAGTCGAAGAGTCTTGAGGGGAGTCCAAGAGTCACAAATGAGAATGTGAAAAGTCACCCCCTTTTGTTATAAATATATCCTCATAACTCATGTAAAGGGATTTTGGGAGCCATGATTTTGGCTAGGCTTAGGCTTAGGAAGAGTTTAGGAGTTTTGTGAGAGCCTTGGATTCTCCATAGTGTAGATGGAGTATACTTCTTTGGAGGAGAAAGTGTCATTGATTTCATGTTCCACTATTGGGGCTAGTGGTTCATCAATGGTGTATGTATGATTGGAACTTTAAATTTTAATAAAACTAAGAGTCGACACAATTTCATGCATATGTTGTCAATATAGTAGGACTATTCTTGTTGTATTTGCAGTGTATGTTATTTAACTTACGCTTATGTGTATGAACTACTTCGTTTGCATTTGTACAAATCTTGTTGAATGTGTGACTTTTTATTAATTCATCACGGTTAACTTGTGAACTATTCCACATATTATCTTGTGTTGTCATTATGCTCATGTGTTCCTTTCAAGCTACATACTATTGCAGGATTCTAAGGGGCCCGCTTCCTTTTCCCTTCATGTGTTGGAGCCTTCATGCATCTCACTTGAATTTCCGCAGGGTCACACACTTCATTAGGGGAATTTTAAGGTCTAAAATGGGCCTCCTAAGGAAATTATAAAATAATGGTGGAAATAATATAATAATATTGGATTACATCATCAAATTTTACAGGGAAAAAAGAAAAAAAACTACTTTTTCAATTTGTATTTTCAACTTATCTCCGTATGGGTTTACTCAAATTTCAAGTGGGAACACTCGTTGGATGCATAATTTGATTCCTCATCCAAGGAGCACCCATGTTGCATACTTTTGATGAACCCTGCTACATGAAAAATGATAAATAAATGAAACAACGTGATTGCAATCATGTTTTTTCATGTATTTCTCATTTTTTTGTTTAGCATGGTCCATCAAAAGTATGCAACATGGTTACTCCTTGCATTAGGAATTAAATTTTTCGTTCAAAAAATACTCCTACTCAAAATTTGAGAAAAACCTTAGGGAGATAAGTTGAAAATGCAAGTTTAAAAGTAGTTTTATTATTTTATTAATTTTTAATCATTTTACTGTTTTACCCCAAAAATGGTGAATCATCCCCCATGGTTGACATCATCATCTTGAATACTATTGGTTTTTATAAAGTTTATTTTGGTTGTAAATTTTTCTTAGGAGGTCCATTTTAGACCTCAAAATTTCTCTAATGGTTCTCACCAAAGATACCGTGTAACACTCTATGCTTATTTGTAACCAAGGTAGATCATTAAAACCCCACTGCTGGGACTCCTACTCCAAACGATGTGAGGTCTAGTTGGGACTTCATGTCGAGGAGATCCCCTAAATGTTGGTGGGTCCAACACCATCAACATCACCATAGGAGTTGTCATGGATTTTCAATTCATCATATCGAATCTCTAAAGGATCTCTAACGCATAATTTCTTTGACCAAGGAATACTTCACTAGATTTCTTCCATATACTTCTAATCCCAATTGATAACGCATTAACCCAAAATCCTTCATGTCGAACTCAAAATCCAAATACTTCTTGTACTGAATGATAAGAGGTTTGGAACCTATCAGAAACAAGTCATCAACATATAAATATTAGGATCTGTTAGTGTCAGAATTTGCATTCTGCCATCAGTGATCAAAATCTGTCTTTTAATATTCATTTTAGGGGTCCCACTCAGATTTGTTTTATCATTCCATTAGGTCATACAAAAAATTGGCTCACTGATGGTAGCCCTAGTCATAAAATCTCACTATCCCTCAAAATTTCACATTTGTTGACCCACCTTCATGTCTTGCTGAGCATAAAACAATATTAAAAGCTCATTTCACTATGTCCATCAAAGTCAACCATGGAGTCAGGTCATTCGAGGTCCCATTAGGTCAACTAGGTTTTATTTTTCAAGGTTCATAACACACCATTTCATCTCAATAAGGTCAGCAAAGGCGTGAGAGTGACTCAAATAATAATTTCTCAATCATGTGCAGAGGATTTATCATCATGTAAATATGATTTCTAAAAGATTGTAATTATGGTTTTAGAGTATGATTTTCATACCAAAATGTAATTTTATTCAAAACAAGGATGTAATGTTATGTTCATTATATGTAATAATTTTTATCCCAAGCTGCCAAATCAAACTTCACATGCCAAACTGAAGAGAAGCAAAGTGAAAGTGAAAAGTGCCAAACTCCAGCAACATCATCCTGCAAAGAAGAAAAATCAAAGAAAAAGGGTAATCAACAATGTTTTCAAAAGGTGAAATGAAACATTAGAAAAGTGGGTTTTTAATCTAAATTCAAATTCACTAAAGTATTAAAGGATTCTTGACATCATTTCAAATTCATTTGTCTCCTACAAACACCAAGAAACTACTCTAAGAGAGCAAAATTTCGAGTTTCTGGGTGAAATTGGAAAAAAACAGAGCAAAGGGCGCAAATCCTTCCGTGAGGGCGCAAATCCTTCTGCGAGGGCGCAAATCCTTTGTTATGAAACCAGCTCCAAAAATAGAAGAAAAGAGAGATCAACGCCTTAGAAATCAACCACTTCGAGGGGGCAACCTCCAATACATTACATAAATGAACAATTCTTGGATGATACAAATGACCAAAACCTCCTTCTATATATAGGAGTCCATGGGGTCACAATATAATCCTAGCTGACCTAACAATAATAATGTAAGGGCACAATAATAACAATATTAGGGTTACAGGGGTGTACAAAAATAACAGTAAGTGGGTTACACTAACAACAATAAGGGACTATACGAGTAATATAGGGACCTAACATGCCCCCTCTCCTTCAAAAAAGTGTTGTCCTCAATGCTTGAGTAGATCCGGATGCTTCTGTATAAAATTATCATCCTCCCATGTAGAACCTTCAGTGGGTAAGTTATTCCATTTGACAAGATACTTTGAAATTGATCAATTTCGTAGCTATCGAGTTCTTGTTTCCGTGACTGCTTCAGGTTCCAATATGATTTTTCCTTCCTCATCGAGTTCTGGAAATATTGTTTGAACTGAAAGTTTGTCCCCTATAACATTCTTTAAGCATAAAACATGGAAAAATGGATGCACTCGCGAAGAAGCAGGAAGCTCCAATTTATATGCCATAGTACCAATATTTTGCAACACCTTGTAAAGACCATAGTTCTTTGGCGATAATTTATTATCTTTCTTAGCTTGCTTGATGGACATTTGTTTGTATGGTTGTAGTCATAAAAATACCAAGTCTCCTACATCAAAACTTCTCTCGCTGCGATGTTGATCTGCCTATTGTTTCATTCGATTTTGTGCCAAATTTAGGTTATCCTTTAAGAGTTGGAGAACTTCTTTTTGATGGTAGATGCGATCTTCCACTGTTTGAACCTTAGAATTTTCTCTTAAATAAGATGTGATGGACGGTGGATGATATCCATAAAGTGCCATAAATGGGGTCATTTTTACTGTAGTATGGAAGGAAGTGTGATACCACCATTCAACGAGAGGTAACCACTTGACCCATTGTATTTTCTTATCAGAAACAAAACAACGAAGATATCCTTCCAAACATTTATTCACTATCTCAGTTTGACCATCGGATTGAGGATGATAAGATGAGCTATGAGCTAGTTGAGTACCCAAACAAGAAAATAATTTAGTCCAAAAATTTCCAGTAAAAATGGTATCTCTGTCACTTACAATAATCTTTGGGTTTCCATGTAGCTTTTGAATTGTTTCCATAAATGCAATAGCAATTGTACTTGCTTTAAATGGATGAGATAATGTACAAAAGTGTGCATACTTGGTAAGTCTATCAACTACCACCATGATGACACTCTTTCCTTCGGACTTAGGTAAACCTGTGATAAAATCCATTAAAATCTCCTCCCAACGTTGACTTGGAATGGATAAAGGTTGTAGAAGTCCCGGGGTCTTAATTGTCTCCACTTTATTCTGCTGGCAAACCAAACATTCCGCCACAAACTTTTGAATATCAGATTTAAGGCCATCCCAGAAAAATTCTTTCTTCACCCTGTGGTAAGTTTTTAAAAATCCTGAGTGTCCTCCTAAAGGAGAAGTGTGCAATTCCAGAAGAATATTTTGTTTTAGTTGGGAATTCTTACAAATATATAAGCGATCTTTGTACCATAAGGAGTCATTTTTCCAACTAAATGTATCAGATGTACTAGGATATTGCTGCAACTTTTGAATGAGTGTCCACACTTCTTCGTCCTTCTTCCATTCATCCCTTGCTTATACTAGGTTGAATTATACTAGCCTCTAACATTTTTGCAATCATACGTTCAATTTTTCTCTTTTGAACATAAGGATATCTGTAAGGCTTGATGCTTGGAGGGACACTTCCTGGAATCAAATGAATAGCATGATCATGATCACGAATAGGTGGGAGTCCTTTGGGAGTTTCAAACACCTTGGAATGATTGCCCAACTTTTTGGAGATCTGGAGAAATAATTGATTTTGATGTTGGAACTTCTAGTGAGCATATGTGTGCAATTACGCCTTGTTTTTCTTTCTTTAGAATGTTTTTCATGACATTAGAGCTTATTATCTTTCTCGACTTCCCTTCTATAACCCGTAATTCAAATTCCTTTCCTTCCGAAAAAAATTTCAAGAAAATTTCTTGAAAATTAAAAGCTATCGTCCCCAAAGATTGTAACCAAAATCAACACCTCCCATTGGAATAGAAAGCATTTGACTATTCAGTACATATTCTCCCATGGTTAGCTTGATATTATGGCACTTTCTAGAGCAATTTATAGTTCTTCCATATGCAACCATCACTTGACATTCTGGTGTTGGGTATAGGATATAATTCAATTCCTTGGCTACCTTACAATGAATAAAATTATGGGTACTACCCGAATCAATCAACACTATTACCTTTTTCTTCTTGATATGTCCTTCTATCTTGAGAGTTTGAGGAGTGGTAATTCCTGCCAATGCATTACATGATATGGTCAGACTCATTTCTTCTTCTTCTAGGGTTGGTTCTTGGTGTGTATCCTCTTCTTTTGAAGCTTCTTGTTCATTTTCTTCCTCCTCTTCACAATCTATGTAAAATAATTTATTCTCAACACACTTATGACCTTTAGTGTATTTGCTATCACAACTATAGCAAAGCCCTTTTTCTCTTTTTTCTTCCAATTGTTTTGGTGTCAACCTTGTAGGCTGTGGAAGTTTAGGAGTAGGAACACTTCCATCCTTATAGATGTGAGTGGTACGCTTCCTTGTCGCCATAATTTTACATTCAATTTTTCTTTCCAACCTGAATACCTTCTCCAATGAATCAGGTTCCCAAACGCGAATCTCATGTTGGATGTTATCCTTTAAAGTCCCTATGAAGACATCAATCCCTTGTTACTTTGGAATATCAGTTACCCTTATATTCAATTTTTGGAAGTCCTCCATGTGCTCCACCACTGAACCCTTTTGTTTGAGATTTATCAATTGGCTAAAGAAGGTGTTGCTCTTTGTATCCTCATAATGCGCTATCATTTCCTCCGTAAAAATTGACCAAGTGACAATTTTTTACAGGAGAAAAGCCATAGATACCATACAAATGTATTTTGTTCTAAATGTAAAGTTGCAATGCGTACCTTTTGTGTGTTTTGCACATTATTGAGATCAAAATATTGCTCCATTTGTAGTATCCATGTTACGGGATCCTTGCCATCAAACTTCCTCATATCCATCTTTGGAATATGGTGGTTCTTCCATCCAAAATTATAGTTTATGAAATCATGATTAAAATTTATTTTGTTCTCATCATGCATTTCCTCTACTATCTTTTCACCATTAGGAAACATTTCTTGTATCAACTTTATCAAACCTTCCATGTCCGCTTTTAGATCATTCTTCATGTTTTCCATGATGTCTTTCATTTTTTCATCGATCTTAGCTTCCATGTCATCCATCTTAGCTTCCATGCCTTTCTTCAAAACATCCATCTTAGCTTCCACGCTTTTCTGCAAAACTTCCATTTCATTTTTTGTTGATCTTTGCGAGAGTGAAAGTTGGTGCACTTGCTCTTGTAATTTTGACATGTCATGTTGCAGTTATTCGTCTTCATGGGTCATATTAGAGCCTTCTGAAGGATTAATTGGTGTTGAATTATTTTTAGGGGAAATTTTAGAAGCCAATACTGATATCTATTCTACAATATGCCCTTGGAATCAATTCAAACTGATTTTTCAAATTAGACTTATGCAATTCGAAAAAAAAACACACACATTTTTCTTGCTTTTGAGGAGCTCGATATTGAAACTGAATTATCTCTATGATTTCGGATATTCAAAATTTGAAATTTGGTCCTGTAGTAGCCCTCTGAATCTTATTTCGAATGCCACAAGTCTGACCTGATTTGGATTCTTCAAGACAAAGTTATGCCCAATCTCCCACAATGACTTAATTATGGACTGGTTCAGTAAAGCGAACTTGTATGGCGTGCCACGTGTCACGGTTTCCTCCTTCGGCTCTGAAATTGATACACAGGAAACTAAAGTTCGTGTACTTGTTACCACTTTTTACAGAATTCCAATCCGACGCTCAGAGAGAGAGTTATGACGGTTTTCCTCACCTCTTTGAGATGAAATTCGAGAGACTGAAAAACCCTAACATCCACAGATTATCTCCGAAAATATTGCGAACCAAGATCTGAAATTTTTACAAGAGGTTCCTCAGGATTGTGACTTCGCTCTGTAAAAAGTTCAGCTTCTAAACCTTCGTAGAAAGAAAGTTATAGCACAAATTCCATGATGACCTGTTTTAGGTGAAATTCGGGAGCCTGAAAAAACCCTAACTTCCACATATCATATCTCTGAAAATATTGTGAACCAAGATTTGAAATTTTTACATGACGTTTCTCAGGATTTCGGCTTCACTCTGTAAAAATTTCAGCTTTTTAACCTTCGTAGAAAAAATTCTATAGCGAAAATTCCATGATGACCTATTTGGAGTAGCGAAACACTAGAATCCAAAGCTCTGATACCAAATGTTATGAAACTAGCTCAAAAAATAGAATAAAAGAGAGATAAACGCCTTAGAAATAAGTCACTTCGAGGGGGAAACCTCCAATACATTACATAAATGAACAATTCTTGGATGATACAAATGACCAAAACCTCCTTCTATTTATAGGAGTCCATGGGGTCACAATATAATCCTAGCCGACCTAACACTAATAATGTAAGGGCACAATAATAACAATATTGGGGTTACAGGGGTACAACAATAACAATAAGGGGGTTACACTAACAACAATAAGGGACTATACGAGTAATATAGGTACCTAAATCCTTCTGTGAGGGAAAAAATCCTTTTGGCACTGCGAATATGACCAGAAAACCCCAAAAACACATTCAAGTTGCAAAAAATCACTGCCAAAGCTTCATCAACCTTCTCATCGACCTCCCGCAAATGATTAAGAGCTAATGACATAAATTATCATCTTCATTAAGTTCATGTGTTAGGTGTTGTGAAATTTATGTTAGAATTTGGTGTTTGAAATCATTTTAAAACCCTAGTATTCCCATTGCATTCTCGAATTTCCTAATTTGCACTACCTTACACCTTTATAACCTTCCTACGATTGCAAATACCCATTCCTAAAACCCTGTTTTACAAAATTCCCTTTCCCTAACCCTTTTTCCCAAAACCCTAAGCCTTAGGTGCTACATTTAGCTAGGCTTCCCAATCCCCAAATCCCCATCCTAAATCCCATCATACTACCACTCCTTATCCCCCCCCCATTTTATACATCCCTAGCACATTCTCCTTAATTTTCCTTTCCCATTCCTCATTCCTAAAACCATATCCAACACCATCCCATGTTGACCAGACTTTTCATATCTAGACTCCATAACAACCAAGTTACTTTGTGATGAGGTCAAGTATATCACTGCTCAAAGGGAGGCAGAAAAAGCCAAACTTATGCTAGATGAGACACTTGAAAAGTATGGTTTGCTTGATGAAAAAGAGGAACATGCATGGAGAAAGAGACCTAGAACTAGAGGGTTGAAAAGAGCTCTAGCTCTAGAAAGACAAAAGGAGGCTGAGATTGTTGATCAGCTAACCCTAAATGAGCAACTTGCTATAGTGATCAGTGAAAATAGGGAGCCATGGCTTAATAAAGCCAATCAGCACTTGGAGAAGCTTTTAGCAAAAGCTAACAAAGACAATGACCTATTGATGAGGAAGGTCAAGCATCATGCCCAAAAGGAGAAAATTGCAATGGCCAAGCTCAAAAGAGGCAATGCAAAGATTGAAGATTTGACCATGGAAGAGAAGAATAAATTGGACATACTTGCAGAGGTTTCCCTCCAAGCCTAGCCACATCATCATCAGCCATTCTACCAATTTTGAAGCATTTTGAAACTTTTCTGCAAAATCTGTAATTTTATGAGTTTTTCTTAACAAGCATTTATCATAAATTTGGTCATATGCACAACACCCTCGGCACTGCGCAAATTTTTGGGGCACTTTTTGAGGAAAATAAGACCACCAATGAATTCATAAGGATAAATGAATTCCAGGAAACCATTTTGCCTACCTTGATTTGCATATTTGACATGTGAAAAGGTAAAAAAAACTACCTAAAAATCACATTTCTGCCCTTGCTTTGGCCCAGGCACTACGCACAAAGTAGTCTTGGGAGAATGAAATTTTTAGGGGAGAAATCAGCTTCATTTTGAAATCTAGAGTCATATTCAAAAAGAGGACTTAAAGGGCTTTCCAACAAGGCATCTTGGACCTGATTTGGACATTGGGAAGGCACCCAAAAGTAGCCTTGAATAGGGAGGGCGCAAATGACACAACGAGGGCACAAATGACACAGTGAGGGCACAAATGACCATTTGCTGATATTTTTGATTTTTCAATGAAATTTCGACTTTACTTCAGAAATTCATGTTTCTGCCTATGTAATTGAAGATGGTAAATGTAATTATGCTATGGATAAGTTACCTAGGGGTAGATTCTGTTGGGGTTCCCATGTTTTGGCAAGGTTGGAAATACCAAAAGATGAGACAACATCAAACCACTTTTAGACCCTAGGATCTAGCCCTCCTGGGTCCAGAGAGGGATCTCTCTAATGATTGTTAAAGGTATATGTCTTTGAAGTTCAAATGTTAAGATGTTTGGCTAGTTATAGGCACAAGGTTTGTTTGTTTGATTTTGAGTTTGGTTGTTGGGAATTAGGAAAGGAAGGGTCCAATATAAGACAAAGGCAATGAGAAGAGAGGATTTTAGGCAAAGGTAGATAACTCAGAGAACATCAAGGTCATTGGGAAAATGGATTCAGGAAAGGGTTTACTTGCTGTTCAATGTGCAAGCTTTCAGTTGGGCTAGTCATCTAAAGCATTGGATCCTAAAATGATAGGTGGAATGAAACAATAAGGAGAGAAGGTGAAATAATGAGGGAAAACCACTTTTTGTCTATAGATCAGGTCAGAGGTCATTTAACTCTAGATCTGCTTGGACATACTCATAGGCAACTCTCAAAGGAAGGCAAAGGAGAAACTTAAGGGAACTTGGAAAGTTTCAATTGAAATGGAAAGATCCTAGTGAGGCAGAGACAAAGTTCTAAACCCCCCAGTGTTCTCAAATCATTTAATTAAATCTTAACAAGAACAACTAAGAAGCAGATTCATTAACTCATACATCAGCTAGCAGGCAATAGCATCCACTACACTGGTTAAATTAATTGAAACTAATTCTTAGATAACACAGTCAGCAGAAAACATTAAGGCAAGGAGAGCAGAAGCATAGGGTGCCTAACAAGGGAAAATCCTATGCTAGATTTCTTATGCAAGCCAGAAGAACTGAAATGGAATGAAATGAAACACAGAGACAGAAAAACATCACCGCAACTTTAGATCAGGATCCAAAGAAATGTGCTTGTCATATTAAGAGCAACACCAATCAGGTACAACATTTTCCAATAGCTTGAACATTTAGCCTGAATACATCTTTATTCAGCCTATCTTACAACTTTACACAGAACTATGTCTCATAGAAACAACTTGCAGTTCTCTGATATCTCATCAACAACCTTTACAATAGTTTTCTCATGATTTTTATAACTGAAGAGAAGCGAAGGAGGTAGGTAGAAGATTAAATGAAACATTAAACTCATAAAAGAAAGAGAGGGCTGAGGCCCATTCTGTTTTAAACTCTGAGCGTAAATCTCTGGCACCTTTGGAGGAAAAAATGGTCTTCGTCAGGCTTCATTTACTCCGGGTATGTTTTTGATGCATTCTAGTTTGCTGTACTCTGTAGTACTTTGGAGCATGAGCAAAGGGGTAGATAAATGGCATGAATGGTCTTCCATACTTATGAAACAAATGCTCTGACTACTCGGGACTGTATTTTAGGGTGGAAATTTCTTCAGGAACACGATATGGACTGAAAACAATATGGGCAACCTGTCCTTTCCTGGGAAAAACATTCTGCTGATGTAGAGAAACCTGTCATATATTAATTTCCGCACCTTTGTCAGTGAAAACCTTGCCGCTGTATCCATACTGTGTATTTATGGTGGCGTTTTCACCTCTGTACCCTGTGCTAACCCACACTGTGTGAGGAAAATCAATTCAATGGGAGGCTGGTGGAGCGGAGGGCGAACGATATGATGGCGCGACGACGGTGGAATGGCGGCTTTTCACGAAACAATGATGAAAAATGCAATGGAACGGTGGAAACTATGAACAATAGGGTTTCAGTGGTAGAATGCAGTGCAGACCGTTAGATCGTGGTCTGGGGACAAAAATCAATGGCGGAGATCGAGCAGCAGGATGATATATAAAAACGATCGAAATGAATATGAAATGTGAGACCTTAATGCAAACATGGAACTTTGGTTAAAATCGAAAATACAAAGGAAATGGGCGAAAATGTTATGAAATGCATGGAAATGGACGTACAAGGTGGGGCCCGACGGAGGTGGAGAGCGATTCCTTTTCGACCGTTAGATCTTTGATCCAATGGAGGGTCAGGATCAACTCGGAGCATCGCAATCGGAAGGAGCAAGGGGAACACACTTCATAATTTCCGATTGCAATCAAGAAAGGGGAGCGATGACCGTTGGATTTACTCGGGGATCAACGGTGGAGATGCGGATTGGGAGATCGCAATTGGAGGGGGCACAAAGGATGACACAACCAACCTTCCGATTGCGATTGGCGGAGATGAGCGATAGCCGTTGGATCGACACAAAGATCAACGGTGGAAAAATGTTCGGAGGGCAGAAGGGGAAGAGTGACAGGAGCGAAGCGAGATGATCTGGGCCGTTGATTTCAAATATGGATGAACATCTGTGATTGAGTCAGGCGATCGCAATCAGAGGGGGACCAGGGGTGACACATGTTGAAACTTTCGATTATGATTGGGCGGAGGAAGCGATTAGCTCAGGACCGTTCGATCTGGAGGGAAGATCAACGGTGCAGAAGTGGATCGGGGGATCACAATCGGCGGGGATACAAAGGAGCGGCACTAACAAACTTCTGATTGCGATGAGCGGGGACAAGCGATAGCCGTTGGATTAGACCAGGGGATCAACGGCTGGGATGATATCGGGAGACGGCGTGATCGGGGATTGGAAGGGAAAACTTGCGATTGATTAGCGGAAGGAAGCTGCGATCAATTGGGAGGGAGAGTAATTGGAAGGTTAATGCAATCGGAGGATTGGAGGTTGGAGCTGCGATCAATCGCATCGCAAGCATTTGCGATGGACCGATCAAAGGGGAAAACATAAGTGTTGCGATTGAAAGTTTACGACATTGCGCGGGCCGTCCGATCTATATGGCGGATCAACGGTGGAAAACAGAGCGGAGGTCTTAACGTGATAAGCCAATCGCATCGGAACTTTTTAAGTTTACAAAGGAATTCACCCCTCCGACTACCTTCTGATTGCGATTAGCTCTCAGGACTTAAGCACTTGGTCTTAGCGCAAGGGCATGTGTGGGAAGTGGTTGAAAGGGGCTAAGCCTTGTTATAATGTTTAAAAGTGGGCTTTAGCCCATTTTTAATGAAATTTAAGGTTGGGAAGGGTAATGATAGGGAAGAAAATGGGAAATTTAGCCATACAAAGGGAAAAGGTAGGATTCAAGGGGGATTTTAGAGGGTTAGTGGGAAAAAGAGGGGGTAGAAGGGGATTTTGAAGAGGGGAAGAAAAGGGGGAAAAATGAGAATTCTGCAGAGGTACAAGGGACAGAAAAAGGCCTTTTTGAGCACAATTTATCATTCATCTAGGCTCATGGACAACAGATTAGCAGAGGGAAACAGTCAAAGGTCAGGAACGTAACAAGACTTCAAGGATGATGTGTTTTCAAGGGAGATGCATTCCTTGAAGGCTTATGAAACAATCTAGCCCCTTGCTTGCTTGTCAAGGAATTCATAAGGGGCTAACAGTGGCTCCACATGGGGATGGCTTCTTCTTGAATGAGTCAAGAATTCAGAAAATGATCTTTGGTGTAGGCCAGATGCCTACTGCTCAAGCCACCTTTCTTCTTTGATTTTCAGCTGCCACAAATATGTTAGATCAGCAAAATATCCCAACAATCTACCTACCCATCCTACAATCCTAGCATTTTTTATTCTAGGGTGCATTTGAACTAGCAGACCCTTTACATCATTTATTTTTACAACAGAAAATCAACCTATTCTAAATCTACCCTTATTACTCCATGAGGCCAGATTAGACTGTTGGCCTCATATGTTTCTCTACCTAATCTAATATCTGATGGGATTAGACTGTCCAACAGATTTCTTCTCTACATTCTACAATAGAAACTTAAAAACAATCAAACTAGGATTAAACACTCTAGTTTGCTGTAGATCCAAGGCATAAAGGCAATTGCACATGGATAGAAATTTGCAGAAAACTGAAACAAAGATTTGAAAGCTTGAAATCTGAAGCTTGAAGTATCCTTTTTCTCCTTTGTGACTCAAGTTTTGAGCATGTTAGAGTCACTTCTTTTCTTTGTTTCAGCTCTGGTTTTGGGCATGTTAGAGCTGATTTTTCTTGTCTTCTTTGCTGGTCCAGATTTTGAGCATGTTAGGACCAGCTATTTTACTTTCTTCGGCTCAGGTTTTGAGCATATTATAGCCAATATTTTGCACATCAGAGGTTCATGTTTTTAAGCATGTCTGAACCTCTCCTTTTTCTCTTTTCTTGAAAACAAAATTCTGCAATGGTATGTACAATGGAAATGAAAACTGGAAATTGAAAATCAGCATAAGTAGTGTTTGAGCATCCTGCCATTGACAGGACCCCCAAACAGCTCTGTACCATCTAATTCTTGTAGAAAAAAGGCATTAGGACCCACATTAGCCTGGATGATGTATGAGCCTTGCCACAAGCTGTCAAACTTGCCGTGCTTTCCTTTATCCTCTCTCGTTGAGTCCCACTTCAGAACTTTATCCCCAATTTTGAAATCAGTAGCTTTGGTTCTCTTGTCGAACAACCTCTTTATGTTTTCCTAAACTTTGATAGCTCTGTTATAGACCTCTTCCCTTGTTTGCTGGAGATGAATTGTCTGGTTTATCCTTCTCACCATACTGTCTTCTCCTGTTTGAATCTCTTGGACCAAATTGATTACTGGTACCCCAAGGCTGGTGGGAAAAAATGCTTCTGTACCATAGACAAGCTGAAATGGTGACATGCCAATGGATTTATTCGTTGTAAGCCTATCGGCCCATAAGGCATGCACCAATTTGTTATGCCATGACTTTTTGTTCTCTTCTAACTGCTTTTTGATGATGGCCATGAGGCTCTTGTTTGATGATTCAGCTAGACCATTACCTTGTGGGTAATAGGCAGTTGAATGACCAAGCGCTATTTGATACCTATGAAAAAAATCAACCATTTAGATCCAAAAGTAGCAGCATTATCGGTGATTATTTTCCTTGGGAAACCAAAACGAGAGAGGATATGACCTTCTAGGAACCTAATGATGACTGAATCTATGGCATTCCTAGTAGGTATGACCTCTATCCACTTAGTGAAGTAGTCTGTGGCTGTTAAGATCCATTTGTGTTGTGCAGAAGAAGCAAGGTGGATTTCCCCAATAAAATATAGGCCCCATTGCATAAAAGGACCCTCAACAGTGATGGGATGTAAAGGGAGGGGGAGGAGTTTTCTCTTGCCTTCAAAAATATGGCATTTGTGGCAGGAAATTACCATCTTATGGATGTCATTGAAGAGTGTGGGCCAATAATAACCAGCCCTGAGTATTTTGTTTGCAGTGGCCTTCCAGTTCAGGTGGCCCCCACACTCTCCTGCATGGAATTCTTGTTTAATTCTTTCTGCCTCTATTTCAGGCAAACATTTAAGCAATAGACCATTTGGGTTTTTCCAGTATAAGTTTTCATTCAAAATGCAGTAGTTTCTGGCTTTTAGTTTTATGAATCTAGCCTTGGTCTTTGACAGTTCAGGTGGAGCATTAAGGTTGGTGAGCACATAAAGGATATCCGTGTACCAAGGGGAGTTCTGAAACTTCTCTTCAACAGTGGGGTCAGGCAATCCTTCCTGCTCATCCAAAGCATTTACCATGTTAATTTCAAGGGCTTGCAGATTTGATTCAGCCATTAATTTAGCTAGGCCCTACCCTTTGATTAGCTTTGTGGGTCTTATCTCAAGATCATATTCTAAAACCACAGCAATCCATTTTCCCCTCTTTCCATCAGGATCTTGGGACAATATATCTTTGACAACTATGTTAGGCACATAAGCTATGGTGTGGGAATGCAATATGTACACCCTAAAATCTTTTAAGGCTTTGACAAGAGCGTAAGCTTGTTTTTCCATTATGTTGTATTTCAAGGGTGCATCCCTCAGTGCTTTGCTAAAAAAGGCAATTGGCTGTTCCATTCCCTCTGGATTTTTTTGCGGTAAGACTGCAGCCACTGTATGCTCAGAGGCAAATGAAAAGATCAGGAAATCTTTAGAGAAATCTGGGTTGATTAGAACATGAGCTTGGGTAAGTGCAAGTTTTACTGATTCAAAAGATTGTTTAGCTCCAACATTCCATTTAACCCCCTCACCTTTCTTTAGCATGTTAGTCATATTCCTAAGGTGTTCAGCTAGGTTGGGAACAAACCTCCTAAGGAAGTTGATTTTCTCGATGAAGGACTGTAATTCTTTGATGTTTCTCGGGTGTGTGATCTGTAGTATCCCTTCAACTCTTTGTGGGTCTATCCTAATTCCCTTTTCAGATATAATGTGGCCCATAAGCTTTCCTTCTTGTAGCCCAAATACAATCTTTTTGGGGTTTAATGACAGACCAAACCTTCTACATTTTTCAAACACTTTCCTCAGATGTTTTAGATGTTCTTCTTCAGTCTTGGAATAGACTGTTATGTCATCCAAGTAAATAGAAATGAAATGCCTTATATCATCTGAAAAATCTATATCCATCGCTCTCTGGAAGGTTGCACTAGCGTTCATCAGTCCAAAAGGCATTTTTACGTACATAAAGGTGCCCCATGGAGTGTTAAAGGCTGTCTTGAGTTGATATTTTGGGAGAACTAGTACTTGGTTGTAACCTGAGAAACCATCTAGCAGGGAGATTCTCTTGGAGCCTACTACTTTCTGAAGAATGTGTTCCATTTTTGGCAGAGGGTAGTTGTCTTTGATTGAGGCTCTATTAATATTTCTGAAGTCTATACATAATCTGATCTCACCTGTTTTCTTTCTCATAGCCACTAAATTCGAAACCCAATCAGAGAACCTTACGGGAACTATTATGCCTGCCTCATACATCTTTTTAATCTCTTTTTCCACTGCAGGCAACTGTTTTGGATTTATTCTACGAAGTTTCTGCCTGAAGGGTTTTTGATTTTCCTTTAAAGGTATTTTGTGCTGTATGATGCTTGTGTCATAAGCTTTTAAGTCTTTGTAGCTCCAGGCAAACATGTCAATAAATTCTTTGAATAGGTCAATGTATTTCTTTTTCATCTCTGTGGGTAAGGATTTTTCCAATTTAATCATTTTGGGCTTATCTACTGTGCCTATATTACATTCTTCAACGTCAGAGTCCGCGTGCTCTATGGTAGGCTTTTTTGCCACATCATCGAAGTCAAATACGTCCTCTAAAGGCGCCAGACCTCGAGGTATGTTCCTATCTTTGGCCCGCAACACCTCTACTTGTTCATTGTCTGCGTTTTCACATTCTGTGGTTGAATTTCCAGTTTCTTCATCTAAAGCGTTTATTTCTACATCTTGGGGTGGAGCTTCTTCCTCATCTGAGGGTTCCTCATTTAGGCAGCTATCACTAGACGTAGAGTCTGAGTCAGAAACTCAAACTCGTTTCTGCCTATCAGGAAATCTTCAATTTGTTTGTCACCCTCAAAGACCTGCCAGTATTTTTCGTTATCCGGCACTGCGGGTCTGAATTTGGTCTGAATGATAATCTGCTGGTCATTGGGAGTCTTAGGGTAGGAACTAGCCAAGCAAGCCAATCCATTTGCGATGATGTTTTGACTCCTAGGGATGAACACTAATTTGTACTCAACAAATGTTTTCAATATATCTTCAACATCGTTCCTATACGCCCTCAGCCTAGGGTGCTTGGCTGTGTATTCATCGTTTACCTGTTTTATGACTAGCTCAAAGTCTCCCCTCACGGCTATCCTACGGGCTCCTAACTTCTTCAACAGATTTAGACCCAGGATTAGAGCCTCTTATTCTACAACATTATTTGTGCATTTGAAGTGAAGGTTGACAGCGTGGCTCTCTGCGTAGTCACTCTCGGTGTCCCATATTCATACTCCTGCTCCTGCAGTTTTTCTAGTACAGGACCCATCAAAACTCATCTCCCACAAGGGATTATTCTCATGTTTATCATTGTTTTCTTCCTTACGGCTGGGTTCGCCATTATGTTACTTTATAGGGTCGGTACTAGGATGCGGGTTGTTTTGTTCTTCGTGAAATGTATGGGGTTCATAGAGCTGGCTGGATGGCTGTTTACATTCTGTTTCTTGTCCATTCTGAGCTAAGTTCTTAGTGCACTGTCTACAGATTTCATCGTCGTTTTCTTCTAAATCCAGAGCAGCCATTATGTTGAAATCCATAGCCTCTTCGTTTGTATCTCTGCTTTGGGACTTTGACCCTTCCAAGGATTCATTGTTACGAAAGATGAAGGAGTCAAGGTCTGTATGTACAGAGTATACCGGTGAATTTTCTGGTTTTTCGGGGTTACTGACTAGGAATTTCATCTGTGCCTCCCTATACAGTCTTCTATGTTGGCCAAAGATAGAAATTGTGGCATATGAGCCATCCATCTGCATTGTACCCTGCAGCTTGGCTCCCCATGATCTTGATAACAACATGCCATACTTGGGTGGCACATCTGCCACCACAACATCCATGACCATACATTTAGCTGGGATTTGAGTTAAGCTCACACATAAGTCTTTGATCAGGCCTAGGCATTTTACTTTGCTAGAGTCAAATGAATATAGATCTTTGTAGGGACGGGGTATCTCTAGGCCTAACTTCTCCATAACTACCTTAGGCATTAGGTTGTGTGATGCTCTAGAATCATGCATCACATTATGAAGGATCTTGTCATGAATGTTGAGGCTAATATAGAAAGGTGGAACTACCCCCTCCTGAAACTTCCCCTCTATATTTGGACCAAATAGAAGGGCAGGATGATCATCATTCAGATTTACAGTGTCATTGCTCTCACCTAGGTTCAAGGCTTTCAAAATTTGGCCTTTATATACATCCTGAGTGGCCAGCTCAGAGAGTGGTACAGAGATCTTAATCTTTGTAATATCACTTTCCAAATTGAAAGTGGACTGACTCTTTGGGATGCTCAACTCTGTTTTGTTAGCCACTGCCTTGGTGGCTGAATCAGTGTGTTGATTCTCATTATGTATAGGGTTGGGGACTGTTTTATCAGGGGCACTAACTACAGTGCTAGTGCTAATAGTGGGTTGGTTCTGTTTATCAACTTGTTGGTTGTCTTTTCCTTCTTTTTTTCCAGAACTCTCAGCTGATGGCCTGCTGCTTTCAACAGTCGCTTTAGAGGTCTTCTCAGGCCTTTTCTTCATGGTTACCTCAGGAGCTGTGGGTTTGGAAGTGTCTTGACTCTTTTTGATCCTAAGTTCATATTGTCTGACCTGCATGATGGCATCTTCAAATCCAGGTCTGTAATCTTCAGATTCCGATCTTTCCTCATCCCAATATGAGGTTGAGGGCTGATCTTCCTCTGAATCACAATTATGGATTGAGTCCTCTGTTTCAAACATGTTTATTGTGTTCCCCTTAGACTCCTCTATGATCCCCTCATCCTCATCCAGGAAGTTCTCTTGGAATGGGGGGATAACTTGTTGATCTGAATCTCTTTGTCTGTTGGGGGTGTTGTTGTTTCTTCTAAAGTTTTGGTTCTGGTTTTGGTTTCGGTTTTGGTTATTGACAGTGACAACCATTTTTTCCATCATTTGGTATAGATTGTCCACTTTTTTAGCTAGATGGTCATGATTTGGGTTAGATGTGGAAGCTACACTGTCATCTTTATATGTTACCCTCTTCTCAGCTCTCAGTCTTGCTCTTTTCTCAATCAGATTAGCCTCTATATTTACTGCTCCTTTCTGCATGTCCTCCAAGGTGTTGTACTCTTTATCCCTAAGCTGATAGTCCATATCAGCATCAAAGCCTTCAGGGTATTTCGCTAGGGCCATACCTTGTGGAGGTTTCATATGTGGAGGGAGAGCATTGTAAATGCTGTTAAATATGGTTGTGTAATCATGGACACTCTCTCTTGCGTTTCTTTTAAGGCTCATGTATTCTGCTAGGAGTTGGCGAGGGTTGGCCTTAGCTTCCCACTTGTTTATGAAGGTATGATATAAGGCAGTAAGGTCATTAATGCTACCCGGAGGTAGGCCTTTAAACCATTTCTTCACATCACCTCCCAAGCTCTGGGCAAAGATTCTCATTTTGACTGTATCATCATCTATTTCCATGTAGTCAAAATAATCTTCCATCCTATCTACATGATGCTGAGCTGTGATGGACTCCTTTGCAGTGAAGTGTGAGATCTTTGATTGATAATAATTTGGTAAGGGAACTAGAGGTTGGGGTAAAACCAAAGGTGCATACCAGGCTGCCATGATGATGTTCTGGTGAGGTAAAGGGGTGGCTTGAGCAGCTGGTATATGGATGACGGGGATACTAGGACCAGCAGAAGTTTGTTGAGCAGACTTAGGGTGGGAGAGTCCCAAGTTTTGAATGAAGTGAATATCAGGAGGTGTAGATGGAGGGGTCTGTCTATTCCCAAGGTGTCCACCACTTAGGGGTGGTGAACCAGGAAGCTCAAGGTCTGGCTGGTCTTGGATACTGAATGACCTAGTTCTTGGAAAACTATTTTGAGTGCCTAGGTCAAAAAGTGGGTCTGATAGAGCTGCAAAGTTTTCTGGTGTAGAGTTATCTCTATGGATGTGGCTGGAAATAGTTGGTCTTTCAGGTGCAGGAGATCTCTTGAGGATGCTATCAGGGTTATAAAATATTTCAGGTGGGTTTGGGTTGGGATAAGCTCTTGTGTGAATGGCTCTGAAAGCCAGAATGTTGTTTTCTGACCAAGCAGCTTAACCCTACTTGTTATTTCTACTGTGGTTGATGTTGCTATGGAGGCTGGTCTCCCAGTGGAGTCTTAGGTGAAACCAAGATGATCAGTAGGCCTACTGATCACCAGTGGAGTCTTTTATCTTTAAGGAGCTGTGGAGTCGCCAGGTGGAAGGTTATAGGATGTTTCTGGAGGATACACTGTCCACCACAGTGCTTATGAGATGTCCCTTTCCAAGGGTATCTTCCAAACACAGCAAAATCTAACTAGAGATTGATTGGGGGGGCTTTTACCAGATATGTCACCTCTAAAGGAGCGTGAGATCTGGAGGCTTCCTGGCCCCTTACAGACTCTGTCTAAGAGTATGGGGTAAAACACAACAAGAGGTAAGTGGAAAGTAAGTGTAAGTGTTTCACTACCAACCTGACCAGAGCTTCTAGGCTTTTGAATGCCTAAGAATGTTTAAGGTGTAATGCACTCAATCCCTAGTGGAGTCGCCATTATGTTGGGGTTCCCATGTTTTGGCAAGGTTGGCAATACCAAAAGATGAGACAAAATCAAACCACTTTTAGACCTTAGGATCTAGCCCTCCTGGGTCCAGAGAGGGATCTCTCTAATGATTGTTAAAGGTATATGTCTTTGAAGTTCAAATGTTAAGATGTTAGGCTAGTTATAGGCACAAGGTTTGTTTGTTTGATTTTGAGTTTGGTTGCTGGGAATCAGGAAAGGAAGGGTCCAATATAAGACAAAGGCAATGAGCAGAGAGGATTTTAGGCAAAGGTAGATAACTCAGAGAACATCAAGGCCATTGGGCAAATGGAGTCAGGAAAGGGTTTACTTGCTGTTCAATGTGCAAGCTTTCAGTTGGGCTAGTCATCTAAAGCATTGGATCCTAAAATGATAGGTGGAATGAGACAATAAGGAGAGAAGGTGAAAGAATGAGGGCAAACCACTTTTTGTCTATAGATCAGGTTAGAGGTCATTTAACTCCAGACTTGCTTGGACATACTCATAGGAAACTCTCAAAGGAAGGCAAAGGAGCAACTTAAGGGAACTTGGAAAGTTTCAATTGAAATGGAAAGATCCTAGTGAGGCAGAGACAAAGTTCTAAACCCCCCAATGTTCTCAACTCATTTAATTAAATCTTAACAAGAACAGCTAAGAATCAGATTCATTAACTCATACATCAGCTAGCAGGAAATAGCATCCACTACGCTGGTTAAATTAACTGAAACTAATTCTTAGATAACATAGTCAACAGAAAACATTAAGGCAAGGAGAGCAGAAGCATAGGGTGCCTAACAAGGGCAAATCCTATGCCAGATTTCTGATGCAAGCCAGAAGAACTGAAATGGAATGAAATGAAACACAGAGATAGAAAAACATCACCGCAGCTTTAGATCAGGATCCAAAGAAATGTGCTTGTCATATTAAGAGCAACACCAATCAGGTACAACATTTGCCAATAGCTTGAACATTTAGCCTGAATACATCTTTATTCAGCCTATCTTACAACTTTACACAGAACTATGTCTCATAGAAACAACTTGCAGTTCTCTGATATCTCATCAACAACCTTTACAATAGTTTTCTCATGATTTTTATAACTGAAGAGAAGCGAAGGAGGTAGGTAGAAGATTAAATGAAACATTAAACTCAAAAAAGAAAGAGAGGGCTGAGGCCCATTCTGTTTTAAACTCTGAGCGTAAATCTCTGGCACCTTTGGAGGGAAAAATGGTCTTTGGAGCATGAGCAAAGGGGTAGATAAATGGCATGAATGGTCTGCCATACTTATGAAACAAATGCTCTGACTGCTCGGGACTGTATTTCAGGGTGGAACTTTCTTCAGGAACACGATATGGACTGAAAAAATATGGGCAACCTGTCCTTTCCTGGGAAAAACATTCTGCTGATGTAGAGAAACCTGTCATATATTAATTTCCGCACCTTTGTCAGTGAAAACCTTGCCGCTATATCCATACTGTGTATTTATGGCGGCGTTTTCACCTCTGTACCCTATGATAACCCACACTGTGTGAGGAAAATCAATACAATTGGAGGCTGGTGGAGCGGAGGGCGAACGATATGATGGTGCGGTGGCGGTGGAATGGTGGATTTTCACGAAACAATGATGAAAAATGCAATGGAATGGTGGAAACTATGAACAATAGGGTTTCGGTGGTAGAATGCAGCGTAGACCGTTAGATCGTGGTCCGGGGACAAAAATCAACGGCGGAGATCGAGCAGCGGGATGATATATAAAAATGAACGAAATGAATATGAAATGTGAGACCTTAATGCAAACATGGAACTTTGGTTAAAATCGAAAATACAAAGGAAATGGGCGAAAATGTTATGAAATGCATGGAAATGGACGTACAAGGTGGGGCCCGACGGAGGTGGAGAGCGATTCCTTTTTGACCGTAGATATTAGATCCAATGGACGGTCAGGATCAACTCGGAGCATCGCAATCGGAAGGAGCAAGGGGAACACACTTCATAATTTCCGATTGCGATCAAGAAAGGGGAGCGATGACTGTTGGATTTACCCAGGGATCAACGATGGAGATGCGGATCGGGAGATCGCAATCGGAGGGGGCACAAAGGATGACACAACCAACCTTCCGATTGCGATTGGCAGAGATGAGCGATAGCCGTTGGATCGACACAGAGATCAACGGTGGAGAAATGTTTGGAGGGCAGAAGGGGAAGAGCGACGGGAGCGAAGCGAGATGATCTGGGCCGTTGATTTCAAATATGGATGAACGACTGTGATTGAGTCGGGCGATCACAATCGGAGGGGGGACAAGGGTGACACATGTTGAAACTTCCGATTGCGATTGGGCGGAGGAAGCGATTAGCTCAGGACCGTTCAATATGGAGGGAAGATCAACGGTGGAGAAGTGGATCGAGAGATCGCAATTGGCGGGGATACAAAGGAACGACACTAAAAAACTTTCGATTGCGATGAGCGGGGACAAGTGATAGCTGTTGGATTAGACCAAGGGATCAACGACTGGGATGATATCGGGAGACGGCGTGATCGGAGATCGGCAGGGAAAAATTGCGATCGATCGGCGGAAGGAAGCTGCGATCAATCGGGAGGGAGAGTAATCAGAATGGAAATGAAATCGGAGGATCGGAAGTCAGAGCTGCGATCAATCGCATCGCAAGCATTTGCGATGGACCGATCGGATGGGAAATCATAAGTGTTGCGATTGAAAGTTTGCGACATTGCGCGGGCCGTCCGATCTATATGGCGGATCAACGGTGGAAAATAGAGCGGAGGTCTCAACGTGATAAGCCAATCACATCGGAACTTTTTAAGTTTACAAAGGAATTCACCCCTCCAACTACCTTCCAATTGCGAATAGCGCTCAGGACTTAAGCACTTGGTCTTAGCGCAAGGGCATGTGTGGGAAGTGGTTGAAAGGGGCTGGCGGGAAAGGGGCCAAGCCCTGTTATAATGTTTAAAAGTGGGTTTTAGCCCATTTTTAATGAAATTTAAGGTTGGGAAGGGTAACGATAGGGAAGAAAATGAGAAATTTAGCCAAACAAAGGGCAAAGGTAGGATTCAAGGGGGATTTTAGAGGGTTAGTGGGAAAAAGAGGGGGTAGAAGGGGATTTTGAAGAGGGGAAGAAAAGGGGGAAAAAGGAGAATTCTGCAGAGGTACAAGGGATAGAAAGAGGCCTTTTTGAGCAAAATTTATCATTCAGCTAGGCTCATGGACAACAGATTAGCAGAGGGAAACAGTCAAAGACCGACATCATAACAAGACTTCAAGGATGATGTGTTTTCAAGGGAGATGCATTCCTTGAAGGCTTATGAAACAATCTAGCCCCTTGCTTGGTTGTCAAGGAATTCATAAGGAGCTAACAGATTCATTAGGTAAAAGTTATCCTTAAGTCAAATGAATCAGTTTGAATGTAATTAGGAATGATCCACTTGGACCATCCTACACTTCAGCTTTCAATTCGGTATTTTGTGGATCTTTTACTCAGCTCATGGATTCAACCCATGAGGATGAGTGAATGTTTTTGTGATCTCTATTTAGTCCCTTTATTCACTCTTATCAAGGGTTGGAATCAGTTTGGATGTTAGCTTATTGATCAAGGAACTATTGTGCTCAGTTTTGGCTAGTTAATAAAGAAGAGTTGTAGCTATTTTTTGGGATACATGTGGTATGATGTTTGTCATTGTTTCTCATTCAGTTTCATATGTTAGAATGTGTTTTATTCATGTTCATTACATCTCTATTTTATGGTTTCTTTCAAGTTGATAGGAATAACACTTGCTTGCTCATGCTCTGTTTAGGGAAATATAGCATAATTTGTCTATTTTCCTCTGTTTAGGAAGTGTTGGGTGTGGAGCCTGATTATATTGTTTATTTTTTATCACAACGTTAGATCCTTGTACCTTAATGGGGTGGAAATTCCGCCCATAATTGTATGTTTCTTGGGGGGTCCAGAGGGGGCGGCGATTGCGGTTTATGGAGCCCCCCCTTGGCGGGGGGTTTCGGGGGCAGCGCCCCCGAAGCTAAAAACAAATGTAAAATTTCCTTGTAAAAGCATACTAATTTCTAGTCAATCTGGGCCATTCATTAGGCAGATGATTTGATGGTAGAATTTATGTTTAGTTTAGGGTTTTTTGCCCTAGAAGGCAACCCCTCACTTTGTATGAGGGTATTGTATTGCGGCTGTGGATTTTATGTGTATTCTCAGAGCGAGAAACAGATAGGGAGAATGTGAGAGAGAACAAAGGATATTACAAAGGATCTATTGTAGGTTGTGTCTCTTCATTTTGCTGGATAACAGAAAGGAAGGACTGGCTATTCGGGGTGGACGTAGCCCAAACTGGGTGAACCACGTATATCTATGTCTCTCTGGTTTTATGTGTTTCTTGTGTTTGTGTTTCTGCATATATTTTATTTGTTCCATTACTATGTAATATATAATTTTCTAATAGGAAGAATACATCTCCCATGCTCTTCATAGCTTCTCATCAGTCTTAAAACTATCTCATCACAGTCATATTTAAAGTGGTAGGCCTTATGCCTACCTTTCCCCATTGAATCTTTGCAACCCTATCTCATTTTCCCTGACCTAGATCCCTTGACCTAATATTTTCATCCAGTGAAACCCAACCCAATCAAATCAAAACAACCCCTGCACTCATACCTAGCCTAAAAACCCTAATTCATCCAACCCTCTTGGCTGTGACCTTGTGGAAAGAGCCGTCTCCGACTTGGTAGGGCTAGCTACCAAGTTAAAATTTTGGTATGTGGTTACCTCTGTTGGGATTCCTTCTTCAGCCTTGGGAATATGGCAGAATGATAACAGGAACACAAGTGCATTTTTCACAACCTTAAAGTAAATGTTTGGATCAACTTTACTCTTGGTAAATCCCACTCTCATCAAATGGCTATCAATACGAACATACCAAGATTTTGGAGCTTTCGTGAGTCCATACAAGGCCTTATTCAACCTACAAACAAAAGAATCCTTTCCATATAATTAAAATCCTTGAGGTTTATATGTACACTTATTCCTTAATTACTCCATTGAGAAAAGTAATCTTTACATCCATCTGGTGTAGTTCCCATCCCATAAAGGCAACAAATTAAATTATGGATCTAATGGAGGTGTACCTGGAAAATGGAGCAAATTTCTCATCACAGTCTTCTCCTTCTTTCTGGGAGAATCCTATAGCCACAAAATGTGCATTGTATTTGTCGATACTCCCATCTGCAACATGCTTAATCTTGTATATCCACTTGGAAGTCAGCGCTAAATTCCCCTCAGGCCTTAGAACAATCTTTGAGACACCATTCTTGATGATTGATTGGTATCCTTCATTCATTGCTTCCTTCCACACTTGTTGGCTAGTTGCTTCTTCATATGTGGAAGGTTCTTCATCAATGAGTTTTGTCATGATGGATGCATGGTTGGAGAAACTATTAGGTTTCTTCACTTCTCTAGATATGTCATCAAGAGTTGCATGTCCTTTGGCCTCTTCCAATGTGGATTTAAGCCATGCTGGCCTCTTCTTGATTTCGGGGAATATAAATGGTTCTGCTAGATCTTTAGGCCCTTCTGGCCTTCCAGTACATTCTGTAGAACTTGAATGCTCTTCTCTTAAGGTCTCCTGCTTTACCTCTTCCAAGGAATCTAAAGAGACTTTCTTAGACCTCCAATATGCTACTTTTTCATTGAAGGTTACATCTCGGTCGACCTCTATCCGTTGCTACTCTAGAATGTGTATTCTAAAGGATTTTGAAGATTCACTATATCCAAAAAATATGCCTTTCTTTCTTGAAGGATAAAGCTTGTTCCTCTTATCCTTATGAACATGAATGTATACAAGACAACCAAATATTCTCATGTGCCTGACCTCTGGCTTCCTTTTAGAGAAATATCCTTCAGGAGTCATACCTTCCGGAACTCTATGAGGAATTTGATTTTGAATGTACACAGTTGTCAGTGATGCTTTGCACGGTAAGAAAAACAAAAATTCCAAATCATGCATCGTGGCCTTGACAAATTCGTCAATGTATTTGTTCTTTCGCTCTGCTACACCATTTTGTTGAGGATTATAGGGGACAATTAGCTCCCTCTTAATCCTAGCCCGCTTGCAAAAAACAATAAGCTCTTTTAAGGTGTGTTATCCTCCATTGTCAGATCCTAGGATCTTGATCCTTTTACCTATCAAATTTTTCGCTTCAACTTTGAATTCCTAGAACTTGTCGAATACCTCATATTTTTTCTTTAAGATATATATTCGTCTCACGAGAGAATTCATCAATGAATTTCATATAGTATAATGAACTATTGAGTGATTTTATGGGCATCAAACCACATACATCAGAATGAATCAGGTCCAAATCTTCCTTAGATCTGATGTCACTATTTGGAAATGGTTTCTTGAAGTTCTTTCCAAGATCAAAACCTTTGCATACACCATCATTCTTTATTTATAGTTCAGGAACCCCTGGTACTATTTCACTTAATTCAAAAATTTCTCTAAAATGAATATGTCCATACCTTTAGTGCCATAACTCACTTGGATCCATTTTTTCATGTACTAATGCTTGATCTCTTTGACTCAAAAGTATATACAGTCTTCCATCATGAATCATAATAACCCTAACATCATCTATACTAGAGCCCTTTGACCACGCAAGTACTTTTCGATCCACAGAAAAAACATTATCTCCTTTATCTTCTAAATAAGAAACATAGAAAATATTTTTTTTCAAACCTGGTACATAGAGACCTTATCTCCTTTATCTTCAAATTAATTTCACCCCATAACATCATAAAATTATTCATATTTACATCATTATTCAACAACATATGAAATTATGTAGAAAGAACAATAACACCATCATCAATGCAGTGAAAAATAAAGGAACAATAGAAGAAAATCATGCACACATAGAGACACCAGGATTGGTCAGAGACCAGGGCAAAACCCACTATGGGGAAAACCCTTGCAAATTATTCTTTTTAGATTGTCATCAAATGATTAAGAAAAATAGAGTAAATGATCCATATCTTCATCTATGAAACTAACCAACAAAACTACTACAACATCCATGAAATGAATCCAACCATGTATGCACTTTGAAATCTGATTATGAAGACTGTAATGAACTGTCAATGACTGAAATCTACAGCCGAACCCTGTGATATCTGAGCGAAATCTTTGGAATAATGAGAATTCACCTTTTAGTACTTGGTCGCATGGAGGAGGAGTAATTCGTGCGAATATAGGGTCCCAGTCGCTCCCTTAAGCTAGGCAAGTGTGCAAATGGGTGTCAAAATTAGATTGCAGAAACCCTAGTCTCCTGGTCACATGGAGGACGTGCTATGCGTGTGACTAGGATGTTCCAGTCGCACTAAGGAAGAGCTATGCATGCAACTGGGAGATATGGTCGTACTGATAAGCGTGGTAGCGTGCGAGTTGGGTCCAATCTTACTACAGAAACCCTAACTTCCTGGTCGCATGCACAGAGGGGGATCTGTGTGACTAGAAGGCTCCAGTCACACTCATAAGTCAAGGAGGGAGTGACAAAGGTTGAAATATTCTGGTTCTGTGCTTGCGATTAGGGCCTAAAACCCTAAATTAGAGATGCAAGCCTCAAACCCTACAATTTCACCTCAGAGAGAACCTATTATTCCGCGGATGACCCTCAAACCTTTGCAAGCCAAAAAAAGAGAGAGATGAGTGTCTCACCATTGTGTCCAAATGAGGTAGAGGGAACTTGTATTTATAGCCTTTGAATGGGTCCACTTGCTTTAGGGCCGACTTGATCTAATATGCACATGTGTATAGGGCCGACCTAATCCAATGTACATGAGGGGGTTCATAAGTTTAAAAACCAATTTCTGTTTGTCCAAATGAGGTGATATTTAGGTCGATTTTGGTCCTCTCAAAAATAATAATGCAATGCAATCATCATCTGTGTCATATGAGCTATTGAAGGTGGAATTCGACCGCAATTGCATAATTTTAGCACTCCCTCTAAACTAGGGAGAATTCCACTTGTCAACATCTGTACATCGATTAATATCTCATTCTGTCATGTTGTCGTCATGCTGTGACCATATCGTCATCTCAAATCATCAATGCTCATCTACATCCATATCTTACTTATTTCTGATTATCTCTTGATTGTCCTTGCTCATACGCTGAATATTCTTGAATCTATAAGAAGAATTTTCCATCGGAGGGGAGCATAAGCTACCACCCTTTATTGATCCAAAATCTCTGCCAGCGGGCTACTACCTGGAATATCAACGAGGATTTAGATCTACGACCCACATCATCATTGGAGAGCATAACATCAAGGAGCACATCTCAACCTGGAACCATATCGGGGAGCTAATACTCAACCCAGAATCTCATGGCGAAGCTAATACTACGACCCCATATCGAGTAATAGGATATAAACACACATGGGAACATATCTCAACCCTGGTTTCACATCGAGGAGCTCATTCTCAACCTGAAATCTCATGAGGTCATCTCAACACAATCCTATAGCCTACTGATCTTCCCATCGATGACTTTAAGAAGTCATGTGGTAGAACACATGCACCATAATCTGGCTTGGATGAGATACCTGAATTACCAAGAGGTAAGGATCACACACCTCCAAGCCTCCTCAACCCGTTGGCCAAACGGGGAGGTACAATTCCAACAAGCCTTGCTTGTGGGTATGATGCCAACTAAGGTATGCTCTACATAAACCATATATGGGAGCATCATCTCTGACACTATGAATATAGTGGAGCAACATCTCAACCATGGGTAACCGATAGGGGTAATCCCCTATTGTCCAGAGATTCCTCAACCCCAGGATCCCTCTATCTCAATTCATCACCCTAAGAGCTCAGATAGGGAGGAAGAGCTGGCTCAGTGTGCTTGATCATCGATGCTCTTTGTAATAATCATGTCTCAATAGTAGTTTTCTTCTGTTTATATAGGACATCAAATCACATATCAAGTTAGAACATAAATAAACATATAAATCACAAAAAGATGCCAAAAAAATCTCTAAGGATATTCTTCATCCTGCCTCACAGCTAGCCATGCTAAAAACATTGTACTCAACCTCGGTCATGCTATGGACCTCTCATCCAAGATATCATGGCAGATATCATACTAAAGCAACATCCAAATTTTCTCATCAATAACAACTTCAAATATCAACAATACATCCATGTAGTCACATATCATATAAATAATATATTCGATCAATAATTGATCATCTTATATAGATATATTGAAGGATTCTCGGTGGAAACTCAATGTGAATGAAGCAATTCAATCATGAAATCATTCACATCAATTATATATATATATATATATATATATATATATATATATATATATATATATATATATATTAGGTAATTATCAGCCTTTGGGATTCCAGCCTCCGAGTTCAAAAACATATTGAACTTCAAATAAAAGTGTCCAAGAATTTTCATTTCCACTTTCCAATACTTCTTCAATAGCTTCACAATATAGATAATCTTTTCCCAAATTTCAGAAATCGATTCATCATGCCATGATTCATCATTACGACCTTTCAGAGGCTATGTCCCTCTTACTTAGATCATTAGAGGCTAATTTCCTGGAAACAATAGATCATCAATGTAAAACCAAAACCAAAATCAAATCCATACCTTGGTGCACTTCTGAAGTAGAGGTTTGGATCAACACATCATCCTGACTTCATCAGATAACAGTCAAATATGGACATATCAGGACCGAGTAGTTTTCTCCATGTAATGCTCACTGCAACCATAACACTTTGCTAAACAAGCATGCCCAACCTTTCATAAATCAATATTGTGCAATCAAATCAATCGAATAAACTCATCAAATTTTAGAAGCCAAATCAATATTAATATCAAAGTCATCAATATCTCAGAGTCAATTCTTTAGATCAAGAGACAGGTAGAGCTCTCATAAATTCAAGAAATCATCTATTATCATGTCAACAGGTTGTCATCAACCACACAGTATCAATCCAAAACTTCATCAGGTCATTCTCATGATCATAATACAAGTCATACCAAGGATAAGTCATGCATGTTTCATCTTCACACTGAATCGCAACATTGTGCTAGGAATAAGGAGGCCAATTAAAACCATTTTCGAATACCAATGGTAGTGACTGAAGGTCACTATGCTTATATATCATTATCTTTAAGGCAAGTATTCAATTGTTAAATCAAATCATTAGTCATTAGGTCAAATCCAAATTTTCTTATCGTAGAGATATCTATAATCCAAAACATGTCTTAGTCGTCTAGTCAAATTTATAAGTAAGCATCATGTCATAACTCCAAGCACAACTCATCTATATCAATCATGCAAATCTATTCACACTCTTCTAGCACAAACGTTTAATCACAATGACATATTTATATGTTTGTCCCGGTCACCTGCAAACACAAGTTCAGTCTTCGTGTTCATATTATATCAAACATTCAAACTTTCTTTCTCGCATATCTTTCTGATTTCTGCTACATGTCTGTAAGACAAACATCTTTCAAGTGAACATCTGGTTTCATGCACAAAACTTCAGTTTTTTGTCTAGTAGGCATAGTCACACCCTTGGGCCTTCCTTAGTGCATTTGGGAGATCATAATCGCACTCTTGAAGATGCTATGAGAGCGATTGAGCCTTCCAACTTCCAAACCCTAGCTCAAAAATGACTCATAGCATTGGTCACACCCTTGAGATTTCACCTATGCGACTTGGATGCTACAGTCACACCTGTAGGATTTCTTCCATGCAATTGAGGCTTAGAACAAGGGAAAACTCCTCTTTCCTCACATCAGACCTTTGCTGCAGGTCATCAATGTCAAATACGTAACTACTCATGCCCATAAACCATATTTCAACAGTACATAATATGCAAATGAAAATAGGAGAAGTGATCTTATGGAGAGATTCTCCCTATGCATGGGGATCCACTTCATTCATCTTCATTCATGTCATCAACCTATCTATATCAGCAGATATATTAGATCAAACATATAATCATCATGGTCATAACATGCTCACATAAGCTACTACATCATCACATAATGACATCACTCTACCATCAAGGGTTAGAGTCAAAGAGCTAATAGACTTCAAGAGTCATGATCACATGCATTACTTCTATGCACATAACTCAATATATAAAGAGTTAGGATCATATGATAAGGGTAGCTAACACGTGTGACATTACATTTCAAATATCGTGAACACAATATCAAGTCTATCAAGTCAATCCATCAAGTCAGGGAATTTAGATGTACCATATGCCATAGTTAGTAATCAAAACATAACCATGGTTAATGAAGGATTTAGAATGTCAATTTCATAGCTATACTTCTATCATGTTTACCATGCTTGTCATGATTAATATGATCAAGACATGTCATTCAATAAAACTTTACTAAAACAACAAGAGTCTCAACCCTTTTTCCATACTTTCATCATGCTCATCACAAGCATTTTTAATATCATTATATATAGGAATCAATGAGGCAACTTTATATATGAGATCCATCATTTCTTATCATTTACTAGAGTCAATGTGCTATCCTTCTTCATAGAATCAAGATCTCCAAAAACAATAAATGTTAGCCAAACATCAAATATACCATTATATCCAAGATCAACAATAAGTAGCCTCATAGAATCAAGAAGACCATCATGATCAAAATGTTTAATACCAGGTGCATCATTTCATCATAATAACCATGAATTCAAATTAATTTCACATGCATTTATGAGCCATTAAAGAAGGAGACATTCTCAACATACCTTAGGGCTTACATAGCCATCCAATACTACAATTGAAATATAACATTGAAACAATATACCTTGCATACCTTGTAATGTTAAAATAGATGTGCACCTTCTTGTAGGAATCTTGTAGTGCTTAATTCATTCTTTATCAAGAGCCTCTTTTCCAATGCTAAATCTTCTCTTCCTGCATTAGCTGTGATCCTCAAGAAGGATCCAGTTATCATTTCTCATCAAGAAGTTAGGAACATCCAAATACTCATATATATATGCAGGAAGCATGAGTAATAATCAAAAAAATAATAAGATATATAATTCTAAACAAAAGTAAAGACACAATGGAGCATCATAAGTGAAGAAATACTTATCTTCAATGAGAGGTGATCCTTTCCCACTTGAACTGACCTTCAAGAGCCATCACTATCCATTTTCCACATAACAATATTTCCTTCAATCATATTTATCAACAACGAGGCCTAATAGAGACTATCCCGTCTAGAGCTTCATCAAATCTATCATAAGTGCTTTAACATATTGACTTTGACCAAGCTCAAGTCTCAAGTATTTTCCATAAACCAGGGTTTCTCTTAAACCCTAACAATAAAACCCTAATGAATAAATTTCCTATTGTTTCCTTCAAACCCTAGAATTATTTTAGGTCTCCACCATCCTCTCTTGCTTCCATCAATGGCGTCATCATAAGGGTGATATCCATGGATTTTCTTGAGCCCAAATCTGATTCCACATTAATTTTTCATAGGGATATATTGTTCTTTGATTTGATAATTTCATTTCTTCATTACCCATTAAGTTCACCCCATAAAATCATAAAATTATTTAGATTTACATCATTATTTAGCAGCATATGCAATTATGTAGAAAGAATAATAAAATCATCATCAATGCCGCAAAACATAAAGGAAAAATAGGAGAAAATCATGCACACATAGAGACACCAGGATTGATCGGAGATCATGGAAAAACATAATATGGGTAAAACCCTTGCAAATTCTTCTTCTTAGATTGTCATCAAATGATTCAGCAAAAGAGAGTACAATGATCCATATCTTCATCTATGTAACTAATTAACAAAACTACTACAACATTAATGAAATGAATCCAACCATGTATACATTATGAAATCTAATTCTGAAGACTGTACTGAATTGTCACTAATTGAAATCTATTGTCGAACCCGGTGGTCTTTGAGAAAAATCTTTAGAATACTGAAACTTCATCTTTTAGTCCTCGGTTGCATGGAGGAGGGGTCATCAGTGCGAATATATGGTCCCAGTCACTCCCTTAAGTTAGGAAAGCATGCGACTGGGGGTCCAAAATGGACTGCAGAAACCCTAGTCTCCCGGTTGCATGGAGGACGTGCTGTGCGTGCGACTGGGATGCTCTAGTCACAATGAGGAAGAGCTATGCATGCGACTGAGAGATATTGTTGCACTGATATGCCTAAAAGTATTCGACCGGGGTCCAACCTAATTGTGAAAACCCTAACCTCCTGGTCAAATGCACAGAGGGGGATCCGTGGGACTGAAAGGCTCCAATCACACTCATAATCCATGGAGGGAGTGACTAGGGTTGGAATATTCTAATTCTGTGTCTGCGATTGGGGCCCAAAACCATAAATCAGAGATGCAAGCCTAATACCCTGCAATTTCACCTTAGAGAGAACCTATTCTTCTGCGGACAAGCCTCCGACTCATGCGAGCCAAAAACCAAGAGAGTAGAGTGTCTCATCATTGTGTTCAAATGAGGTAGAGGGAACTTGTATTTATAGCCTTCCAATGGGTCCACTTTCTTTAGGGCCGACCTGATCTAATAAACACGTGTATATGGCTGACCTCATCCAATGTACATAAGAGGGTTCATAAATTAAAAAACAAACTTCTTCTTGTCCAAATGAGGTGATATTTAGGTCGAATTTGGTCCTCTCTAAAAGAGGAATTCAATGCAACCATCACATTTGTAATCTTAGCTATCCAAGGTGTAATTTGATTGTAATTTCATAATTTTATCACATTTGAATCAAATTTTGGCTTCACATTGAGAGAAAGAATGTCTCCCTCCCTAGATCAAATCCAAATCGATGCTTTGGAAATTGAAGCCAATTTTTTTGCAGTTGGAAAGATAAAATCAAAATTTGAGCACACAGAGAAGAAGAAGGGAAAGGAAGAAGCAATACCCTCGAATCAATAAAATAATTCACAAGAACAAAAGTTGGATGAAATGAAAAAATTCACTAAAATTTTGTCCAATAAATTAGTGAAGATGGAGATGGAAAACAAAAATCCACCTAGACGAATCCATCAATCTTATAACATAAATTTCAATCCTTTGTTTAGAAGACCGTTTGTGCAAATTATGCAAAGGGAAAGGAAGGACCAAGATTAGGTGCAACCTTCCCTGTACCTTGAGGATGAACTTGAAGAGGTAATGGAGGAAACTCTTAAATTTCAGGAAAATTAGTACTCCACTCTGTCAGAGGAAGAACATGAGGAGCTATATGATGAAAATTTGGATTTTGATTCACAAGTTGCACTGGGTGAGGAAGAAATTAAGGATTATTGTAGAAGTTTTGTAGACACGATGCAGGCCGAGCTACATAAAAAATATGACCTTAGATCAAGGAAGAGATTTAGGACTTAAGATCAAGTTGAAGCGCAGTCTAAGTAGCCAATCCAACAACCTGTCCAGAAGGATGATGATAAGGGGAAGCAACCACGTAGGACAATTGTACTCCAACAAGGGGAAACTTCTAAAGGTCAACAGATAAAAGTGAATCATGAAAATCAAGGAAATCAACCTAGTACAAGTTAGTAGACAATCCAGAAAGACAAATAAATAGAAGAGGAGAAAACAAAAGAAGGAAAGTAGATACACCCTTTTAATATTGAAAATGAGTTGGAGAAAGTGAAGATTCCAATCCCATTTGCTGATTTGGAAAAGAAGTTTGCTTATAGAAAGAAAATTTCAGATTTTATTAATCTATCTCAAACAACCGTATTAGTTGATATAGTTAATTTAAAGGAGGAAAGGCCAATGGTCATGTTTAGTCCTCACATGGAGGAATTATACTCAACTACTCCCCCCTTTTCAATTATTATTTAGTGCATGATACTATGCTTGATAACTGCGTGCTTGACTCTAGGGCCTCTCATAATTTTATGCCTCTATCTGTAATAAAGCAAAAAAAATATCCAAATTAAAAAACCTTACAACGATCTATATTCATTCAAATCTAAAAGAGTGAAATGTATTGGTCTCCTAAAATATCTTGTGGTTTCTATGGTTCTAATTCCGGCCAGAAGTATTGTGATCGACATAGTGGTAGCAAATATCCCAACTAGGATTGGAATGTTGCTTTCATGATCTTGGGGGTCTAAGATGGGAGGAGTGCTGAAATTGGATTTTACTTATGCTATAATACTAACTTTTGGTGGAGAAGAAAAAAGACTATATCAAGAGTCAAGATCCTTCAATACAATAACCAAGGAGGGGAGTTCCAATAATTCCCCAATTTACAGTCAAGAAAAATATTTTTCATGTTTTATGTTGGAAGTGCATGAAGACATTGCTGAGGATACACGGGTGCATATTCCCACAACAATTTAGAAAACAGAAACAATGGAGAATGACATTTGGAAATTATATTTTGAGGGACCTTACTCTAAGGAGGGAACGGTGCAGGGGTTCTTTCGCTTTCCCCAAAGAGTGAAATGATTTCCCTTTCCTATAAATTGGAGTTTGATTCTACTAATAATCTAATAGTTAATGAAGCTTTAATTCTTGGTTTGCAAGCTGCCAAGAACATGGAGATTGAATGTATATATCTTTTTGGAGACTCAAAATTGGTGGTAAAATAGATAAGAGGGAAATCATAGATGAAGCACCCAAGGCTTAGAGCTTACCAGAATGAATTTTGGGATTTCGTAGATAATTTAATTTCAGAATTAAACATTTAGTTTTTACCAAGAAAAGGTAACAGTTTGGCTGATTCACTTGTAGTGGAATCCATCACCTTTAAAATCCCACAGAATTTGAAGTTAAGATATGAAGTGGAAATTTGAAGTAGGCCTTCTATGTTGAAGATTGCAACAAGAAATAGTGAAGGAGGAATCCTGAAACATCATCCTTGATCCTAGTTGGAAAATAATCACCTAAACTAGGTGGGGCCCACACAGGCATTTTTAGGTGTATGTCTATTTTTAGACATGGTGAGCATATTCTATATGTAGCAGGAGGCTATTTGTAGATGGTTGGTCAAATGTGAAAAATAGATGAAATTATATTTTTAGAAGATTGGGTGAATTCTATTTATAGATCGCCGATCTAAAAATGGATGCATGTCGGTTATTATTAGCTCTTAATAATAATCTGACAATAAACAACAACTTATTCTCTTGGAGCACTTAATTTGATGTCTGATTTTTCAAATCGGTGGGCACAGAAGAATGCAAATTCACCTCTGAGTTCTGGGTTCTGCAGAGACTAGGTTAGAAGCCCAAGTAGCAAAGGAGATTATGACGGAACACTCATGACTAGTTGCTCTGGGTGTATTTAGTTTAACTCAGTTAGACGCAGTTGAGCTAGTTGTGTCTAGTCTAACTGAATGATACACTAGTGAGAGTGGAGTGAATTAATTAGTTAATTAATTCACAAATAATAACTCATTAATCAACTGAACAATACAACAGTTAACTACAATACATGTCAAATCCAGTGGAGACCCAGTGGAGAGATAGGTGAATGGGCAAGATGGACTATCCGTTGTGACTACTAGTGATGCATGAATTGCATCTATATATACATTGGAGTTTCCAATGATAATCACATAGTCAAGGAGAGTGGGATTGCATCGAATTGGTCTTTGTAATCAGCTTGGATTGCATAGTGGAGGCAGGCTAGCAGGAGGGCAGAGATTGGTGCATGGATTTGCAGATTTCTTCTATGTTAGTGTGTGACGATTGATTGTACTGAGAGCTTGATGTACTAAGCTTTGTATGATATTGTTACATAATCTCCATGATACACAATATGATAGTTGGGGTTTTCAGCTTCAGGCTTTCCCGTTAAACAATTGTGTTATGTGCAATTATTTTTATTTATGCTTTACATGTGTGTGCAATTAAATTTTCCGCAAAAGATTAACAAGTGGAATAGATTTAGTATCTTGAATAAAGTTAAATAGTGTGAGATCAGGTGGATCTAGGACATATGCATGCTTAATGCATATAATTTCTACATGGTATCAGAGCTGTGTTAATTACTAGAGATTGCAATTGTGAAGCAGTGCTGAGTTTTGTGTTGGTGGAAAAATTTGAATTTGCTGCAGGAGTTTCTTGGTGCGACAATTGAGTATACATTGAAATGTCTTTCAATGGGTTGCGGTTGGAGTATGCACTCGAGGGCAACTCTAACTACATAGCTTGGAAGGACAGGATGGAGGCGGTGCTTGAAGGAATTCATCCAGAGAGATGTTCCTAAGCCCACTTCGGTGGATGCTTCGGTACTTGACGCATGGCAAAAGAAAGTAGCAAGGGCGAGGAGGATTCTGTTGGAAGGTGTGAGAGACCATATTGTCTCAAGCCTTCATGGGAAAGCCATTCCATATGCTATGTGGAAGGATTTGACAGATTTGTTCCAAAGCAGAAGCGACCAGAGGAATTTGGCGCTTAAAGACAAGCTTAGAAAAATAAAAATGAAGAAGAATATTTATAGATTTTATGTAGATGGGATTTCTACAAAGCTTCCTACTGTTGGGAAGTGCAAGAAATACATGCAATTGAAGCTTGAGAGGGAGCAAGATTTGCATGCAGGTAAGAGTGAACCTCGGGATGTGGAGCAGCCACAAGATGAGGATCATGAGTGGGAGCAACCACTCATGCAGAGAAATTTCATGCCAGATGGGCAGAAGGAGTGCATCCAGCTATACTACCAGGTGAGAGGTGGGGCGATATGCATGAGTAATCGCAAGAGGATATTTTTGGGCAGGATTCATTGATATGGTGTGGATCTCATGAATTGAACCTGGCTACGAGGTGTCCACAGAGCAGCAGTAGCATGATAAATTGGATTGATGCAATCATATCAAAGTGACAGTGTCAGATACTAGAGCGCGGTTCAGAGTTGACAACAAGTGTAGAGTGCATGGGTGCAAAGTTCAACAGTGCAGTGGTTCCTGAAGACATGTGCAATAGCTAAGCAGAATTCAAAGACTTTGATGATAGATGCATTAGATTGATTGAGTTGTTTGGAGGCTATTCAGTTTTAGAAGTTTTGCAGCAAGAGTTGTAGAGCGGATGCATGGAGTTGCATATCGCATGCAAAGACAATCCTTTCTTGTTGAGAGTGAGTGTTGAAGATTGCAAAAAGAAACAGTGAAGGAGGCATCCTAAAACATCATCCTTGATCCTAGTTGGAAAATAATCACCTAAACTAGGTGGGGCCCACACAGGCTATTTTTAGGTGTATGTCTATTTCTAGACATGGTGAGCATATTCTATATGTAGCAGGAGGCTATTTGTAGATGGTTGGTCAAATGTGAAAAATAGATGAAATTATATTTGTAGAAGATTGGGCGAAGTCTATTTATAGATCGCCAATCTAAAAATAGATGCATGTCGGTTATTATTAGCTCTTAATAATAATTCGACAATAAACAACAACTTATTCTCTTGGAGAACTTAATTTTAGTATACAGATTTGTAAAATTAGTGGGCTGAAGGAATTATGCAATTCCTAAGGGTTTGCTGGAGTTCATGCATGGAGGACTCAGTTAGAACTGAAGTGGAAAAGTTATGATAGAGTTGGAAGAGTAGTTTATGGAGTTGTATTCAGTTTAACTCAGTTAGACTCAGTTGAGCTAGTTGTATCTAGTCTAACTGAATGATACAATAGTGAGAATCGAGTGAATTAATTAGTTAATTAATTCACAAATAATAACTCATTAATCAACTGAACATTACAACAGTTAACTACAGTACATGTCAAATCCAGTGGAGACCCAGTTGAGAGATAGGTGAAAGGGCAAGATGGAATATCCGTTGTGACTACTAGTGATGCATGAATTGCATCTATATATACATTGGAGTTTCCAATGATAATCATGCAGTCAAGGAGAGTGGGATTGCATCGAATTGGACTTTGTAATAAGCTTGGATTGCGCAGTGGAGGCAGGCTAGCAGGAGGGCAGAGATTGGTGCATGGATTTGCAAATTTCTTCTATGTTAGCGTGTGACGATTGATTGTACTGAGAGCTTGATGTACTAAGCTTTGTATGATATTGTTACATGATCTCCATGATACATAATATGATAGTTGGGGTTTTCAGCTTCATGCTTTTCCGTTAAACAACTTTGTTATGTGTTTTTTTATTGCTTCATGTGTTTTGCAATTGTTGATTAAATTTCCGCAAGAATTATAGTGGAAGGATTCTATATTTTGCAAGAAGATAAATATTGCGAGATTAGGAGAGTCAAGATATATACATGCATATTTTATATAATTTCTACATTCTATACCTGAGAATGTCAAGTATTAGTAGATATTTGAAGATGAAGAACAACTTAAAATATTTTTGGAGGTTGTAGTGGAATTTTCTAATCCAAAAATTTATCAAGAAGAGGGAGCTGAGAATGCTGAAGAGGAAGAGGTTGAAGATGAGATTCCTTGGAAAGACTCTATTGCAAACCAAAAAATATTACAATTTAAAGGTAATGTAATTCCTAAGGGTCTAGTACCTTTCGAGAGACTGTTTGATGCAAACGTTGTTCTAGTGAATGTCAACAAGAAAAGCTAGGAGGATGATGTTGAAGATTGTAATCTTGGAATTGAACAAAAATCTAAGCTTATGAAACTGGTGAAGGGTATTTCAAAAGACTATAAACAAAGGATTTATCTGTCTTATTTTTTTCTTGTATGGTTTGACCCTTAACTGCAGTTGGTTCTTATGCTATGTCTTAATATAAGTTTTAAGGTCTTCATAAGGCCATGCAAAGATAATTCTTCCATTAAGATATTCAGACTGGGTGCCTAATTTAGTGCCTGTAAGAAAGAAAAGTGGAGAGATTTGAATATGTATAGACTTCGATAACTTAAACAGAGCATCACTAAAGGACAACTACCCTCTTCCAAAAAATGATCATATTTTGTAGAAAGTCACAAGATATTCAAGGTTTTTCTATGTTTGATGGATTTTTTGGATACAACCAAATAGCAAGACATCTAGATGATCAAAATAAAACAACTTTCGCAACACCATGGGGAAATTTTGTGTATGCAAAGATGCCATTCAGTTTGATGAATGCTGGAGCTACCTTTCAGAGGGCTATGGATATAACTTGTTATCACCCAAAAAATTTCAAAACATCATTGTGTCAACTTTGTTTTTGATCATGGCCTCAAAATAGGTTTGAAAGTCATTTTAGGTTTTGGTTAAGGGTAGGTTACAATTTTTATGAGTTTACAGGTCATCATTGAATTCAAATAAAGTCTTTAGAAGTCCATTCCATGATCAAATACTCACATTTTCCATTTAAGGGTCATTCAATTAAGTTTCGGGCTAAATTTATGCAATTAGCCAGGAATCCACCGTTTTGTAGGGCTGCTAGTTCAAAAAAGAGGAAATGAACTACGAAAGCGCTGCTACTTTCATAGCGAAAACTACGAAAATTACACTGTGAGCGCTACGAAAGCGCGATTTCTTATCTGTCGTGTCAAATAAGCCAAAATTTGTCAGATTCAGTTGGGGAATGATAAGATAGGGGCATGGTGAGTCAGTTTGTTACCAGATTCGATGTACTTACCTGTCCTACAGTCATCATAGTCATGATAGGATATCAATGAAGCATCATTTAGTCATGAGGTGACATCTTAAATTCAAATTTTTTCCTAATTGAGTCATCTTTGATTCATTTACCTTCACACAACTGTCTGAGCTCTGAAGTAGTTAAGATAAGTGTGTGGTTGTTCTATGCAAAGGCAACCTTCATCATTCTCAAGTGAGGTTGTTTTATATCTTAATCAAGTGACACTATTTTATAGATTCTAGAGAATGTAACAGGTTTTACCAAGAAGCATGACAGAGGTTAGAAAGTGTCAAAGAGGCAAAACGAAAACAAGTGGCTAGCAAGAAGGAAATTCAGAGTAATAAGAAGCCAAGAAGCAACATTCAAAGGAAAAACAATGGTTTCAGGTTCAGATGACAACTTAGTAATTAAAGGCAACTTAGATGACATCTTACATGCAATTGATATAGAAAATTCACCTATTGTGCAAGATGATTTTATTGGAACAGATGAACACAAACATAAAAAAGTGAAATCAACAAAGAAATTGGAATTTGAAGGTGAGAATGCAGCCTTTATCTTTCAAGCTAGGAAGCCTTTGAATATGCATACTAAAAATCTCAAAGAACATAGTAAGGAGGTCCAAGAAGCTACTGAAATATTCAAAGTACCTAAAGAGGTAGTTGACCTCTCATCACCAGCAGTAGAGCATGCAGCCAGAAATATAATGAAGGGAAAGGAACACATGTCAGAGTGTCAACTACTGGAAGAAAGGTTGAAGCTAGCAAATCAAGAGATGGAAATGATAAGAAAGAGGGCCAGAAAGCACAACATTGAAAAAACAAAATTCAAGAGGATGAAGGCTATTTCGGAAGGTCAAACAGTTGCTAGGTCAGAGATCCCAAGCAGTGCACAATAGTTCTTTACAAGGACAGTTCCAGCTATTAAAGAAGCAAAATTTGTTAGAGTGATCAACACCCATTTGAGAGCCAGTAATAGAAAGCTAAGAGGCCAAGTGGAGGATTTTGAGCTACAATTAAAATAGTCTCAAGATGAACTAAGGAGCAGAGGTACAAAATGACAAATTCAAAGCAAACTCAAAATGGAAAAGGAGGATTAAATTTTGTGAAGGTTATGTTTTTAGTTCATATAGCTGATGGTTTTGATGAGGTCAGTGATTTTATAAAGTTATAACATCTTTTTGTTTCAAATTTTGAAGAAAAACTGGTTAAAACTGCTTACACAGCAGTTTCGTAGCGCCTACAGTGTAAAAAAGGCAGAAAGTGCTACGAAACTGCTGAAAGTCATGAAGCCAAAAAAATCTGTTTTTGGGTTTTGACTAGTCAACTTCCAAAGAGGTTTATGAGCAACGGAAAACGAATTTGGGAAAAATTAAATAGGGTTTTCTTCCTAACAGACCTAGCTACAAAAACCTCTCTCAGTTTCTTCAAATTCATTACGAGGTGGGAGAAATTTATAAATTAAAATGCGCTATGAAAAGCACTACGAAACTGCTGTAGCAGCTTTTTCACCCTTTTCCTTATCAAATTTTGGAAGGAAGACCATGTATTTTGGCTTGAAATTTATAGGGAAGCTATGTCAAGTGAGTATAAAAGCAAACCTGAAGAAAAGGAAGCTAAATTTAGATGGAAAATGGGTAAAAATACTGCACTACGAAAAGCGCTACGAAAGCGTGCTACAAAACCATGCTGCTTTCGTAGCGCAAGTCTGTTTTCATTGTTTTGAGAAGTTCAAAGCGGTTTTTCATAGCTGGAATGAAGGGATGACTTGGGAAATATGCCAATCATGTTCCTAAAATCTATTAGCCTCGAATTTATCAGTTGGAAGTGGTCATAATATCTCAAGAAACTAAAGGGATCCTAAGCCTAAAAATAGGGGAGCAGTTTCCTAGATTACAGGGGATCAACATCATCAACATTATGGTTATAACAAGTTGAAACTCATCATCGGGATTCGACTTAATGGAATGATAGGTGAAAAATGATGTGTTTAAGTTTAGATAAAGTTGTTTTGAGTATAACCAAAAGAGTTCTAATTCTATTTTTAATAGGACTTTATGTTAGTTTTACAGTTGTGTTTGTAATAAATACCATGTTTTATAGTTAGAATAGGTGTCAAAACATGGGAATTCGAGGTATATAGTTATGGAGAAGCTTATCTCATAATGTAAATTATCTATACAAGATCAAGGAGTCAAAATAGAAAGGGTTGGACATTTGTTAGCAAAAAGAATCTGTTTTATGTAAGTGACTGTTTTCAACCTAATACAAAATTTCTACTTAGACAACTCAAGATTCATAAGGAGTTCTTGTATGTTCTTGTTTTGATGACATATTTTCAATATTCTATTGCAGTGGTGTTTTCTTATGATACTCAGAATTCATCAATGATGCTCTGACTTCCTTCATAGACAAGCTGACTGTGTGTTTCACTGTTCTACATGTTTATTCCTTGACCTGAACTCTGATATGCCTTGACTTCCATGCTAGGTAGATTATCCTGGTTTTGCTGAAGCTATCATGAATCCATAAGCCCAATGTACACTTGCTAATGTGATTTACAACCAGTTTACATCATTTATCTATTTTTATCTCATATAGAGTTAGCCATTTACATGTTTATAAAAAATCATAAACCCTTGAGAGAGCCCTCTCAGGTTGAGGAGGCTAAGCCTCAACCAAAAGATTGGTTTGAAATAGTTGCACAAGATTGGTTTGATGAGTAGCCTATCAGGTCTAATTTTGTGATAACATTTTGGTGCGTTTTCCGGGAGTCTGAAGATTATACTTTCTCGAGATTTTGAAGCTAAATTTTTGAAGGTAGCAGGAGCTCAGGAAGATTTTTGAGGCTGCATCTACCTTGGCGACTCCACACATCAAATAATAAATTGGAAGGTGACTCCATTGCTTGAAGATAAGTAGCTTGATGAAGTTTCATAATGAGTTCCATTGTAAGAATAAATTCCAGGTATGGACCTATGAATCAGTCTCATATCCCTGGTTTTCCAATTCCTATGCCAAAGGTTGAATGGTTAACTGATCTTCCTATGTTCAAAGATGAAAAGAAAGACAATGCTGCTCTTCATTTGGTTAGATTCCATATGCATGTACACAGTCTTAAGGTTCAGTTCCCTAAGGATTGTCTCATGAAGATGTTTATGGTCACTTTAGAAGGAAAAACATGGTTTTGGTACGAAAGCTTGCCAAATGGTTCATTGTATTCTCTTGCTGATTTCCATGTTGCATTTTATGAGATTTATAAAGAGTGTCATCCCTCCTTATTGCTGGTCAAATACTGCTGTAAACACTTTGTGAGTTTTATTGAATATTTGGAGAATTGTTATGAAGATGATGAGTTCATGGATGAAGAAATTTTAGAGGCCCTTCATGACAATACCTTTCATCACCAAGAAGAACACCAAGAAGAAATGATAGCATCTCTTTTGGATGAAAATGAAACCCAGTAGGAGCTTATTTATGAAAATCATGTTACATCCTCTGAGTTTGAGGAAAATTTGCAGCAGATTTGTCAATCCTTTTATCATCAGGAGTATGAGAATCATTTCAAACAACAAGAGGAAATATTGGAAAATGCTTGCTACAATCCTCAGGTACAGGAAAAAGTTGATTCTTCATGTCATTTCTTGCATCAGCCTACATCAAATGATGATTACATTAATGAAGAAGTGGGTGAAAATTTTTCTTTATCCTTGTCTTCTAATCTGAAATCATTTGAGTGCAAGTCAGAAGATAAGATTCAGTTTGTGGATGAAGTTACTAAGAACATTGAAAAGGACATTGAAGTTTTAGAGGATAAATTTCAATCTTATAGGCTTCAATATCAATATCAGTCTTTTCAAAAGATTTCCATGCTAGAACACAAAGAGAAGGTGTTGCTTCCTTTCTCTTTTGAGATTTAGGAAGAATACATTGTTCTTGAAAATCAGTTTGATAGCACACAACTGAAGTCTTATGTGGCTGATCAAAGTATGGATGAGTTGTCCAAAGCTACAGAATGTCATGAGAAGCATCAAACAGATCATGTCTTCTTTGATCCTATAGCTGACTACATGGAAAGGTTCTATAGTCTAGATTTCCAGTTATATTTTCATTATGAAGATCAGTTACATCTCATGTTGCCTTGATCATTTCAGTATCATGTTTACTTTTGGTTCAAGCACATTCAAGATATTCAAGTGTTAGATTAGATCAATGACTGGCTTCATTGGAAGTTTCATGTTGTTTGAGTTAAAGTGGAGATTGCAATTGATAGGGTAGGTAGGAGTATGTGAATAAGCTCAAAGTTGACTGAGCATCTTTTCAGTAGGTACATATTTTTCTCAATAGGTACAGATTTGAGCAATTTCAAATTTTCTCTATTTTGGTCAAGAAAAATGGATAGCAACACTGGAACTACTGGTTCTTAGTGTACCACAGGGGCACACTATCCCAAGTGGAGCCACTATTTCCACCCAAAAATTTTCAAAACATCATTGTGTCAACTCTGTTTTTGATCATGGCCTCAAAATAGGTTTGAAAGTCATTTTAGGTTTTGATTAAGGGTAGGTTAGAGTTTTATGAGTTTAAAGGTCATCATTGAATTCAAATATTCAAATAAAGTATTTAGAAGTCCATTCCATGATCAGATACTCACATTTTCCATTTAAGGGTCATTCAATTAAGTTTCGGGCTAAATCTATGCAATTAGCTAGGAATCCACCGTTTGTAGCGCCGCTAGTTCAAAAAAGAGGAAATGCGCTACGAAAGCGCTGCTACTTTCATAGCGCAAACTGCAAAAATTACACTGTGAGCGCTACAAAAGCGCGTTTTATTAGCTGTCGTGTCAAATAAGCCAAAATTTGTCAGATTCAGTTGGGGAATGATAGGATAGGGGTATGGTGAGTCAGTTTGTTACCGGATTCGATTTACTTACCTGTCCTATAGTCATTATAGTCATGATATGATATCAATGAAGCATCATTTATTCATGATGTGACATCTTAAATTCGAATTTTTTCCTAATTGAGTCATCTTTGATTCATTTACCTTCACACAACTATCTGAGCTCTGAAGCAGTTAAGATAAGTGTGTGGTTGTTCTATGCAAAGGCAACCTTCATCATTCTCAAGCGAGGTTGTTTCATATCTTAATCAAGCGAGGTTGTTTTATAGATTCTAGAGAAGCTAATAGGTTTTTCCAAGAAGCATGACAGAGGTTAGAAAGTTTCAAAGAGGCAAAACAAAAACAAGTGGCCAACAAGTAGGAAATGCAGAGAGTAACAAGAAGCCAAGCAGTAGAATCAAAAGGAAAAACAATGGTTTCAGGTTCAGATGACAGATCAATGATGAAAGGAAACTTAGATGACATCTTACATGCAATTGATATAGAAAATTCACCTATTGTGCAAGTTGATTTTATTGGAACAGATGAACACAAACAGAAAAAAGTGAAATCAGCAAAGAAATTGGAATTTGAAGGTGTGAATGCAGCCTTTGTCTTTCAAGCTAGGAAGCCTTTGACTAGGCATACTAAAAATCTCAAAGAACATATTAAGGAGGTCCAAGAAGCTACTGAAATAGTCAAAGTACCTAAAGAGGTAGTTGACCTTTCATCACCAGCAGTAGAGAATGTAGCCAACAATATAATGAAGTGAAAGGAACACACGATAGAGTGTCAACTACTGGAAGAAAGGTTGAAGATATAAAATAAAGATATGGAAATGATAAGAAATAGGGCTAGAAAGCACATCATTGAAAAGACAGAATTCAAGAGGATGAAGGCTATTTGGGAAGGTCAAATAGTTGCTAGGTCAAAGATCCCAAGCAGTGCACAACAGTTCTTTACATGGACAGTTCTAGCCATTAAAGAAGTAAAATTTGTTAGAGTGATCAACACCCATTTGAGAGCCAGAAATATAAAGCTAAGAGGCCAAGTGGAGGATTTGGAGCTACAATTAAAACAGTCTCAAGATGAACTAAAGAGCAGAGGTACAAAATGACAAATTCAAAGCAAACTCAAAATGGAAAAAAGGATTAAATTTTGTGAAGGTTATGTTTTTAGTTTATATAGCTGATGGTTTTGATGAGGCCAATGATTTTCTAAAGTTATAGCATATTTTTGTTTCAAATTTTGAAGAAAAACTGGTTAAAACTTCTTACACAGCAGTTTCATAGCGCCTGCAGTGTAAAAAATGCAGAAAGTGCTACGAAACTGCTGAAAGTCATGAAGCCAAAAAACTCTGTTTTCGGGTTTTGACCAGTCAACTTCCAAAGAGGTTTTTGAGCAATTGAAAATGAATTTGGGAAAACTAAAAGAATTTTTTCTTCCTAAAAGACATAACTACAAAACCGCTCCCTGTTTCTTCAAATTCATTACGAGGTGGGAGAAATTTATAAATTAAAATGTGCTACGAAAAGCGCTACGAAACTGCTGTAGCAGCTTTTTCACCCTTTTCCTTATCAAAATTTGGAAGGAAGACCATGTATTTTGGCTTGAAATTTCTAAGGAAGCTATTTCAAGTGAGTATCAAAGCAATCCTGAAGGAAAGGAAGCTAAATTTATGAGGAAAATGGGTAAAAAGACTGCACTACGAAAAGCGCTACGAAACTATGCTGCTTTCATAGCGCAAGTCTGTTTTCATTGTTTTGAGAAGTTCAAAGCGGTTTCGTACAACTGGCATGAAGGTATGAATTGGGAAATATGCCAATCATGTTCCTAACATCAATTAGCCTCGAAGTTATCAGTTGGAAGTGGTCATAATATCTCAAGAAACTAAAGGGATCCTAAGCCTAAAAACAAGGGAGCAGTTTCCTAGATTATAGGGGATCAACATCATCAACATTATGGTTATAACAAGTTGAAACTCATCATCGAGATTCGAATTAATGAAATGATAGGTGGAAAATGATGTGTTTAATTTTAGATAAAGCTGTTTTGAGTAGAACCAAAAGGGTTCAAATTCTATTTGTAATAGGACTCTATGTTAGTTTTACAACTGTGTTTGTAATAAATACCATGTTTTATAGATAGAATAGGTGTCAAAACATGGGAATTCGAGGTATCTAGTTATGGAGAAGCTTATCTCATAATGTAAATGATCTATAAAATATCAAGGAGTCGAAATAGAAAGGGTTGGACATTGTTAGCAAAAAGACTCTATTTTATGTAAGTGCCTGTTTTTAGCCTAAAACAGAATTTCTACTTAGACAACTCAAGATTCATAAGGAGTTCTTGTATGTTCTTGTTCTGATGGCATATTTTCAATATTCTATTGCAGTGGTGTTTTCTTATGTTACTGAGAATTCATCAATGATGCTCTGACTTCCTTCATAGACAAGCTGACTGTGTGTTTCACTGTTCTACATGTTTATTCCTTGACTTGAACTTTGATATGCCTTGACTTCCATGCTAGGTAGATTATCTTGGTTTTGCTGAAGCTATCATGACTCAATAAGCCCAATGTACACTTGCTAATGTGATTTACAACCAGTTTACATCATTTATCTATTTTTATCTCATATAGATTTAGCCTTCTACATATTTATCAAAAATCATAAACCCTTGAGAGAGCCCTCTCAGGTTGAGGAGGCTAAGCCTCAACCAAAAGATTGGTTTGAAATAGTTGCACAAGATTGGTTTGATGAGCAGCCTATCAGGTTTGACTTTGTGATAACATAACCTTTATGGGATAAAAAGACAAATTTTTGGTAATATATTTGGATGTTATTATAGTTTTTTCTAAATCTGATGATGAACACTTGAAGCACCTACAACAAACTTTTGAAAAATGCAGAAAATATGGACTATCTCTAAATCCAAAAAAATCCCATTTTTCTCCTAGGGAAGGAAAATTATTGGGGAATATTGTGTCAAAGGAAGGAATCATGATTGACCCAAAATGTGTGGAAGCAATAAATAATATACCTCTGCCCAAAAATAAGGAGATTTAAATTTTCCTAGGTAGAATAAATTGTCTCAGGAGGTTTATTCCAAATTATGCAGAATTTGTAAAAAAGATCAATGATATGTTGAAGAAATATGGAGAGGTTTGATGGAATCCAAAAACTAGAGAGTATTTTGCAAGGATTAAGAATTATTTTGGAGAAGCTCTTGTTTTGGTAAGTCCTAATTATAAAAAAAAAATTCTTGTTTTCTCTTTTGCCTCACCCCACCTTCTACTTTTGCAAAAGAATGAAGATAACAAGGAGCATCGAGTTTAATTTTTTATCTAGGTGTTAAGAGATGCTGAATTGAAGTATAATATTTTTGAGAAACAATCCTATTCTCTTGTTAAAGCATTGAAGGCATTCATAACATACATTTTATAGTATCAAATTACTGCATATATACCAAATTCAGTTGTCAAGGACGTTCTGACACAAAGGGAAAATGAAGGAAGAAGAGGCAAGTGGATAGCTAAGATTCAAGAATATGAAATGGATATTAAGCCAAAAAAACTCATAAAAGGGCAGGGGTTGGCTAAAATCTTTACAAAATCAAACTATCAGGCAATGGGAATTAATTTGATAGTTTCAATTCTTGAATCAAACACTATTGGTGAGGGAGGTAAGACAAATGAACAAGATAACATAATTTCCTACAAATATCCCCGTTATGATTGGTACAAGAATATTGTCCATTATTTGATATTTCTTAGCGGTCCCTCTAATTTAGATAGAGAAAAATATGAGGCTTTCAGGTTGAAAGCACAAAATTATGTTCCAGTAAGTGGTCACTTATATTGGAGAGATTGTAGTGCCCTACTCTAGTTGACTGACAGTGATATGAATTTTAACATTATTTAGCCCTAAGACCCGCACTTTATTCTTTGAGGACCTCAGGTTGAGGATCCAGACACATGACTCTATTATTAGTGGATGTGATGGTTATGTATGTCTTTATTGATACTATGATGATGATAGCATTTATGGATATGCATGTTATTTATTGATATGATTGTAGCATTAATGGATATGCAGGTTCTCTATTGATATCATGATGATGATAGATTTTATGAATAGATATGTTTTCTATTTATGTTAGGATGATAATGCCTTTGATGGATATGTTAATTTACCATTGATGTTATGATTATGATAAACATGATGGATGTGTCCCATATGTAGCTACTTACATTAGTTCTGATTCAAAATAAACAATGATGTGAATGACTAGGTCATGATGATGTTTTCTATTATGATAATGACTAACACTGAGAAATTTGTTACTAATGATTATTGAATATGAATGGAAACCACCAGAGGCACTCGCATATGATGAGTGGATAACATCTGGTTTGATAGAAATTAATATTTTGTCTTTGAAATTCTAAGTTCAGTTTGAAACTTGTTATATATATTACATATACTCTGATGATATGTTAGTGGTTGCAGGAACATGTTAGTTGCTTGGCCGAATGACTCACATATGGGTGATGGGGTTGTACAATTGGATGGAACAACATGGGAGGGGTGGAACAATGTTCCTGATCTCACCCGCTAGCAATCCCGCCGTGACTTAGGCTGGAAAGGTTGAAATACCTTCGCCTTGAAGATCACGATGTCGTGGGGGCAGGTCCCAAATTTGGTTCACTCACGAGGATTTTATGGGGGGGCGCGCATCAAGGCAGGTTCCTTGATCCCCAGCTCCATTAGTCTCACTATAGCAGGCAACATACAAGATGATATGGGTCTCTGTCGTTGCACATATAATTTCCCCTCGTAACCACTGGATACTTGAAGGGAAATGTAGCAGTGGAATTCGTAGCAGAATTCGTAGATTTGAATACTGTAGCAGCAAGATTTGTATGCTTGTTGACTTTGATAGCAGAAATAGCTTTAATTATAAAAATACTCAAGAGGTATTTATGATAATAATATTTTAATGATATGATATAAGACATGATTGAATGATTACAATGAGGTCCCGCTTTTATACCCATGCAGGTACCTTTTCACGAATGGGCATGCCTTTTAGACATGCCTTTTCATTAACCTAATGACTATTTAACATAATCCTAATTGATTAGCTAGTAATTACATTTATTCTATTTTATTCTATTAATGACTATATTTATTACTTTAGTTATGAATTAGGTTCATAACATTGCCTCCTTCTCGGAAAGCTTTGTCCTCAAAGCTTAAATTTTCGACACTTCCCTTTACTTGAAATTATCTGCTAAGCATGTCTTTAATCACTGGTACCTTCCTTGTGCTTTTCACATTGTCCTAAATCTATATTCTTGTTTTTTTCTTCTTCTAATAACAAACTTTTTTCCTTCCTTAAGATGGAACTTGAATATATATATATATATATTTAGTATTTAACTCCTTTATATATATAATTTATCTTCTCTTTTTTGATGAAGAACCTCTTTTAATGCTGATTTGAAACTAAATTATATATATATATATATATATATATATATATATATATATATATATATATATATATATATCTATATATAATTTTTAAAATGCTCTTTTTTTCCCATTAATTTAATTAATTAAATAATGACTTTAATTAATTAAATTAATAATATTTATAACGATAAAACTAATATGTATATATATACATATATATAATATATATATATTTTTAATATATATATATATTATATAATTTTATTATATATATATATATATTATAGCGGTTTTTTTTTTTTTTTGTTACGATTTTAATTAAACCTAAAACTGTCCCTTTATTTTTTAGACCGTCAGTCCCTTTATTTTTTTAGACCGTCACACCTAATAAGACCGACACACCGTTTGTTGAATGCTTAATTTTTTTTTTTTGGTTAACCAACAACAGCACGAGTTACCGGAATCTGCGCTAGCGGAAGCGGATTCGGGCTGACTAGTAACAGGTAGCCGTGAGAAGGCGGCAACACAACCAGACCACGGTTGACGAGATGGCTCTTATTGGCAGATTATAGTCTTCTCTGTTGCTACTGTCGCCCAATCACTGTTATCTCTTCAAACCCCACACCAAGTGGAACCCGTCCGTTTTTTTTTTATGTTTCGTTTTTTTTTTATTTGAATAATTTTATAAATTATTTATTCTAGACTCGTTTAGTCGCAGGTGGAGTGAATGGCTTCTGAAGGCAGGGAGAGTGGCTTCTGATTGATTTTATGAGAGTGTGGTCTTTTCTTCAAACTTCAAACAGATGGTAAAATTTAAATAAGGTGACTGCGGTCTTCCTTTTTGGAAATTAGCGGACAAGACGGTCGCTAAAATATTTTGTGAGGATGCTGTTTGGCAGCTTATCCAGTAAAACGTCGGCGCTTTTTTCGGTACTCTCTGCGAATATCACAATGTCAAACAATTCGGCCATTGATTCGAGGAACTCTCCCAAATAAGGTCTGATTGCAATAAACACGACTCTCCTTGTGAATTTCTGCTCAACGACAACATCTTCATCGAGAGGATCCATAGGAGGCAATAGAGGCTTCCGCTGCGCTTCCATTTCATACAAAGCTGTACTAATCGGATAGCTTTCATATGAAGCCGATTCTTCTCGCCTGGTACCCCAGGTTTTTAACAAATATAATTGTATTTTGGCACACAGACGAATTTTCCACCCGGCTTTCCCTGAAGGCTCTGGCAACTTGAACGGATGGAATTTTTGGGTGTGCGCACTTTTCCTGCACTGAATTCGCCTCCACCCAATTTTCAGGTCATCCATGGCATAAATATCCCCGATGGCAATCCGACTCACTGTGCCGTGAGAGACTGCATAAAGTGTTCCGGACTTCGAGGAAATTATATTTCTCGTAATTTTAACCTTACCGATTCTGTAAAGATAGTGATGGGAAAAACAAGTTTGGGGCAAATCTTTTAAAAGTCGGCCAAAATCTGCGTTCTCATCGCCTCCTTGAATCCACACATTCCTCTGAAAGTCAAAGTGCATTGGAATGATATTAATGCATTGTGAGTCCAAATTTCTCAGATTCACTTCATACAGCTTTTGTTTCCAGGGAATCAGTGTATGATTTCTCTGCAACCGCGGACACTCTAGAAGAATTGACCAGCTCTCTGTGTTCAAGTCCAGGGACAACGTTGGTGCCCTACCTTCTCTAGCAGAACCCAAAAACACTATCAGCCGATCCCCAAGTATTTCCTTCGAAATCCAAGAAACAGAATCGCGTTGGAGTTTTGGAATTGGGAAATCTTCCAAAGCCCGGAAAACCCAATCGGAGTTTCTGGAATTTCCCACATTCATGATGTAGCAAAAGGGCCGCAAGGGATCGAACCCTGTCCACAAAATCACTTTATTTCCGATGGCCTCCCAAAAGGGTTCTTCCTTGCCACCTTCGAATTTCACCAACTTCGAACGAACTTCTTTGTTTATTTCCTTCTGTATGTGTTGAAGGTAACGATACGACGACAACACCGATTGGTGTTTGGCAACATCGATTTGAATGTGGATAATCGACAGTATGAACCATGGTGAGGCACAGTGCCCGACACAGCGTCGACGAGATAATGACGGCAAGGGAGACAAGCTAACGTGGTAACGAATCGTTCTGGCGGAGGATTTCCACGGAATGCAAAGACAGAAGCAAACAGGAGATCGTTCATAAAAAATCATGACATTTTGCTGATGGAGAGTCACGACGTTCTTTGGAAGGTCATTCACCTTCAACTTCCAATTTTCGTTATGTCTACTCGTGAATTGAATAGTTTGAGGATGACAACCAATAGAAAGGGACATTTCGACTGGCATAAATAGTTTACTGAATAAACCAGATAAAACGTATCCACTCTAGCTACGAAGATCTTGATTGTTTGTAGCTTCCATCACTAACACTAAAAAGTAATCGTAAATATGTTGAAAATCAGAATCGAGGAAAATGTGTTCCCATTTCCAAAGAAAACTGTTGTCTCCACTCCCCTGGCATATTACGTTTTCTCTTATGAACTCTTCAACCAGAACACTCAATTTGGTTGCAGTTACACGATAAGTTGAGTTGATAAAAGGGGGTGTTGGTATGATTATAGGAAGTCTTTGTCTTCTGTCACGATAGTAGAGACATGGATCCCATGACTCACAATTTCATCCTTGGATCTGAATCTGATCTTCAGATTCATATTCAGCTCTGATACCACTGTAGCAGCGGAATTCGTAGATTTGAATACTGTAGCAGCAAGATTTGTATGCTTGTTGACTTTGATAGCAGAAATAGCTTTAATTATAAAAATACTCAAGAGGTATTTATAATAATAATATTTTATTGATATGATATAAGACATGATTGAATGATTACAATGAGGTCCCGCTTTTATACCCATGCAGGTACCTTTTAACGAATGGGCATGTCTTTTAGACATGCCTTTTCATTAACCTAATGACTATTTAACATAATCCTAATTGATTAGCTAGCAATTACATTTATTCTATTTTATTCTATTAATGACTATATTTATTACTTTAGTTATGAATTAGGTTCATAACAGGCAAGTGGTGTGGCACGCTTGGGATTTCAGGAGAAATTCTTGAAGGGCACGACCGACTTGGCACCCTTAGCATCAAAAATAAATTCTTAGGCATGGCACCCTTGGAACTTCGAATGGAAGTTCTTGAAGGGCATAACCAACTTGACACCCTCGACATAATTAAAGAAACTAATAAATATAATCAATATATGAAAATCCAACTATTCATATCAAGTGATATAGGATGTTAGAACCAAATGAATTAAATCAAGAATAAAAGTTAGGGTAAGGGAGGAATAGGAAGAGATAAAATATTTTATCATGATAACTCTATCCTTTCCATGTTAAACAAAATATTAAGTATATAAGACTTAATTAGGCAAAAGGGGGAAAGAGGGACATAGACTTAAGTATAAAGAATTATTAAAAACTTCATTAAGAGAAGAGGGTGGTGAATTAAAATAAGATTACTAAATTAAAATTTGAGAAATTTAGAGAACTTATATGTGGAAAAAGCCAACATAAGAATATTCATCAAAAAGGCAAATTGAGATAGTTAGGGGACCAAATCTGAGAATTATCAATTAACTTCAGTAATAAACATAAATTAAGGAGTAAAAAAGGGGAATCAAGAGACAACTAGGAGAAGAAATAGGAAACCTTGTTGGGTTGAGGAAAATACTATTTTTAAATGAATAATTAAGTAAATTATTTTTGGAGAGTCTTGATGAGAGGGTGACACATGGGTGGGTGAATAATCAAATTTTGGGTGATAAAAAAAATAATTATTTATGCATGAAATTCCAAGTGTCATCTATGAAGCCTTCTATAAAAAAAGGGAAATGGAAGGGAAAAGGACCTTTTGTTTACCCTATTGTTGGATGGAGGAGATTATGTCATTTTGAGTGGTTATGAGCTATAGTTGAGTTTGGTGAGATAGAGTATTATAGAGAGGGGACTCTTGAGCCAAGAGGGGCTCACCTCTATTAGTTAGCACATTCTTTCATTGTACAACCCCATTGTAGCTCGGGGGTTTGCGGGGAAGGAGAGTACCCAAGGAGTAGGCTAGGAGGTCAACCGGTAGGTCATTACATTCGGATTAAGCACGAAAACATTCAGGCTTGGAGGTATACGACAACAAAGGAGCTCAAGTAGCGACCCGTCAAGTTTGGTTCTCATCTAAGGGTGAACGGTACATGTGTTAGTTATATTGTTTTTATTTATGATGATTTCATTGTGCCAATAATCAACTAGTTAAATAGATGTATGTGTTATGAAGTTAAATTTATGGACTTTGATACAAGTGATTTAATTTTACTGAGTTTCAAACTTGTATGATTATGGTTTAAATTTCTAGTTACTGTGGTAAAAAAAAAAAAGTTTTAAAAAAGTTTAAAAAAAGAAAAAAAAAGAAAAAAAATAAAAAATTTAAAGCCTAGCACTCATCTAGTAAAATATAGGGTTGGTCGCTACAGAGATGATGTCAGTGTTTTGTTGTTATGTCTAACAAAGGAGGAAACAATTGAGATTATCAATAAATATCATGGGTGTGTTTGTGGAGGTCATTACAGCTAGAGAGTTACAACACAAAAGATATTGAAAGATAGGTTTTACTGGCCAACTTTATTTTTTGATGTTTACATGTTAGTTAAATGCTGTAAAAAATGTCAACTTTTTTTCTGAAAAGAAAAAGATGGCACCACTGCCATTAATTTCAGTATTTGTAATTCTTACTCACTTTTCCACCTATTATTCTCAAGGAAATGTGTTGGAAAAATATTAAAATAAATATTTGGTTAGAATTTTGAAGAAAATAATTGCAGAAAGTAAAAAGAATAGGGACTCTTAGCTCAAGTTTTCCTTATGGGAAAACAAAGTAACCACCAAAAGGTCTACTGGTAAGTCACCTTTTAAACTAGCATATGGAATGAAAACTCTGTTTCCTAGTCAGTTAGCTAAACCAATAGCTGCCTTAATTTAGGATCCTGAAGAAGAACCAAATGCATTGAGTCAAATGATAAACCAATTGGTAGAATTAAATGAGAACAAAGAACAAGTGGACGAAAATCTGATTAGTTATCAAGAAAAGATGAAAACCATTTTTGATAGGAAAGCCAAGGATAGACTCTTTTGTCTTGGAGACCTCGTCCTAAGGTGGGATGTTAGAAGGGATGACAAGGGAAAACATGGTAAGTTTGATCCTTTATGGTTTGGTCCCTTCAAGGTGGCAGAAGTAAGGGGGACTGACACCTTCATTTTGGACAATCTTGATGGAGAACTACTGCAACTTCCTGTCAATGGGAAATTTCTAAGGAATTTCTTCTAGCACCGAACATCATTTATTTTTTCATTGTAAATACCGGTGTTATCACTGTAAGTATCTATGTGTTTCTGATCACAATGTCTTAAGCTATGATATGAATCCATGCCCAAGGTGAAGGAACTAATGTGCTGTTATTAGGGTTTTTTTTCCAAAACACTATCCCTAGGTGGATCCAGATGTTGTAACTCGTTTTCATTATGTGTAAAATATAAAACAAAAAACACAAAATCATATATGCAAAAACAAAAAATTCCAAAAAGAAGTCATTGGGATTTTTGTATGCAATTTAAAAAAAAAATCTAATCTTTGGTCCAAGGTGGCGCAGATCCACTATGGAGTTGTTTTTAAATATATTATATGGTGGTGGGCCATATTCTTGCGGCGGATAAGATGAATTTTAAAGGGCGTGCAATTATCAAATGTGATGTCGTCAATTATATCAGGACCCACACACATAGGGAACCAACACCACAAATTGGATGCCTTTTGTTGATTTTATAGCATCGGGGAGTGTTCCAAGTCTCAAGTTTGGTGGAGAGGCTCGGACAATAGTTATCCAAAGAACCCATAAATCGTTTATGGAAATTCCACTTAGATATTTATTTATTAAAATAATTAATTATTTTAACGTGGACCCTAAGTCTAAACTTAGGGAAATTAAATAATTAAAGGGTATTAATAAAGCAGAATGTGAATCTTCTAGAAAACGAAGAAGTCATATTTTAATATGAGCCATTGATTAAAGATATAATATTGGTTGTTTATTCATCAGCGAGAAAACTATAAGAAGAGGCGTGAGGGTCCTTTTGAAATCAAGCCAGACACATTCTCAGTACTCGAAGGAAATCGATTCTGAAGTAAGATAATTTGATTTTAGTGGGTGAGTTTATAGTGGTGGGATTGCAGAGACAAAAGGAGGAGGGATAAGTCAACAAGATAAGCAGAAGGCGGATGGGTGAAGGGAAGGCAGTGCTGAGTAGTAGCATCAAGCCCTTCGCGCAGAATTACGCAGTCCAGGGAGGGACTGTGCAGAGAGGCTATGCAGAATGACACAGAGGGCGTAGGAGGACATACTGTGTGTTGGGAATACTTTTGAAGTGTCCGGAAAATTCATACCAAGTGTATACTATTTTAATTTTCTCACCAAGACTTATGTAAAAGATATTTTCATTGCTAAAGATAAATACAAACCCTCATCTACTGCACTGGTTTTCCCACATTGGGTTTTTCTGGGGACAATTGTCCAAAAATAACTGTGTTCATATGGTTGTTTCTATTTTTCTATGTGTTATTTCTGTTTTTCTTCTTTTTATTAGAGTGAAGTACTGCAACCATGTGTTATTTCAATATTAACTGAAGCATCTGTAAATAACTTATCTAATAACTAGGCGAAATAAATCAATCATTGCAGTAATAATTTTCAGATCTAAAAATTTCACATGGTATCAGAGCAAAAGGCTAAAGACAGAAAGGGAGGATTTTTTATGGACCAAATATATCCAACATTCGAAAGGGTTTACACAGTCATAAGGACTCACGCAATTCTCCAGAGCACTTAGAAACACAGAGGGAAAATGACATGACTGTGCTGGCATCCAAACTAGAGGAGGATAGCGCTTGTGTGTCAAGCAAGACTTCTCCAGATGTTTGGTATATTGGCAGTGGAGCATCTGCTCATATGACGGGAGTTCGAGAATTTTTTTCGAGCTACCAAGAAGAACAAATAAATTTCGAGATTAAAATGGGAAACAAGGGCAAGTGTATCCCCATTGGAAGAGGTACCATAATATTTCAGACAGAAGCTGGCAACAAGATTCAGGCCACAAATGTTCTGCATGTATCAGGGTTGGGGATGAATTTTCTCTCAGTGTCTCAGCTCCAGAACAAGGGTTATGACGTATAATTTATTGGAAACAAAGTTTATGTGAAACATCCTAGCTGGAACATGAAGGCACAAATCAGAGTGAGGAGCCATAAAATATATAAGCTCCAACTTGAATCCCTAATGGCTCTGATTGGCAGTATTGACGAAAGAGATATGAATGAATTATGGTATAGAAGGATGGGGCATTTACATCATGGAGCCTTGAATATTCTCAAGAATACTGTCATAGGAGCTCCATAACTCAGCATAAAGAGATGAAGTCTACAGGGGATGCGTACTAGGGAAGTATGCTAAAGCAGCATTTCCAAGAAGCAACAACAGGTCCAAGAGCATATTGGCGCTGATACACTCAGATATTTGCGGTCTAATGTCCATAATCGCTCTTAGTGGTGCAACATATTTTTGTACCTTTATTGATGATCATTTGAGGAAGACTTGGATCTACTTTCTCAAAACCAAAGATGAAGTCTTTGAACGTTTCAAAGAATTCAAAGTGGTGGTATAAAATTCAATAGGAAAGAAGATCAAGAATCTGCTGTCAGATAATGGTGGAGCATATATCGATAAATAATTCACCAATTTCTGCACACAAGAAGGCATCGAGAGAGAATGGACAACTCCATATAATCTAGAGCAGGAAATGGAGTTGCACAGAGGAAGAACCAGACCATTGTAGAAGTTGTAAGGGCAATGCTATATGACCAAGATATGCCGAAATTTTTGTGGGCGGAAGCCTGCAATATAACTGTGTATTTGCAGAACAAAGTACCCCATAGAGCATTGGGGAAGGTAACTCCTGAGAGTGTGCTCACAGGAAGCAAGCCAGAGGTGAGCCATATTAGGATATTTGGCAACATGGTGTATTGCCACATTCCAGATGAGAAGAGAAAGAAGTTGGATCAGACTGCGAAAAAGGGTTATCTTGTGGGCTATAGTGAAAATGCGAGGGCCTATCACATATATATTTAAGAAAACGTGAAGATCGTAGTAAGGCAGGACGTGAAATTCATGGAGAGAGTCTTCAGAAGATCCCGAGATATGTCTATAGGTACATAGGTTGAGGAGGATCCACTAGTACAACCTCAACGACCTACAGAGGATGGGTCGAGACCCTCTCCACAACACAAGGATTCTGAGGAGAGTTCCTTCGAAGAAGAGCAGGTAAGACCTCCCACCACCAGTGGAAGACCAAGTAGAGAACTAAAACAAATTCTGAAGGATGCAGAAGAATTTATCGGAGCCCCTAGAGACAGGAAGAGGGTACATAGGCAACCTGACAGATACCAGGCCCTGGTAGCTCACGTTGGAGAACCCTCTAGCTTTCGGGAGGCAGCTCAACATCAGTTGTGGGTAGATGCCATGGTGGAAGAGTATAGCTCCATCATGAGAAACGGTGTCTATGAAGTAGTCCCTAGACCACAGGACAAATTAGTTGTAGGATCAAGGTGGATCTACAAGATGAAGTATGTTTTAGAGGACAACATAGAGAAGTTCAAAGCCAAAATTGTGGCTAAGGGGTACACAAAAAAAGAAGGGATCGATTATGCGGAAACCTTTGCCTCTATAGCTTGCTACACTTCTATGAGATCCATCATCTCTCTAGCAACACAGATGGGATGGGAGATTCAATATATGGATGTCAAGGCAACGTTCTTGAACGAGGTGATAGAGGAGGAAGTGTACATAGAACAACCAGAGGGATTCGAGACACATGAGCATAAGAATCATGTTTGCAGGATTAAGAAAAACTTGTATAGTCCAAAACAAGCCCCCAAAGCATGGTATGGGTGAATTGATAGTTATTTGCAGAAGGTGGGTTTCGTCAAGAGTGACGCAGATCCCAATATCTACTACTTGAGAGTAGGGGATGAGCCGTTAATCTTGGTATTATATGTAGATGATCTGTTTCTTACTAGATCATCTAATATCATCAAGGGTTGTAAGGAAAATATGGCTACTGAATTCAACATTAAGGATCTGGGGTAGATGCACTATTTTCTCGGTTTGGAGGTTTGGCAGTAGAGGGGATAAATCTTCCTTGGGCAAGGAAGATACACTACAGAGATCCTGAAGAGGTTTCATATGGAATACTATGGACCCATGACCATGCCAATGATTACAAACTGAAAGAATATAGACACAACGAAGGATGATGAGGCTGATCCCACCTTGTATAGGCAGCTCATCGGATCATTGATGCATCTGGTCAATACTAGACCAAACATCTGTTATGCAGTGAATACCCTCAGTCAGTTCATGGTGGAACCAAGGAGGGCTCACTGGGCAGCAACCAAACATGTTCTCAAATACCTGAAGGGGAAATGAGGTCCATTTGAGTGGGTTTACAGATGCAGATTAGGCTGGAAGCATAGTGGATTGGAAAAGTACCAGTGGGTACTGTTTCTGTCTCAGATCAGGGATGACCTTCTGCTGCAGTAAGAAATAGAAGTCCGTCACACTAATTTCAGTTGAGGCAGAGTATATGTCAGCAAGCACAACTTTGTGTGAGGCCATATGGCTTCGTAAATTACTCTTGACCCTACTGAAGAAGAGGATGGAACCGACCGGGATTATGTGTCATAATCAGATTTGCATCAAGCTCTCTAAGAATTCTGTGTTTCATGACCGGTCAAAACACATTGACATTCAATGCCACTTCATCAGGGACTATGTCCAACAGGGAGTTGTGCAGTTGAGGTACACTCCTACAGGGGAACATGTGGCAGATATCCTCTCCAAGGCTCTAAGTAATATTAAGTTAACTTACTTCAGAGAGAAGATGGGGATGGTCGAGAACCCCTTCCATTAGAGGAATGGGTGGTCTACAGAGTCAGAGGGAGCTGTAGTACGGATGAAGCAGTGGCAGAGATATTGTCACAAGTAGAAATATAGAGGGTAACAGTGCAGATATGAGGGGCAAAAACCATGACATTAACAATGTAAAAAATGTTCTAGAATTAGAGCAGTACAATTTGTACCTTGCTTGAACAATTTCCTTGCTTAGAAGGATTCTTGATTTTATAGCATCGGGAAGTGTTACTCCACTCAGATCTTGCTTTATTAAAATAATTGATTATTTTAATGTGAACCCTAAGTCTAAACTTAGGGAAATTAAATAATTAAAGGGTATTAATAAAGTAGAGTGTGAATCTTATAGAAAACAAAGATCAAGTCATATTTTAATCTGAGCCATTGATTAAAGATATAATATTGGTTTTTGATTCATCAGCGAGAAGAATATAAGAAGAGGCTTGAGGGTAATTTGGAAATCAATCCAGACACATTTTCAGTACATGAAGGAAATCGATTATGAAGTAATACAAGTCACTTTTAGCAGGTGATTTTGCAGAGGCGGGATTGCAGAGACAGAAGGAGTTAGAAGTCATCAAGATAAGCAGAAGGTAGAAGGGGGAAGGGAAGGGAGTGCTGAGCAGCAACATCAAGCCCTCCACGCATAATTACGTAGTCTAGGGAGAGAATTTAGAGAGAGGCTACACAAAATGACACAGAGGGTGTAGGAGGACATCTCGTGTGTCGGGAATACTTCCAAAGTGTCCAAAAAATTCATACTAGGTGTATACTATTTTATTTTTTTCGCCAAGAATTCTATAAAATATCTTTTAATTGCTGAAGATAAATACACACCCTCATCTTTTGCACCGGTTTTCCCACATTGGGTTTTTCCGGGAAAGGTTGTCCAAAAGTAACTGTGTTCATATGGTTGTTTCTATTGTGCTATATGTGTTACTTCTGTTCTTCTGCTTTTTATTAGAGTAAAGTACTGTAGCTGTGTTTATTTCAATATTTACTGAAGCATCTGTAAATAAATTATCTAATAAGTAGGAGAAATAAATCTATCACTGCAGTAGTAATTTTCAGATCTGAAAATTTCACACCTTTTATGCTGGTGAGTGACCCCGTAAGTGGTCTGGCGGGAAACCACTGTTGAGATCATCCCTGACATCATTGTAGGGTGATACTGTTTACCACTACGGATCCCCCTGTGAGTGGTAAATGGTTTTCACTTTGGTCTGTGGCAAGTGAGCGTGATTTCCAGGCAAGTGTGACAATCATCATGTCCACATCACATCTACGTAACCCCTCCATCCTACTAGCTCACCCATATTTCCACATCATCTTCCCATTTTATTCACCATGTCACGTGTCTATACCATTTTTTCCACATTCAATTAATTTCCTTTTACCCACATTTCACCAATAAAACCCCTTTTTTTCCCCAATTTACTTGATTTCATTGTGTTTTCTTGGCGACAATAGCTCCCTCCAGGAATACAAAACTACCAGCTCAGCACTCCAAATATACTAGGTATTTAGACACATTTTCCACACTGTGAATTCTCAAAGATAAGTTTATAATGTCAAAGAAATATATCCTTTTAGTCTATTTCACTCATATTCCCCGAACAAATACCAAACATGACATTTTTTATTCAATTTTCCCTATGAATTTAATGGAATTTCATGAAAAGTTCATGGTTAACCAAAATAAGTCAGAAATTTATGATAGAATTGTCAATTTTGGTCTATTCTCTGCAGTTGTCCCTCAAAATTATCCTTTTATAGAATTTGTAACCTGTTTATCCTCATCTCTATACCCTCTGTTAGGGTCCTATAATAAAAGGATTCATAATTTTTGAATAGACTTTGATTAGTCTTGTAATATGTACATACTTTGCTTTCTGCGAATTATTTTCCCATATCAGGAAAATAAAAAATGTAAAGAGGGTAAAAGTCCTAAAAGAAAAATCAAAGGACTTGAAAGAAAAAATATAAAAAAGGATTAAGAAAATGGACCCCAATCAAAAAGAGATAAAAATAAAAAATGAAAGTGATGCAAATCCAAATGCCACTACTATTTACTTTTACTGCAAAATAAACATTGTGTGCAGCTTGTTAAAATGGCACAATACATGAAGGTTAAACAAATTAATATTAACCTCTCATGCTTTAAATTTCATGTTGTTAGATAGAGAATAAAGATCTAGCCAACAGTTTAATCTTGGTAGATCAGTAGTTAAGTAGAGAATAATTAAGGAGCTCAACATCTTAATCTGAGCCCTTGGAAGAAACAAGGATAGAATTAGTTATTTTTGTTGTTTTAAAAGAAAAATGAACAAGGGTTTGCAAGCTCAAATGCACCCAGGTAAATGAAGAAACAATGTTAGGGTAGCATATGGGTAGGAAGAAGCAGTTTTTACAATCATGGATAAGCAGAAAATTGGTCATTTCATTCACTAACTTCCTAAAAAAATCATCCCCTTGTAGAAATACTTCATTCCACCATTTTTCATTCTTTCCCTTCATTTTTCCCTTTTTCCGATTATCATCCATTTTTCTTTGCAAAAATCCCCTTTTCCTAAGTTTAAAACACATTTTACTTAAAAAAAAACAAAGCCCTTTAACTAATTTCCCTTTAACAAAAAAGACCCAAAAAACCCAAAAAATACTTTATCCTAAGTGTAAATGAAAAAAAATTATGTCGGGACCCAAAACAATGAAATTTATCCCTATATCATGTTTTACACTAGGTTTAGTGTATCCCATCTCCCTCATCACATTTCATTACTAACACATTAATTTAGATATTAACTCTTGTATTTACCCTTAGCCCCGTATTAAATTAAATCCCTCTATATTATTCCCCACCCATATTTTTATTTTAACATATGATTAAATTTCCCCACACGTTATATAACCCACATCCCATAGGTTAAATAATAAATCATGTTTATTAATACGATTCCATTATATATTAATCTCCACTAGTTCTAATGTTACATTTGCCCGTATTTCATTTGTTAAATACATTTAAACTTCCGCCTATCATATTACATTCCAAACTATGTATTAAACCTTAGTTTTAATACATATTTAACCTCCCATGATTTTGAAACCCCAGGCCCCACGCCATCCGACCTTGCATCTTTATCACACAATCCGCTCCGTCCGATCTCCATCTACCAAATCTAAAGACGACTATCCCTTATCGCATATTTCTCAGAGCGATAGTTAACCTACCCTGAACCTTGTGATAAACGTGGTTTGCAAAATTTCTCTCCCTGCTGTGTGTCTCAATTGCATTGGATCGCACTGATCAATCTGATTCTGCTTACCACTTTTGAACTCTGCGAAAAAAACTTGACAATTTTTCCCTTCCTCGCGGCCAAACCACCCGCCTGTTTGCAATGACCCTGCAATCAATGCATTCACTATTGAATAAAATTGTTTATAAACCGCCCAAATGCATTCTTTTCACTTTCTGTTAACGTTTTCACAAAAAAGAAGCCTTGCAGCCCAAAAATATTGTTTCCGACTCTGTTTTCTAGCCTAAAAGAAAATGAATTCACCAAATTCGACTGTTACAAACAATGCAGAGTCATCCGAGTGCCTATAAAGACCAGTAAAAGCTTCTGAAAGCTTTCTACAACCTCAGAAACCCCTTGCACAACAAAAATTCAATTTTCCCAAGTATTGTTCAGAATAATAGACTTATTCATCAGTCTAAAAGAGTATTACAGTTAATAGAATCATTTAGGAACCTTGGAACCTAAAGAAAACTCATTTTCTTCTTAAAATCCTTCATTTTTTAAACCCTGAGAAATCCTTTCACAGATTCTGAAACCCTGGATTATTAAAACCACAGATTTAGTGATCTGAAGAAATTTAAGCCATCTGTAGATCTGAGAAAAACTTCAGTGACCTTCAAACCCTGTCCTACAGTACTTAGGCATCCTTTTTGCATAAAATTGATGACTTAAGATTGTTCTTATCACAGAAAATGCACCACATGCCCTAGATATCATTTGCTGAAGTTATAAAGTCTTAAAGTTTGCTCTTTTGATACAGAGATCATAGTTTAAAGTTAATTGATCAGAATTATTCCTTTGCAGACAAAAGATAGAACCCCTTTTATATCCAAATCCTTCTGCAAAACTGTCATAACTTCCAGAGGTGTTTTTAAGGCCTAAATCAGTGTTTTTTAAGGTCAAAAGAGTATTGGAATTGATAAATTAAAAATCAAGGGCTTCCAAAAACATCCTAACAGTAAATCCTCTACGACTCATTGTTGTAGATGTAGAGCATATTCCCCTTGCTGATGTAGACTTCAAGCTCACTGATACATTGGCAAAGTTCAACCTTCTTGAGCTCCACTGCTGGAGCCAAGAAAAATCCCTACATCAGGCAGATGAAGTGTTTATTTGGGAGTCAAACTTGCCTAAATATGTTGTATCTCATACCTACCAATGCCCATAATAATTAGACTCTACCAATCATACTACTCTTCTGATCAGAGAGCCATAGTAAACCCTAAAAAAGAAATCTTGTTTACTATTACAACATATTCTATCAATCAAATGCTTCATATACAGCCTGGACCAGATGAATTTCATTTGTATATTGAAACCCTCACTAAGTTATTATTGGATATGGACTTCCCCAAAACTTTCCAGATTTTTCAAACCTTCATGCCTTCTTATTCAAGGGCGTTGACGATCTATGATGAGTCTCACCTTGAAGGGGAAAAGTCTCATCTGTTAAGTGTCTTTTGTAAAAATGGTTAGAGTAGATCGCAAGGCCTTAAAGCTTTTCTTAAAGCAGCAAAAGGTCCTCTATCTAAAAAGAATAAAGACCCTAGTCAATGGTCCCGCAGTGTGCGTCTTCCGTTCATTCAAGGAACCACTGATAAAATTGCGAGGGTCCTTAGGAAGCATAGGGTGTCTCCGTCTTTCAAGCCCCTTAACACGATTCGCAGGTCTCTCAAATCGGTTAAAGACCTGATTGACCCTAGGGATGGGAAAGGTGTCTACATCATTCCTTGTTCCTGTGGGATGCCTTACATTAGTGAAACCGGTCGATCTATAAATCAGAGAATTTCTGAACATGCTGCTGACATTAAGCATGGAAGATCGCGCTCGTCTGCCTTAGCTGAACATCCAGAAAAGACTAACCATCATATTTTCATTGAAGAGGCGAAGGTCATTGCTAGGATTGACCATTTCCATCATCGTAAGTTAAGAGAGGCCTTAGAAATTAAAAAAAGACCCCTTAATCTCAACAGAGATGATGGTTGGAACATCAGCAGGTGTTGGATACCTGCCTTATGTCCCTGATTTCTTTAATTTTGCCCCCCCCTTTTTTTATAATTAATTAATTAATTTATATTTATATTTATATATATTTATTTATTTTATCTTTTTATGTTTTATTTATTTATTTATTTTATATTTATTTAGTTTTTTTTTTTTTTAATTTTAATTTTTCTTTTTTAATAATATATTTATTTTATTATTATTGTTATTATTATTTTTTTTTTTGAAAGTTTGATATTTTATTTATTTATTTATTTTTGTTTTGTTTTGTTTTTTTTTTCTTTTTATTTTTTATTTTTTAATTTAATTTTATTCTATTTTTATTATTTTTTATTTTGCTATTTTTTTTTATATTTATTTTTTTTATTTTTTTATTATATTTTTATTTATTTATTCTTTAGTTATTTATTTTGTTTTGGTTTTTTTTTTTAAATTTTTTATTTATTTATTTTGAAAGTTTGAAAGTTTGATATTTTATTTATTTATTTATTTTTCTTTTTTTCTTTTTATTTTTATTTTATTCTATTTTTATTTTTTTATTATTTTTGATTTTGCTATTTTTGATTTTGATTTTGATTTATTTATCTATTTATTTATTTATTCTTTAGTTATTTATTTTATTTTAATTAATTAATTAATTAATTTATTTTTTAGCCTTTCGCTTTAATTAATAAATAAAATTGATATATAAAAAAATATAACTAATAAGTTTATTAATTCATTAACTAAGTGAATAAATTTATTAAATGATTTAATAGTAGGAGGGAACTAGCCGTTACTAATTAAAAACATTTTAAATTATTAAAAAGTCAAACTAGCCGTTTTCTAAACCGCTAGTTTAACCATCTCTACATCTATTTAAGCTTATTGATTTGATCTGATCTCTCACCTAGTCCTGATGATGAACCACACTGGTTGGTTCGAAACGCGTCGACAACGTTCCATTATATGTGATTATTACTGAAAGAGATTTTACAAGAAAGTCCTAAGCTGAATCCTCCATACTCTTCTGCTAAATTCTCTGAAAGGACAAGACATATTATTTCCATGTTGTCTTTTATTCTTGGCTACTTTACAGATGAACATGCTGATGTTGCAGTGCTTGGTTTCTTATCTACTTTTACACCTGGTCAGCCTCCTACTACCATCTTTAACTTTGCCCAATATATTGTTGACAATATCCATAAGCAATTGGTCAAAATGCCTTTTGAAGGTGTTTTTAAGTATTCTTCATTCCTATTTCACATGTTCCTATATTTTCAGTCTGAGAAGTTTAATATAAGCCTTCAGAAGCTTGATGTAGAAGGAAATCCACAATCAGTCATCTTTTGGACTTCCTTGATAAGGAAAGATTTCAACGAGTTCACCTATTCAGAGTTTACAAATTCCTTCATCCATCCCTTGGTAAATTTGCTAAACAACAGTGTGCAGCCTAGAATTAGTAATGAAATCAAGAAGGTTTTGCAATTGTTTGAGCAGAACAGGAGAGGTGATTGGTACTTGTACCAAAATCACATTGAAATAAGAGTTTATGGATCCAGTCTTATCCCTTATAAACTACCAAAATACCTCCATATGAGGTTATTTGCCCTGGAATATATAAGGGAGATTCTAAATTAAGATGTTGTCAATTTCTTAATTGCAAAGAAGAAAACACAGTTCAATTTGAATAACTTGGTTGGCCCTTTTATCTGTAACAATAAAGAGGTAGGTCTTGAAGCAGAAAAACAATTGCAGGAGTTGAAGTTCAGTCCTAGTTTCCTTTGGTATTATGATCCCCTTGGTGTTATCAATAAAATGAGAGTTAAATGCAAATTGAATCCATATGTACATGAAAAGAAGCCTGAGATTGAAAACTTCTCAAACCAATATGAATGGTTAGAGAATACACTGGTGGAGGAAAATAAGCAAAGTGACACTAGTCAAAATTTGCAAACTCCAGTGACAAAAATGTGAAAAGAAACAAGGAGGAAGGATATTATACAACTGAGACTAAAATAGAGACTAAATTCAAATTAAGATACAGTAAGAAGCCAAAGATTAATCCTACCAATAAAGAAAAGGAACAATAGAGGTGATTGACACTGAAATTGCAAAAAAAAATAATCCACCTCCTACAAGAATTGAAGAGGAACAACAACCCACTACTTCTAAGAAAAAGCTAATTCAGAAACAACACAGTATAGAAGTTTCTTCATCTAAGAAACCAGCAGAAATGGACATGGATATAAAGGAAAGATACAAGGAAATTAAGGCCAAAAATGAAGAAATAAAAAATGAAAGATATTCTTAGTATTTAAAGCAAACTCATGGCATTCATAATAGGCTACTTTCAACTTTTGACTACAAGAATAAAAAGATGCTGATGACATTTCTTCAGCCCACAATTCAAACTTTTAAATCATCCTCTGATTACAAAAGATAGATTTTGAAGTTCTGGTCCAGGATATTCATCCGCTGCATCAAATTGAATTTCATAAGAAGACATGGGAGATGATTTATTATACAATGACCACCAAGGCTATGAGTGCACAGAAACTTCAAAACACTCTTGTAAATGTAAGAGATCACCTCAAATTGGAGAAAGCATCTTCATATGCAAAGTAAAATAGAATCAATCCTTGGAATAGCTAGTGATTGAAGTAGGATATGATCCTCAAAATATAAAAGCTGTAGAGGAATTGATCAAAAATAAAAATGCAGACATTGTTGGACTTAATAAATAATTAAATCCGACCCCTACAGAGCATCCTCAAGCCAAGGAAGTCCTACAGGAAACCAATCAGAAATATGAGATGATGAGTCTCATTTTACAGTTAACAGCTTAGATAAAGGAAATGGAAATTGAAATGGACAAATTAGTCTAGGAGAAAGAAGCAAACAAAGCAGAGGAAGTTCCTGCAACTGTCATCCCTGTAGTTAGAATAGTTGTACCTTCTACTTTGAAAGAATCACTGGCTCCTAATGTTCCAATGGCCACAACACTTCCAGTTACTTCATCTACAACTTTAGCCACAAAATCTTCAACAACAGCAGCACAAAACTCAGATGAAGCAAGAAAATTAGTAAAGGCAATGCAAGATATGTCTACTCATACCAATGAGATAAAAAGACTCAAATAACAGATCAAAAATCTTGAATATGCTAAGAAACTTGCTCAAATAAATGCCAAGAATGAAGAACAAAAAGCCAACAGATTGAATGAGAAACTGAAAAAGTTGGAAAAATTACTAACTCTAAAGGAACCAATGGAACATGTTAAGCAGCAGCTATGGTCCAATATCATTGAAGCAGTCAATGATATTTGGCCATGCATACAGGTGATATATGAGCAGAAAGACTTAGTGAAATCAACAAGAGAAGCAATCCAAAAGACAAAAGAAGAGCTTGGCAAGAAACCTGAAGAAGCTCTAGAAATCATCAAGTTTCTTAATTCCAAAAATAGACAAGAACTGGAAGAAATTGGAATTAATGACAAAATAGAGACCATCCTAGAAGTTATGAAGGTAATCTCTAAGAATAATTTAATGACACAGTTAGAGGAGAAGTGCCAGAACATGGAGATTTCTATCACAAGGTTCATGATTAAGTTTGATGTTCTAAGGAAAAAAGGCCTTCCCAATCCTCTAGTGATTAATGATAAATTAATGAAGCAGGATGATTATGATAAAAAGATAAGAGAGTTTTCCAAAGAGCAAGTGAAAAATTTAACCTTGTAGGGAATCCCAACATGGAAGGTGCTCTACAAACATGTTGAGAGTTTTTTTTACTTACATCATGAAGTAAAACACTTATTTGTGAACATACCAACATTCTCAAAGTATACTGAAGCTAATGAAAACTTTAGAAAGATGATGAAGATAAAAACGCGAGAGGCAAAATTCTGGGAAAAATTGACTGATCTGTTGTAAAATCAAATTGCAGTAAACACAGAGCAGTGAAAGTGAAAAACAGAGTTTGTTGTTTTTACATCAGCATTTACAGTTTTGCAGATGAAAGAGCATCAAGATAAAGAGAATCAGATGAAAGTGTATCAATTGAAAGGTTAAAGACAAAATCAGAGTAAAAATAAATCTGCCAGCGTGAAAGACACCTCATTGTCCAGCTACAGCCTTCATTAAACAACAAAGAGATAAAGCAGTGACAAAATCAAGACAACAAACCATTTATTTCAATAAAAATAGTGAAAACTAGCTTTAGTTAGGAAGCTATCACTATATTCTTGCATGAAGATATTTCTTTTCCAAAAATAATTCCTAAGTTTATTCTAGGATATTTTGTATCAGTTTTTGTATAAATACTTCTCATTTAGAAGTATTGAGTGTGGATGAATTGCTGAACATTTGTGTAGTTGTACTATTCTGAACGTAAGGGTTTTTTGTACCAATTTCAAGTCAACAGACTGGATTAAGGAAATAAAGCATCATATTACAGGATTCATGTGTTGGGCTACTACAGTGAAGTATTTTCACTTGTTACTTTGTCAATTTCTTATGTTTTCCATCAATACTTGAATGTGTTCTAAATCTAAATGATAAATCAAGAATTGTTATTTTAGAATATGTTAAAAGCACTCTATTTTGACTGAATATCATTTATATGTTTTCCACTGATATCTAGATTAGGGAACCTATTGAGATTCAACAAGATGATGAGCTTAGTGAAAAGGGTCGCCTTCACTAAGTGGGCCCACAAGCTATTTTTGGCGCCAGCCTATTCTTAGACTATGTCTATTTTTAGACATGGTGATCATATTTCAGAAGTTGCAGGATGCTATTTGTGGATGGTTGATCAAGCTGGAAAAATAGATGAAATTATATTTTTAGAATATTGGGCGAATTCTATTTATACATCGTCGATCTAAAAATAGAAGTGTCGATTATTATTATCTCTTAATAATAATCCGACAATAAACAGATACTTATTCTCTTGGAGCACTTAGTTTCAATGCACAAATTTGGAAAATCAGTGGGTTGAAGGAATTACGCAATTCCTAGGGTTTACTGGTGGTTCATGCATGGAGGACTCAGTTAGAACTGAAGTGGCAAAGTTATGACAGAGTTGGAAGTGTAGTTTATGGAGTTGTATTTAGTTTAACTCAGTTAGACTCAGTTGAGCTAGTTGTATCTAGTCTAACTGAATGATACACTAGTGAGAGTAGAGTGAATTAATTAGTTAATTAATTCACAAATACTAACTCATTAATCAAATAAACAAATACAACAATTAACTACAGTGCATGTCAGATCCAGTGGAGACCCAGTGGAGAGATAGGTGAAAGGGTAAGATGGAATATCTATTGTGACTATAGTGTTGCATTGATTGCACCACACACACATTGGATTTGTCAATGAGGATTGTGCAGTCAAGGCAAGGGTAATTCGAATTCATTCAAAGCTATTCTTCAGCAGGGATTGCGCAGTGGAGGCAGGCTAGCAGGAGGGAAAAAATCGGTGCATGGATTTTCAGATTTCTTCTGATTAGTGTATGATGATTGATTGTACTGAGAGCTTGATGTAATAATATTTGTATGAGATTGTTACATGATCTCCATGATACATAATATATGATAGTTGGGGTTTTTAGCTTCAGGCTTTTCAATTAAACAACTATGTTTTGTGCGATTGTTTTTATTTATGCTTCACATGTGTTTGCAATTAATTTTCCGCAAAAGATTAATAGTGGAATGATTCTGTATTTTGAAAGAAGTTAAATATTGTGAGATTAGGGGAATCTGTATATATACATGCATCTTGTATATAATTTCTACATGGTATCAGAGCAGTGTTAATTCTTGTAGATTGCAATTGTGAAGAATTGCTGAGTTTGTGCTGGTGGACAATTCGAATTTGCTATAGAAAATTCTTGGTGCAGAAATTGAGTATACATTGAAATGTCTTTCAATGGGTTGCGATTGGACTATGCCCTTTATGGGAACTCGAATTACATAGCCTGGAAGGATAGGATGGAGGCGGTGCTGGAGGATAATAGACTGAAGGAGTTCATCGATAACGATGTTCCTAAGCCAGGATCTAGCAATGCTACATTACTTGACGCATGGCAAAAGAAGATAGAAAAGACAAGAAGAATTTTGTTGGAAGGTGTGAAGGACCATATTGTGTCCAACCTTCATAGGAAATCCACTCCATTCTTACTGTGGAAGGCTTTGACAGATTTTTTCTAAAGCAGCAGCGACCAGAGGAAGTTGGCACTGAAAGACAAGCTCAGAAAAATAAAAATGGAGAAGGGCAATCGTATTCCAAAATATCTCACGAAGTTTGTCCATTGTAGAGATGAACTGAAAAGTGTGGAGATTACTGTTGATGATGAGGACTTGGTGAGCTTGGCTCTCCTTGGGCTTCCAAAGAGTTGGCATAGCTATGAAGACTCTGTCAACGGATGAGAGAAACTGCCAGGATGGGAGCGACTTTGGTCGGATCTTATGCAGGAGGAGATAAGGCGGGGTACCAGGGATGGCTCTTCATCGAAGAATGAAGATGAAGAGAATTTCACTTTGGCTGCCAAAGCAAGGAAAGGGAAGGGGAAGAAATTTCCTTCAAAATCTGATGCTAAAGGCAAGAAGCAGGATTTGTCCAAAGTGAAGTGTTTTCACTGTCACGAACATGGGAATTTCGCCACTAACTGCCCACAGAAGAAGAAGAACAAGAAGGCCGCTAGAGCTACATCTGGAGAGGCCTTAGCCTCACAATTTGAACTTGATTTCTCTTTGATCGCATGCTTGGTTTCAAGCTATATGGGATTGGTGTGGTATCTTGATAGTGGTGTGTCTTTCCATATGATGGGAGACAAGGAGTTGTTTAGTGACTTGGAGGATAAGGACCTCCAGATGCATATAGAGATGGGCGATGATGGTCGATAAAGTGCGATTGGAATTGGGACCATTACCTTTGAGAGGGAGTCCAGTAATCCATTCGTGTTGAAGGATGTTATGCATGTTCCAGGTCTGAAGAAGAACTTGGTCTCGGTCGCAATGTTGGAAGACAAAGGTTATGATGTTGTTTTCAGTGAGGGAAAAGCCTTCCTTCGACGTAAAACAATGGGTCAAACTAATAAGATAGGGATTGGAGTTAAGAATCTCTACAAGCTGGATGTAGATGGCTGCGCTGCAATGGTGGGCAAAGCAGAAGAAGTGGTGAGCTAGGATGAGGGCGAATTATGGCACAGGAGATTGGGCCATCTTCACCATTGCGCTTTGAAGATTTTGCAGCAGATTTCTACTGGAATTCCCAAGGGTACTCTTGCACAGTCAGATCAGTGCAAGGGATGTACTGTGGGTAATTTTGTGAAGACCACCTTTCATGAGAGGATAATCGTGCTTCGATGATCCTGGAGAGAATTCACACAGACGTGTGTGGACCTTTCTCAGTTGATTCAACAACACAACACAGGTATTATGTTATATTTTTTGATTAATATTCTCGTAGATGCTGAATCTTATTCATGTAGAAGAAGAGCAAAACATTCTCAAAGTCCTGTGAGTTTAAAGCATTGGTGAAGAAGGAGTCGGGGAAGCAAGTGAAAGCTTTATGGAGAGATAATGGTGGTGAATACATCTCGGGCAAATTCAAAGACTTCTGTAGCAAAGAAGGAATTCAAAGAGAACTCATAGTGCCTCATAACCCAGAACAGAATGGGGTCACGAAGAGGAAGAACAGAACGATCGTGGGTGCTTCACGAGCAATGCTGCATGACCAGGGCCTACCGATGCACTTGTGGGCGGAAGCATTCAACACTGCGGTTTATGTGAAAAACCGTTGTCCTCATAGAGTACTTGGCATGAGTACACCTGAAGAAGCTGTTACTGGTAAGAAGCCTGATATTTCTCATTTGAAGATTTTTGGCTCATCTGTTTACATTAATGTGACAAAGGGCGCTAGGAAGAAGCTGGAGCCGACTGCAGAAGTTGGGATATTTGTGGGGTACACAGAAACACCCCATAATTATCGTGTGCATTTTCCAGACAGTTGGATGACTGTGGTGCAACGGGATATCAAATTCAATGAGGTGAAAGCCATGAAGTTGTCGCTTGAGAGGGAGCTACACTTGCATGCAGAGGAGGAACTTCTTATTCCCAAAGATGAGCCTCTAGATGTGGATCAGCCACAGGAGGAGATTCATGGAGTGGAGGAGTCCACTCATGCAGAACCAAACATCAGACAAGGCAGAAAGCGTACCACAAAAGCTGAGAGATTGAAGCTTGATGCGACACAGAATGTAGGAGTCCCTACATCACAGCGCAGACATAGACAATCACCTGACTGATTTACTGGATGCATGGCTCTTATGAGTACGTGTATCATGACAGAGCCATCTTCTTTTGAAGAAGTAGTGCAGGAGCCTACATGGGTAGATGCCATGGTGGAGGAGTATGACTCTATTGTCATAAATAGTACTTGGGAGATTGTTCCAAGGCCAGTGGGAAAATCAGTTGTAGGATCAAGATGGATCTACAAGGTAAAGCAAGCTGCTGATGGGAGCATCGAGAAGTATAAGGCAAGATTTATTGCCCGGGGCTTCTCACAGATCGAGGGGATTTATTATGAAGAAACCTTTGCACATGTCACATGGTATTCTTCCATAAGGACCATCCTTGCTCTCTCAGCGCAGATGGGTTGGCACATTCATCAAATGGATGTGAAGACTACGTTCCTTAATGGGATCATTGAGGAAGAGGTGTACATTGAGCAACCTGAAGGATTTGAGATCTTCAGCAGTGAGTCGCATGTGTGCAGGCTCAAAAGAGCATTGTATGGGCTGAAGCAAGCACCACATGCTTGGTACACTCGGATCGACAACTATTTCACTGGACTTTGCTTCACCAAGAGTGAGGCGGATGAAAACCTATACCAAATTGTCGTGGAGGGTAAGCTTTTAATCATTGTTCTTTATTTTGATTATTTAATACTAACGGGTGATGAGCAGTGGATACACTCATGCAAGGCAGATCTTGCAAAGGAGTTTGAGATGAAGGATTTGGGCCTCCTTCATTATTTCCTTGGATTGGAAATATGGCAGCGGGAAGGTGAACTGTTTGTGTCTCAAGGCAAGTATGCCCGGGAGATACTGGAGAAGTTTCACATGCAAGGCTGCAAGCCTATTGATACTCCTCTTCCAGGAAATTGGAGGAAAGAGGATGCTACATCGGCAGAGGTAGTGGATGCCACTTTTTATCGATAGTTGGTGGGTTCGCTCATGTATTTAGTTAATATAATACCAGAAATATGCTATGTGGTGAACCAGCTTTCAAAAGCGATGGTTAAGCCTACCAAGCTCTTTTGGAAGGCAGGAAAGCATGTCCTGAGGTATCTCAGGGGCACATTTGAGTATGGCTTATGGTACAGACAGACGAATGAGGTGAAGTTGCATGGCTTCACGGATGCAAATTGGGCAGGTAGCCCAACAGACAGAAAGAGTACATCAGGAAGGATTTTCAGTATTAGATCTACGACAGTTTCTTGGTACAACAGGAAAAAAAGATCTGTGGCACTCAGTTAAACGAAAGCAGAATACATGGCAGCAAGTCAAGCTGCGTGTGAGGCTATCTGGATGAGGGAGATCATGGTTGGTCTATTCGGTTCACATTTAGATCCTAAAGTGATACATTGTGATAATCAGAGTTGCATTAAACTCTTGGTTATGTTAGCCACCTATAAAATTTTGTCATATCAAGTGGTGGCTAAATCATTTTTTGAAGCCTTAAAGAAATAATTTTATTGCCAAAATTGTTGATGCTTAAAGTCTTCTGAAGATATTATATCCTTTTCTTAATCGTCACTGCTATTTCCCTTTTAATTATGAGATTCTGCCATTTTCATGAAGAAAGGACTGCTGCAAAAAACCCCAATTTTCCCTCATTTTACCCCTCCTTTCACTTCAAAATTAACCTCCATTTTATCCCCTTTTTCCTCATAACATTCCTCTATTTTTCATTATTTCCCTTCTTCCCTTCATTAAAAAAATCTCTTTTATAAGGTTTAAGATTCCTTTTTAAACCTTACCGAAACCCCCAAATCCATTGAAAAACCTTGAAAAAATCATAAAAAACACTCTTTTTACTATGGGCCTAAGCCCCTTTGGGCTAAGTCCTAAAACACTTCCCCACCATATGCCCTAGTGCTGGAACTAAGCGCTAAACCCATTTGGCGCTTATCACATTGGAACAAATGATGCACGCAAGTCTATTTGTTATCTTAAGACCTCCGATCCGATTGGCCCCTTTGAATATAAGCCCCGAGCCTTTGCGTTATTTATAGAACCTAGAGCCCGCAATCGGGTGCTTAAACTTATCAATAAACCCATCCCGATCGAATTTTCCCTTTGTAAATTCATAAAAACCCACTTTTCCTATGTTTGTATTAAAATTTCCGGTTCAATGTTTTTTATGAAAGGGATCGTCGATCTATGGTCAACAAGATCTCGCATTGGAGATTTTCTATCAGGCGCGTTTGAAAAGGCCCCTCCATCGTTCCGATTCCGATTGGCTCTTTTAAGTATAAGCCCTCGATCCCTTCATCATTCCGCATAACCCTGAAGCCCCACAATTGGGTGCTAAATCATAAATAAAACCCTCCCCGATGCATTTTTTCTTTTGTATTTCATAAAAAAATCATTTTTTATGTTTTAAACGTGACCCGCTGTTCATTGGTCGGAGCCCTTCTCCACCGTTAAATCTTGAGCCAATCAATGACCAGTGCCATCTCGCATTGGAGATTTCCATTGGCACATTTTTATTGTTTTATTACCTCCCCCTCCGATTGGCTACTTTCGATTCATATTCCACCGTCGATCTGATCCTCAGATGGACATCCCACAATCAATCGCATTGGTGCCCATTCTATTTTTCCCCCACCGATCGCAGACCTCCGATTGCATCTGGGCCGTCCACGTGTCAAGATCCAACGGTCCAGATTGGACCCCTCGACCTTTGTTAAATTTCATACACCCCACTTTATAATGTTTTCCAGCCAAATCTTAGCCGTTGATCTCTGTAGATCAACGGTCCATACTGACCCATTTTCCGCTTCGTATTTTATTTCATTCAAACTCGAGGTTTGATCTGGACCGTTCATTCCTTGATCCAACGGTCCAGATGCATCCCGACAGGCCCAACTCCTGTGGGTCCTGCCTTCCTCCAGATTTTATCTCTGCTATTCATTTTTTATCCAACGGCTCAGATTGAAACTGCCCCACTTGCTTCCGCTTGTGCATCTATCCAATATCGTGCTCTCTCCACGACCGTCAGATATAAGACCCCTGATCTGACAGCTGATGCACATTTTCACGTAAATTAAAGAACAAAGGTTAATTCTCCAAGAGCTACACGATATAAGTGGTTTTGAAAGACCACATGTCAGCCGAGAATGCATATCACGTTCGAAAAGTTAAAACCACCTATCCGCCCTTTTGTCAATGCACGATACTGCCGGTTTATCCACCGAAACTACTTTCCCTTGTTTCCATTGCGTTTTATCACATTGTTTCCTCGCCGTTGATCTCTGTAGATCAATGGCTAGCATTCCATATCGCGTTTCTTAAAATCACCCTCCGCCATTTACCAAGGGACTTCATAAGTGATCTTTGCCGTTAATCTAGGGGTCCAATCTGATCCAATGGCCCACGATCATCCAAGAAACCCCAAATTTCCTTTCAATGCAATTTCCTCCGCCAAAGGTTTTAAAACCTATTTCCTTTGTAATTTCTTCACATTTTCGCATATGTTATTATAATGTGACCCTGTCGCATGATATTATTACCATTGCTCCCGACCGTTGATCTCTGCAGATCAATGGCTCTAACTTAAATCTCTCACCGTTTGTTCGACTGCTTCCCTTTGAACCTCAATGATAAATCTCTACCGTTGGATGCTTTCATCCAATGGTAATGATCCAAACCCGTGCCTCTGAAGCAGTTAAACCTTAATATGCAGGATTTTCCCAATTTTTATTGTTTTGTGCAGGTTTTTAATGGTTTTTTCCATTATATTAAAAGAAAACCAAAGGCCAGGGATGACGATCCCCCACGCCTTTGTTCATAAGAGAAATCATTCTACAGGGTTCCCATAAGAGTTTTATCAGTGCATCATGAGCACTGATACCATTAAGAACCCTTTGCGCACCTGCACATCAACAAGACACAACAAAGATTAAATAAATCAAAGAGTATCAGTGTGAAAAGACCCAACCACAACAGAAACTGAAGAATTGAAGATTGTTTTCACAGTTTTAATGGATTATGGCCTAAATCGACTTTCAAACGCCTAATTCATTCAATTAAACACTGTTTAAAAAACATAGACAAAATCTAGGCCTAATTAAGCCTAACACACAGAGTTAAAACAAATCAAACAATGATTAAAGAAAGACGAAGAAATTCAACAATCCGAGAAGCCTCCACCGCCACATCAGAGGCTAATTGATTCCTCACCAGCTACCAAAGGCCACCTGTAGCCTCAAAGTTTTCAAAGAGGCCGAGTTATGACAAGAAAAGAGGATATTTGCCTTAATGTAGCTAAATAGTTATTTAAGCCAAAGGAACTTATTGCAAAATATCAGTAGAGTTATTACAAAATGACACAGAGCCTTAAAGTCAATAAAATCTCCCCAACGAGCATAATACTTAATGTAAAGCCAATTAATATAGATAAATATTTGTAAACTTCTCCATTGAGCCCCTCAAAGGCCGAGAAGCATTAAAAACGTATTAATTGAGCATGTAGATCTTTTCTCTCTTTCAACCTCTTCATTCCTTCTATAAAATCTTCTTGAGGAGCTCATTGTAAAGGGTTGGTTGATCACTAGTTGTAATACTGAAACTCTCTGAAATAATACAGTCTGTTGAAATTGAAGAAGAAATTGAAGTCTTGGAAGTCCTGATGATGTTGTTGCATGCTTGTTCTTGAGAAGGCTCTATCATTGGATCCATGAGCTTGGCTGTTGGTGAAGTATTCTGAACTGTTTAATGTTTTCTCCTGTTTTCATTTTGTTCCATAATTTCTTACTACAGTAGGATGAAATTTTTAGGTTAAGAAATGACTCTTGGAAGCACCTTAAACCTGTTTATCTTTCACTATTTTATGTTTTCTTCTGCTGAGGTATTTTAGAGTCTTTAATCTCTCTCTTTAGTCCTCATGCTTGTTTATTTCTCTAATAGTTCGAATAGTTGGTTTCAACATGATTTATGGTTCTCCCTGTTTGTCTGCTGCCACTTAAAGGCTGTTATTGAAGTCTTCCTTTGAAGTAGCTTTGTTTATAGTGAACCAAGGAGGTCTGTTCTGATCATGCCCTTTGTCCTTACTTGAACAATTGTCTTAAAGGTCTTTATAGTTGTGATCATAGATGTATTTAGGTGTTCCCTCTTCTATGACCGTAATTATCAGTGAATCTTTTATGTTTTCTAAGTCATTTGAAATAAAATATTTGAGGAAATAGGGTGTTCCTCGAATCTTAGATTTCATTTTAAAAGTTGTTTTGAAGTCATTATTTGCTTAAAGTGTAGTTTGTAGAATTCATGGTTAGCCCTGTCTATCAAATAACTCTTTATTGTTCAAAGTTATGCTTTCAAATTCCCTTTGTTGAGAATTAAACTTCTCTTTTCTAAAACATTAATGTCCATCTCATTCATAAACTAAAGGATCCTGTGGCCAAGTTAGATTTGCCCTTTGATATCCCATATCCATTGATAAGTTTTTCATAACCTCTTTTTGACTCCATTGCCCAACAAAAATGACATTTCCCCTTTCTATCTATCTTTCCTAGACCTTTTATGTTATGTTGTATCAATTCAACCAAATGAACAAACAAACACTTGCACTTAATAACTAGTCTAAAACCAATACCCAAAGCACACAAGATAAACCTTTGCAAAAAATAATAATTTGAGAGATCCCTCTCTGAGAGCAAGAGGACTAGATCCTGTAACTCTAAATATTGGTTCTAATGTTTCCTTGTCTTTTGATTTTCCAAACTATCAAAACACGGGAGACCAACATAATGGCGATCACGGTGGGACACTGAGTAAAATCTTTAAAACAAAAACACTCCCTGTCTAGTATAACATAAGTAGCCTTCTTAAAGCACTACCTAACAAAATGGTAATCATGATAGGACTTATTTGAATCAGTGACAAACTAAGTAACCCTTATGATTCTCATAGAACCTTATCAAACCTTGAAAGAATCAGTTACCAAGCCATAAGAGTGAAATATGTAGGTTCTTGAAACCTTAGCTAAGTGTTAAAATCAGATTTAGGACATTCTCTTAACCCATAGGATTAAAAAACTCAGAAAAACCCAAAAACATTTTAGTTTGGCTTCAAAATAAACATGGTGGTGGAACCATCCAATATTTTACCTTCATAGAAGCTAAATAGTTTCCACCTGGCGACTCCACTAACCCCGGTAGGCCTATTACTCATCTAGGTCACCAGATCTCTTTAAGAATGTGTTAACCAGCCTTGAAGAAGTTTAGAAGCCTAGTCCCATACTAGATAAGACATCGTGAGAGGTAAAACTCCCAAAAAAAGTCCCTAAAACCTTAACCTCTCTCATTTTTGAAAAACTATCTGGCTTCACATAAGATCAACACTAGATCCCATCCAGATCCAAATCCTCCTTTAATCGTTAACAATCCAGAGAGAATTCTGTGGCAGACTTCTAAGTCTGGAAAATCGACTGCTAATAGGAGCCTCTTAAGAACAAAATTTGTTCCTGAAAACCTTGTTGTCTTAGAGGATTCACACTTTGATTTACATCATACAAAGAACATCTTTAGAACTAGATCTCAAGGTGATTTAAACCAAACTGATCTTGACATTTCATATTTTCAACAAAGCTTCAGTAGGGAAGCCTCACCTTCCACTCCTCTTGATTCCCAGCTTCTTCATCACTTTAGCATTTTCCATAACAAATCTGCTCAAAATCAGTTTGCTGGCCTAAGTGTTTCTTCCACTCCAATCCATACTACCACTGTGCAAAACACTCATGTTCAGCCCACTTTCACTCTTGTAAATCCACCCTTATTTCCAGCCATGGCAACATGGTATGCCCCATTAGTGTTACCACAACCTCTGCTTCCCTTACCAAATGAGTACCAATCCAAAATTCCTCATTTTACTGGAAAAGAGTCGACAATAGCTCAACATCATGTAGATAGGATGGAAGATGCATTTGATTACATGGAGATAGAAGAAAAAACTGTGAAGATAAGGATCTTCACCCAAAGTTTAGGAGGAGATGTAAAGACATGGTTTAAAAAACTACCTCCTAACAACATCAATGATCTCCCTGCTTTGCATCAAACATTCGTCAACAAATGGGAACTCAAAAAGAACCCTCTCCAAATACTAGCAGAGTATATCAGCCTCAAGAGAAATCAAGGGGAGAGTGTTCATGACTACTCCACTAGGTTCAATAGCGTTTACAATGCTCTTCCACCTCACATGAAACCTCCCCAAGGCATGGCCTTAGTAAGGTATCCCGAAGGCTTTGATGCTGAAATGGCTTATCAGTTGAGGGAGAGAGATTACTTAACCTTAGAAGACATGCATAAAGGAGCTGTGAGCGTATAAGCAAACATAATTGAGAAAATAAATAGGTTGAGATCAGAGAAGAGGGCAACTTATAAATATGACATTGCACCCTCAACCTCAACTTCTGACACTAAAATTGATAACCTAGTGAAAGTAATGGAGAGGATGCTTGAAAAGATCAACTTGAATGATATAATGCCACCAAGAGAACCTCCAAACAACCAAAATAGAATAGAAATTAGAATTATAGAAGAGAAAACAATCAAGATAAGCAAAAAGAAAGTGACCAACAAGTTAGACCTCCATTTCAACAAAACTATGTGGATCAATATGAGGAAGATAGGGAGATGGAAAGGTTGGGAGAAGCTCATGTAAACTTGATTGGATCAGACAGTGGGGATGATGTTTTCCTCACTGAGGAAGAACAAGGTTTCTTCTCTAATCAAAATACAAACACCTATGAAGATTCTGATGATTATAGATTGGGGTTTGAAAATGCAATCATGGAGGTACACAAACAATATGATCTTAGGAGCAAAGGGAACGTAGACAATTCAAAAGATAAGAACACTAGCACTGCTGTCAAGAAAAACACAAAAATTCAGCCTAAGAAGATAGCAGACAAACCCATCATTTTGGATAAAAAACTAGATTTAAACAAAGAGAAAAATAGCCAGCCAAATGTTGAACAGAGTACCCCTAGCACTTCAGCTAGTGGTCCTAACAAAACTGTCCCAATTACCAGTCCAAACAAAATTCAGCAAATCAAAACTGCTGAAAAGAATTCAATTGAAAAAACAGATGTAAATATGAACAATTCAATTGTTCCTTTTAGCCTTGAGGGAGAGATTGCAATGATAAAAATTACCATCCCCCTAGATGAACTAGTAACCCAAGAAGTGTACAAAAACCAAGTTTCAAAAGCTTTGAACTTAGGAAGTGATACTGATACCTTAAACTTGACAGATGACAAACCTGAGTTGTTGTTTGGTCCAGAAGTTGAAGGAAAATACCAAGAAGGGGCTGTCCCTCCCTTCTTTGTTAGTTTGAACATACATGAGAAAATTTTACACAATGCCATGTTAGATTTTGGAGCTTCACACAATCTAATGCCCAAGGTAGTAATGGAAAGCTTAGGCTTAGAAATTACTAAACCATACAAAGATTTGTATTCCTTTGACTCAAGCAGGGTCAAATGTTTGGGTTTAATCAAAGATTTATGTGTTAACTTATCTCAAATCCCCGCTAAGAGTCTAGTAATGGACATAGTAGTAGCTGACTTTCCCCCTAAGTATGGCATGCTATTATCAAGATCATGGGGAGCCAAACTTCAGGGAAGCCTTCAAATGGACATGTCTTATGCCACCATCCCTGTTTTTAAACAAAACAGAAGACTATACAGGGAATCTCACATGAAGTACATGGTGAGCAACATAGATAAACCAAACAACTCTCCAATCTATTCTATTCAATCAAGTTTAGATTCCTTTATCTTGTACAATGAAGATGAAATTACTCAACAAGAAAAGGAAAACATAGACCCAACCAATTTACCAGAACAATCAGAACTTCCCTCAAATCAGATACAAAACATCGGCAATCAACAGCAACAAGAAAATGAAAATGAGGCAAATATACTTTGGACACTAAACTTTGATGGATCCTGTAATAAAACAAGTGCAGGGGCAGGTGTTTGGATTCAAAATACGAATCGGAGTTTTTCATATAAATTAGATTTCCCATGCACTAACAATATTGCTGAGTATGAAGCCATTCTTCTAGGCTTACAATTGCTCAAACAATTAGAAGCCCAAAATATATCAATCTTAGGAGACTCTGAACTTATCATAAGACAAATCAAAGGAGAAAACTTGGCTAGAAATACAAGGCTTAGGGAATATCGGAATGCTGCCCTTGATTTATTGAAAACCTTTGAAAAGTATGAACTTATTTTCATTCCTAAAGCACTAAATCATCTAGCAAATGAACTCGCTTTCAATGCCAGCAACTGCCAAATACCTGAGATAAATGAACGAATTAGCGTAAAGGTAAAACACAGGCCTACAGTGCCTGATAACGAAGATCACTGGCAAGTGTTTGATTCTGACAAACACATAGATGATTTCTTAAAATCAAAAAACGATTTTGACATACCAATAACAGAAACCAACCATAAAGAAAACTGTTTGTATATTGAACAAATCCCAGAAGTTGAAATGACATACTCTGTTGATATAAATCATTGCGAGAATCCTTTTGAAGCAGAGTTAATTGACAACGCAAACCAAGAAGACCTAGAATTTTTACAATGCAAGAACGATACAATTTCAAGAGGTCTCACACCTTTAGAACACCTTTTCGATTTTAACGATGTAGCTAAAGAACCAAGAATGGAGCCTGTGGAAACAAATGTAGAAGAACATAACATAGGCAGCCTAGTAGAACCCAAGATGATTAAACTATCCAGCACTCTCACAGCTCACATAAAATTGCAATACATAGAGTTGTTCAAAGAGTTTAAAGATGTTTTTGCTTAGGGGTACAAAGACCTGAAATCGTATGATACCAGCATCATTCAGCACAAAATCCCTCTCAAAGAAAATCAAAAGCCTTTCAAACAAAAGATAAGGAGAATAAACCCTATTTTACTACCTTCAGTTAAGGCATAAATTGAAAAGATGCATGATGCTAGGATCATAGTACCAATTAGATATTCAGAATGGGTATCAAACTTAGTTTTTGTTAGAAAGAAGACAGGGGAAATCAGGCTCTGTATTGACTTCAGAAATTTAAATAAAGCCTCTCTAAAAGAAAACTACCCCTTACCCAAGATGGACCAGATAATTCAAAGGGTAGTTGGGTCAAAAAGGATATCCCTCTTAGATGGGCTCTCGGGTTACAACCATGTGTTAGTGCTCCCGAGTAATCAAATCAAAATTTCTTTTACCACACCTTGGGGCACCTTTATGTATGTCAAAATCCCTTTCAGATTGATGAATGCAGGGGCCACCTTCCAAAGGGCCATGGACATAGCCTTCTCTGAAGATATTGGCTATTTCATAATCATTTACCTTGATGACATAACCGTTTTCTCAAAAATTGATGAAGAACATTTGATTCACTTGAGAAAAGTTTTTGAGAAGTGTAGGAAATTTGGCTTATCATTGAATCCCAAGAAGACACTCTTTGGTCTCCAAGAAGGTAAACTTCTTGGCCATATAATTTCAGAAGAGGGAATCAAAATAGACCCTACAAGGATAGATGGCATATTACAAATCAGCCATCCAAGAAGCCTCAAAGAGTTGCAATCTTTCATTGGAAAGATTAATTTTTTGAGGAGGTTTATCCCCAACCTTGCTGAGCTATTAAAAAACATTACAAACATGCTTAAGAAAGATGTAGGTGTAAAATGGACTTTACCAGCTAAACAATCATTTGAACTGGTCAAACAAGCTCTTACTCAAACACTAGTCTTAATTAGTCCAGATTTTACCAAAGACTTTTATATATTTTCTTTTGCATCTAAGCATACAATAGCTACAGTGTTACTTCAAAAGAATGACTTGGGGCAAGAACAACCAATATCCTTCTTTAGTAGGGCCTTAAGAGATGCTCCTCTCAAATATAACATCATGGAGAAGCAAGCCTTAGCATTAGTGAAAGCATTAAAGGACTTTAGAGTCTATATTTTACACTCTCACATAATTGCTTTTGTTCCACATACTGTTGTCAAGGACATTCTAAGTCAAGACCCTGATGGTAAAAGGGGAAAATGGATTGCAACTATTCTTGAATATGACTTAGAAATCAAGCCCACCAAACTAGTTAAAGGGCAAGGATTAGCAAAACTTATGGCTGAGTCTAACTTCCAAGCACTAGACATGAATATGGTAGATGTGTTGGAAGAAATAGAAGAATCTACTGCTCCTTTCATTGAGGAGACATTTTTGAATTCTCCTTGGTATGCTGACATTATCTATGTGCCTTTATATTTGAATGCCCCTCCTTTGTCTAAAACTAAAGCTAGATTTTTTAAAACAAAAAGCTTTGAGTTATTACATCTTAGATGGGGTATTATATTGGAAAAATGTTGTTGGAATTTCGCTTAAATGTTTACTTGAATATGATGCAGGGAAAATCATGCATGAGTTGCATGACGGAGAATGTGGAGGACACCTCTACTAGAAGGCCACAACAAACAAAATTCTTATCTCTAGTCACTATTGGCCTACCCTTTTCCCAGACACTCAGAAGTTAGTCATGTCTTACCATAAGTGTCAAATTTTTGATGGCAAAAGAAAACTCCTTCCCTTACCATTACATCCTATCAGAGTTGAGGCACCTTTTCAACAATGGGGTTTAGACTTCATTGGGGAAATTCACCCATCTTCCTCAGCCCAACATAAGTGGATCCTCACGGCCACTGACTTCTTTACCAAGTGGATAGAAGCTATACCCTCTAGAAATTCTAATGACTCTGTCATTATCAAGTTCCTTGAAACAAATATCCTATCCAGATTTGGTTGTCCCAGAAAAATCATAACAGATAATGTTGCTACTTTTAAATCTAAGAAAATGGTTGATTTATATTACAAATATCACATAACCTTGGGCCATTCTACTTCCTACTATCCCCAAGGAAATGGATTAGCTGAATCTTCCAACAAGAGCCTCATCAATATCATCAAAAAGTTGTTGGAGCAGAATCAAAAATCATGGCACAGTAAGCTGGTTCATGCCTTATGGGCTGATAGGTTAACTACAAAAAGTCAATAAATATGTCCCCCTATCAGCTGATCTATGGCATGGATGCAGTTTTCCCCACCTCATTAGGAGTTCTAGTCATGAAACTCCTTCAAGAAGTGCAGGTCGAAGAGAATGATATGCAGAGGAGAATCAACCAAACCATCCATTTATAGCAGACCAGAGACGAAGTCTATTGAAGGACGCAGTTAGTCCAAGAAAATGTAAAGAAACTATTTGATAAGAGGACTAAGACAAACAATTTCCAGGTTGGAAATGTTGTTCTTAAATGGGATTCAAGAAGAGAAGAGAAGGGAAAACATGGCAAGTTTGAGAACTTGTGGGAAGGCCCCTATATTATTCATGCTGAGAGGGGTCACAATGCATTTTTTTTGAAAGAATTGAATGGAGAAGATCTATATGGAGGTCCTGTCAATGGCAGGATGCTAAAGCATTACTTTTTCCAAGAATCATGAGTTTCAAAGCGTTTTATTTTTCATTTTAAATATCATAGTATGAACACTGCATTCAAATTTAGAAAAATAAAAATACAAAAATAGTAAAAGAAAGAAAAGAGGGCAGATTGTAATAACAATAAAGGTACAACCCCATACCAAAAAAGAGAAACAAAAATCTGACAGTGTGCAAGTTCAAATGCCACTCCTGAAAAACACACTTCTAGTTAGTCATACAGCTTAATCATGACTAACTAGTCTTAAATTGACTTCTATTAGGTTAGTGAATCAGATTTGCCAAACAACTTAATCTTGGCTTATCAGTTAGGTAGATTAGGTTAGAAATTAAAGGTTCAAACATGCTCAAAATCCGAACCTTAGTTTTTAAGAGAAAAATGACTCTAATATGTTTAAACCATGAGTCAAAGACAGAGGAAAACTGGTTCTGATATGCCCAAAATCTGAACTAGACAACAAGGAAAAAAACAGCTCGAATGAACTCAAAAGCAGAGCTGAAGAAAGAGAAGGCCGTGCTTAGAACTTTCAGATCTTAAGCCTTCACCATTTTGATTTAACTTTATGCAAAATAATATCTATGTACAACTTGTCTTTTATGCCATATATCAACAACAAATTAGACTATTCAATCCTGACTTGTATGCTTTTAAATTTCCGTTTTAGAAGTTAGAGAGTAAAAATCTGTTAGACTGTTTAATCCTAATAGATAGTAGATTAAGTAGAGAAGCTTATGAACTCAACTGTTTAAACTGAGTTCTTGGAGAAATAAGAAGTAGAATTAGATTAGCTTTTTTCTTTCAAAAGAATTAAATGTTTTGTAAAAGAGTTTGCCAATCCAAGTGCACTCTGAAAGAAGAAAAAATGTTAGATCAGTAGGATTAGGTAGGTAGAAAGCTTGTGTTGATGAGGTTCCATTGTTTTTTCATGGCTGCTAACATTTTTAGAGAAAAAGAAGATCATCCAAGTAAGGAAGGTTGTAGCCCAATGGATGAGGCACTAACCAGCCCCCCAGAGAATGCAAGTCTGAAGTTCTTGATGCTTTCAAGAAGGCACCATCCCCATGTGGAGCCACTGTTAGGCACCTATAAAATTTTGTCATATCAAGTGGTGGCTAAATCATTTTTTGAAGCCTTCAAGAAACAATTTTATTGCCAAAATTGTTGGTGCTTAAAGTATTATGAAGATATTCTATCATTTGCTTAATCTTCACTGCTGTTTCCCTTTTACTTCTGAGATTCTGCCATTTTCATGAAGAAAGGACTGTTGCAAAAAACCCCAATTTTCCCTCATTTTACCCCTCCTTTCACTTCAGAATTAACCTCCATTTTATCCCCTTTTTCCTCATAACATTCCTCTATTTTTCATTATTTCCCTTCTTCCCTTCATTAAAAAATCCATTTTATAAGGTTTAAGATTCCTTTTTAAACCTTACCAAAACCCCCAAATCCATTGGAAAACCTTGAAAAAATCATTAAAAACACTCTTTTTACTATGGGCCTAAGCTCCTTTGGGCTAAGTCCTAAACCACTTCCCCACCATATGCCTTAGCGCTGGAACCAAGCACTAAACCCATTTGGCGCTTATTGCATCAGAACAAATGATGCGTGCAAGTCTATTTGTTATGTTAAGACCTCCGATCCGATTGGCCCCTTTGAATATAAGCCCTGAGCCTTTGCATTCTTTATAGAACCTAGAGCCTGCAATTGGGCGCTTAAACTTATCAATAAACCCATCCCGATCGAATTTTACCTTTGTAAATTCATAAAAACCCACTTTTCCTATGTTTGTATTAAACCCGCCGGTTCAATGTTTTTTATGAAAGGGACCATCGATCTAAAAGGCCGATCTACAGTCAATAAGATCTCGCATTAGAGATTTTCTATCAGGCGTGTTTAAAAAGGTCCCTCGATCATTCTGATTCCGATTGGCTCTTTTAAGTATAAGCCCCCGATCCCTTCATCCTTCCACATAACCCTGAAGCCCCACAATCGGGCACTAAATCATAAATAAAACCCTCCCCGACGCATTTGTTCTTTTGTATTGCATAAAAAAATCTTTTTTTTTTTTTATGTTTTAAACGTGACCCGCCGTTCATTGGTCAGAGCCCTTCTCCACTGTTAAATCTTGAGCCAATCAACGGTCAATGCCATCTTGCATCAGAGATTTCTGTTGGCGCATTTTTATTGTTTTATTACCTCCCCCTCCGATTGGCTACTTCCGATTCATATTCCACCGTTGATCTGATCCTCAGATTCATGGCCCACAATCAATCGCATCGGTGCGCATTTTTTTTTTCCCCCGCCGATCGCAGACCTACGATTGTATCTGGGCCGTCCACGTGTCAAGATCCGACGGTCTAGATTGCACCCCTCGACCTTTGTTAAATTTCATACACCCCGCTTTATAATGTTTTTCGGCCAAATCTCAGCCGTTGATCTCTGCAAATCAACAGTCCATACTGACCCATTTTCCACTTCGTATTTTATTTCATTCAAACTCGAGATTTGATCTGGACCATTCATTCCTTAATCCAACGGTCCAGATGCATCCTGATAGGCCCAAATCCTGTGAGTCCTGCCTTCCTCCAGATTTGATCTCCGCCGTTCATTTTTTATCCAACAGCTCCGATTGAAACTGCCCCACCTGCTTCCCCCCGCGCATCTATCCAATATCGGCTCTCTCCATGACCGTCAGATCTAAGACCCATGATCTAACGGCTGATGCACGTTTTCACGTAAATTAAAGCACGGAGGTTAATTCTCCAAGAGATACACGATATAAGTGGTTTTGAAAGGCCACGTGTTGGCCGGGAATGCATATCGAGTTCGAAAAGTTAAAACCACCTATCCGCCCTTCTGTCGCGCGATACTACTGGTTTCTCCACTCGAAACCGCTTTCCCTTGTTTCCATTGCGTTTTATATCGTTGTTTCCCCACCGTTGATCTCTGCAGATCAACGACTAACATTCCATCTTGCGTTTCTTAAAATCGCCCTTTTCCATTTACTAAGGGACTTCATAAGTGATCTCCGCTGTTAATCTCGGGGTCCAATCTGATCGAATGGCCCACGATCATCCAAGAAACCCCAAATTTCCTTTCAATGAAATTTCCTCCGCCAAAGGTTTTAAAACCTATTTCCTTTGTAATTTCTTCGCATCTTCGCATATGTTATTATAATGTGACCCTGTCGCATTATATTATTACCATTTCTCCCGACTGTTGATCTCTGCAGATCAACGGCTCTAACTTAAATCTCCCACCATTTGTTCGACCGCTTCCCTTTGAACCTCAACGATAAATCTCCATCGTTGGATGCTATCATCCAATGGTCACGATCCAAACTCGAGCCTCTGAAGTAGTTAAAACTTAATATGTAGGATTTTCCTAATTTTTATTGTTTTATGCAGGTTTTTAATGGTTTTTTCCATTATATTAAAAGAAAACCAAAGGCCAGGGATGATGATCCCCTATGCCTTTGTTCATAATATAAATAATTCTACAGGGTTCCCATAAGAGTTTTGTCGGTGCATCATGAGCACTGATACCATTAAGAACCCCCTGCACACCTGCACATCAACAAGACACAACAAAGATTAAATAAATCAAAGAGTATCAGTGTGAAAAGACCCAACCACAACAGAAACTGAAGAATTGAAGATTGTTTTCACAGTTTTAATGGATTATGGCCTAAATCGACTTTCAAATGCCTAATTCATTCAATTAAACATTGTTTAAAGAACAGAGTCAGAATATGGGCCTAATTAAGCCTAACACATAGATTTAAAACAGAACAAACAGTGATTAAAGAAAGACAAAGCAATTCAACAATAGCCTCCACTGCCACATTAGAGGCTAATTGATTCCTCACCAGCTACCAAGAGCCACCTGTAGCCTCAAATCATTCAAAGAGGCCGAGTTATGACCAGAACAGAGGATATCTGCCTTAATGCAGCTGAACAGTTATTTCAGCCAAAGGAACTTATTGCAAAATATCAACAGAGTTATTACAAAATGACACAGAGCCTTAAAGTCAACAAAATCTCCCCGACAAGCTTAATACTTAATGTAAAGCCAATTAATACAGGGAAATATCTGTAAACTTCTTCAATGAGCCCCTAAATGGCCAAGAAGCATTAAAAACGTATTAATTGAGCCTGTAGATCTTTTCTCTCTTTCGACCTCCTCATTCCTTCTATAAAATCTTCTTGAGGAACTCATTGTAAAGGGTTGGTTGATCACTAGTTGTAATACTAAAACTCTCTGAAATAATACAAAGTCTATAGAAGTTGAAGAAGAAATTGAAGTCTTGGAAGCCCTGATGATGTTGTTGCATGCTTGTTCTTGAGAAGGCTCTATCATTGGATCCATGAGCTTGGTTGTGGGTGAAGTATTCTGAACTGTTTAATGTTTTCTCCTGTTTTCATTTTGTTCCATAATTTCTTACTACAGTAGGATGAAATTTTTAGGCTAAGAAATGACTCCTGGAAGCACCTTAGACCTGTTTATCCTTCACTGTTTTATGTTTTCTTCTGCTGAGGTATTTTAGAGTCTTTAATCTCTCTCTTTAGTCCTTATGCTTGTTTATTTCTCTAATAGTTCGAATAGTTGGTTTCAGCATGATTTATGGTTCTCCCTGCTTGTCTACTGCCACTTAAAGGCTGTTATTGAAGTCTCCCTTTGAAGTATCTTTGTTTATAGTAAGCCAAGGAGGTATGTTCTCATGATGCCCTTTGTCCTTGCTTGAACAATTGTCTTGAAGGCATTTATAGTTGTGATCATAGATGTATTTATATGTTCCCTCTTCTATGACCGTAATTATCAGTGAATCTTTCATGTTTTCTAAATCATTTGAAATAAAATATTTGAGGAAATAGGGTGTTCCCCGAATCTTACATTTCATTTTAAAAGTTGTTTTGAAGTCATTATTTGCTTAAAGTGTGGTTTGTATAATTCATGGTTAGCCTTGTCTATCAAATAACTCTTTATTTTTCAAGTTATGCTTTCAAATTCCCTTTGTTGAGAATTGAACTTCTCTTTTCTAAACCATTAATTTCCATCTCATTCATAAAATAAAGGATCATGTGGCCAAGTTAGATTTTCCCTTTGATATCCCATATCCATTTATAAGTTTGTCATAACCTATTTTGACTCCATTGCCCAATGAAGCTAACATTTCCCCTTTCTATCTATCTTTCCTAGACCTTTCATGTTCTGTTGTATCAATTCAACCAAACAAAAAAACAAACACTTGCACTTAATAACTAGTCTAAAACCAATACCCGAAGCACACAAGATAAACCTTTGCAAAAAACATGTAATTTGAGAGATCCCTCTCCGAGAGCAAAAGAGGACTAGATCCCGTAATCCCCCAAAGATTGTCTCCGATGTTGCCTTGTCTTTTGATTTGTAAAAGAGTCAAAACACAGAGACCAAATTCGTGTTAATCCCGTGTTTCATGATAGATCTAAACATATTGATATCCGGTATCATCATATCAGAGATTGTGTGTAGTGGAAGATCATGTTGCTTCAGTACATTCCTACGGAGGATCAGGATGCAGATATTCTGACGAAGGCGCTCACCAGGAGAAAATTCGAATACCATAGAGGCAGGATCGGGGTGAAAGATAATCCCTATCTTGTTGAGAGGGAGTGTTGAGATTCAACAAGATGATGAGCTTAGTGAAAAGAGTTGCCTTCACTAAGTGGGCCCGCAGGCTATTTTTGGCACAAGTATATTTTTAGACTATGTCTATTTTTAGACATGGTGATCATATTTCAGAAGTTGCAGGATGCTATTTGTGGATGGTTGATCAAGTTGGAAAAATAGATGAAATTATATTTTTAGAATATTGGGCGAAGTCTGTTTATAGATCATTGATCTAAAAATAGAAGTGTCGATTATTATTAGCTCTTAATAATAATCCGACAATAAACAACAACTTATTCTCTTGGAGCATTTAGTTTCAGTGCACAGATTTGGAAAATCAGTGGGTTGAAGGAATTATGCAATTCCTAGGGTTTACTGGTGGTTCATGCATGGAGGACTCTGTTAGAACTGAAGTGGAAAAGTTATGACAGAGTTGGAAGTGTAGTTTATGGATTTGTATTCAGTTTAACTCAGTTAGACTCAGTTGAGCTAGTTGTATCTAGTCTAACTGAATGATACACTAGTGAGAGTGGAGTGAATTAATTATTTAATTAATTCACAAATACTAACTCATTAATCAAATAAAAAAATACAACAATTAACTACAGTGCATTTCAGTTCCAGTGGAGACCCAGTGGAGAGATAGGTGAAAGGGAAAGATGGACTACCTATTGTGACTATAGTGTTGCATTGATTGCACCACACACACATTGGAGTTGCCAATGAGAATTGTGCATTCAAGGAAAGGGTAATTCGAATTCATTCAGAGCTATTCTTCAACAGGGATTGCGCAGTGGAGGCATGCTAGCAGGAGGGAAGAAATCGGTGCATGTATTTGCAGATTTCTTCTGATTAGTGTGTGACGATTGATTGTACTGAGAGCTTGATGTACTAAACTCTGTATGAGATTGTTACATGATCTCTATGTTACATAATATATGATAGTAGGGGTTTTCAGCTTTAGTATTTCCTGTTAAACAAATGTGTTATGTGTGATTGTTTTTATTTATGCTTCACATGTGTTTGCAATTAATTTTCCGCAAAATATTAACAACGGAATGATTCGTTATTTTGCAGGATTAAATATTGTGAGATTAGGGGAATCTAGATATATACGTGCATATTGTATATAATTTCTACAGAACCCTTAATTTCTCCCTTATTTCGATTGATCTCTGCCTTTTCACTCATAATCCGGATTTAAGAATCCTTAATTGCTCTTTTATCCCGATCAAAACAATATTTACCATCAGCCTTGAAGATCTGAAGTGACTCACCTATCTTGCCCTGTAAACATTTCTCTTAGAACTTGATCCTGATCCGACTGCTTGACACATTGATTCCATTTTCCCAATGGTATAAAGATCTACATCTATCCATCTAAGTAAGTAATTTCACCACCAAATCAAATCAAAACACAAAACCAATTTGCCCTACATAACTAGCCTAAAATCAAATACAATAAACAAAGATAATTCATATAGAGAGAGCCCTCTCTGAGCATTAGGAAGGCTATATCCTAAGGCTTAAAAGTAGGTTTGTGGTTACCTCTAATATTATTTAACACAAAATAAAAAATCTCACAACTTTAAAGAATTATTGGAGTGATAACATACTGGCGACCATACTGGGGAATTAACCAATCCTTAGTACTTAAAATAGATCTTAACGGAAATTTTTTCAATTACCTTTTCACCTTAAGATTGTTTTAAATAAGTTGTGAGTATATTTTCATAAAAACTGTAATTATGGCTTCCAGAAGAGTCTACTATACTAGGTCCAATCCAGATCCACAATCTACTATCATAGTAGATAATCCAGACAGAATTGGAAAGAAAAACAAAAGAGTAGAAGATTTAGTTAATAAGATTTCATTGGTCAAAGAAAATTTGCTTCCAAATAAACTATCAAGTTTACAAGTTATAGAATTTGATTTAAATTTTGAACAATATTTATTCAGAACTGAATCAAAAAGTGACTTACATAAAACTGTAATAGATCCTGATTTCATTTCATCTATTGAAACTAAACAAAAAACTATTTCAGTTGATTCTGATCAAAAGATTTTTGAATTTTATGATAAACTTGATGCCATAACTGCGACTTTTCTCAAAGAAATTGATGAAGCTTATTTACAACATTCAATTGGATTGACTGCTTTATCAGCCTATACCCCTAAGCCTTCTACTAGTCATTTAGATACCAATCTTTTAGAATCTGTAGGTTCATTCTTATTCACTACCACTTCATCCATTGTTTCCACTACACTTCCTTCCACAGATTCATTTTTTCCTAAGAACCATTTCAACCTAGAATTTTATTTCCATCTTCCACCACCTCAAGTTCATCCCCTAGTATTTCTACTGCATTTTCCAATACATCATTCTCATTTCCAAGCACCTCTTATAACATCCCAACTTCATCTTCTAGTATATCAACCACATTAGCAAGTACATATTCTTATATCCCAATCTCATCTACAAGTTCTTTAAGTACATCAACAAGTACTTCTAGTTCTTCACCAAGTACTTCAAACTTACCTCCTAGCCAAGCTAGAATCCAAGCCATGGTTGCCAGATATTCTCCCTTGGTTTTACCAGCACAGTTACATAACATGCCCCAGGATTATCAAAGAAAAATCCCTCAATTCGATGGAACCACTCATTACGCTGCCCAACAACATGTTAATAAGATGAAAAACTATTTTGAACTTCATGAGATTAATGACGATGATGTCCAATGAGACTTTTTGGTCAAAATTTAACTGGTGAGGTGAAAAAGTGGTTTAAAGGTTTGAATGCTGGTAGTATTACTGATTTAGTGGTTTTTCATAGAATGTTTCTAAATAGATGGGAGAAGAAGAAAAATCCACTACAAATTTTATCTGAATTTGAAAGCATAAAAAGAGCACCAAATGAAATAGTCCAAGATTATTCTACTAGATATAACAATATTTATAATGCAATTCTTGCTAATCTTAAGCCTCCTCCAGACTCTATCCTTATCAAATTCCATGATGGATTTGATCCAGATATAACATACCAACTGAGAGAGAGAAATCCAGAAACTTTAGAGCAGATGAAAAGTAATGCTGTTAGTGTAGAGGCAAATTTGTTAGCAAAGAAAGCTAGATTAATAAATGAAAGGAGAGTGAAAATAAAAGAGGAAACATCAAATTTAGATTTGAAAATAGATCACTTAGCAAAAAAATTAGAGAGAATGATGGATAGGTTAGATAATATGGAAAGGAAGCCATAATGGGATAACCAACAACAAGGAACTCAAGTTAGAAATCCCAATTTCAGGAAAAATACCAACACTGGAAAATCTAGAGAATCAACACCTGACCAAACAATAAGACCACCTTTCCAAGAGAACTATGATGAAAGTTCTTATCAAAATTAAAATGATGAAGACACTCAGATTAATCTAATGGGCATTAATGATGATAACAAAATTTTTCTTACACAATAAGAACATGAGTTATATGAATTACAACAACTACAATTAGATTCTGGTGAGTCTTTTGATTACAGGCAAGGTTATGCGTTTGAAATTAATGAAGTTCATAAGAAATATAACCTTAGGAGCAAGAAAAATGTAGAGCCTTCTATTAAGAAATCCGCCCAAACTCAAACAAAGAAGACAGTAGAGGTTCCTATCACTAAAGTTCTGCAAATCCTCCCTAGGGAAACCCAACAAAACTCTAGTGCAAATCAGAAAATTTCAAGTCCCAAAATTTCACCTAGTTCTAAAATTGTTGACATCACAGATGTTGTTGTCCAAACATCAACATATCTTCAAAAATATGCTGCTACCAAGACAAAAATTTCTACTAAAACAGTAATTTCAGATCCAAAAACATCTACTGCTGATCCAAAATCAGCTGATCCTAAAACAACCACTACTAAAACAGTTGCTGAAACATCAAAACCTACCAAAACTTCCACTGCATCTCAAACTGTTCTTGAAAATAAAATTAAAGTAGTAAAACAGTGGAAATACAAACTGAAAATGAAAAACCAGCTGTATAAAAAGAAGATAAACCCACCCAAAATACATTTACAAAAGAAGAAATAATTCAGCTAGGAAAATCACAAGCACCATTTAACATCCAAGCTGAAATTGCCAAATTAAAGATACCAATTCCTTTGACAGAATTGGTAAAACATGACCTATACAAAACACATATCATTGAGACTTTAAATATGAATGATGGAAAAGATTCTGTAAATTTGAGTGATGATCAACCAGAACTAATCTTTGCTCCTGATATTAATGGGAAACACCAAGATGGAGCAGTTCCTCCTTTTTACATTAGCTTAATTGTTCATGATCAAATTTTACATAATGCAATGCTAGATTTAGTGGCTTCACATAATTTGATGCCAAAAGAAATAATGGAAACCATGAATCTAGATATCATTAGACCTTATAAAGATCTCTTCTCATTTGACTCCAGTAAAGTGAAATGTTTAGGCTCGATAAAAGATTTATGTGTTACTTTAATTCAATACCCTGGAAAAAGCATAGTCATGGATACTGTAGTAGCTGACATCCCTCCTAAATATGGAATGTTGTTATCTCGCTCATGGGGAGCTAAACTGTAGGGATCTCTACAACTAGATATGTCTTACAAAACAATATCAGTTTTTGGCCAACCCAAGAAACTTTACAGAGAGACATTAATGAAGTGCATGGTTAGTAGTGTAGAAAGACCTCGAAATTATCCTATTTAATATACACCTACTAATATGGACTCATTAATTTTATGTAATTCTGAAACTGGTATAGAAAACAACACTGAACTAAAATAGAAAAAGAAAGCACCAGACAATGACAACATTTTTCATGAATCAATGTGGCACCTAGATTTTGATGGATCAGTTAACAAATTAGGAGCAAGAGCAGGAGTTTGGATACATAATATGGAAAATAATCATGCAGAAGGTCATGCTTTTAGATTAAATTTCAAATGTACAAACAACATGGCTGAATATGAAACTCTTATTTTAGGATTGCAAATTGTTAGAAATTTAGGAGCCAAAAGAGTGTCAATCATGGGAGACTCTGAGTTAATTGTGAAACATATAATAGGAGAATATTCTGTATATAATCCAAGATTAAGCCAGTATAGAGATACTGTTTTAGATCTGATTAAGGAACTACTTGAATGTGACTTTGCTGCAATTCCTAGAAAACAGAACATACAGGCACACAACTTAGCAACTTTTGCTAATACCTGCAATCTGTACTTTCAACCAAATCATAAATATACAGTAGAAGTTAAGCATAGGCCTACAATTCCAGATAATCTAAAATACTGGCAAATATTTTCATAGGATGAACAGATTTATCATTTCATGAATGCTGAAGGAGAATTTCAGAATTGTAACATAGACACAGATTGTACAGTAGATCAAACCATAGATAGTGAGATTGATATAAATGTTGTAGATGTAAATAACTTAGATTTTACTAAACCCACTAAATTTTCTCAAGTAGAAATAGATAATTTAGAGAAAGTAGAGATTGAAGAATTAGCAGATGATGATTCTGAAATTTTAAACCCTAAAAACAACTTTTTACCTAAGGGATTAGCCCCTTTAGAAGATATTTTGATTCTAATGATGTTGAAAGAAAACCTAAGATGGAACCATTAAGATCTGATATTGAAGAGTGCAATATAGGAACAAAATTAAAGCCTAAGATGATAAAACTTTCAAAAGCCTTACCTCAAGAAGAAAAAGTCAAATACATAACTTTGTTTAAGGAATTTCAGGATGTATTTGCATGGAGTTATGAGGACTTAAAATCTTATGAAACTAGCATAATACAACACAAAATACCCATAAAAGAAGATCAAAAACCTTTCAAACATAAGCTTAGAAGAATCAATCCAGTTTTGATGCCTTTGATTGAGAAAGAGGTTAAGAGAATGTATGAAGCCTAGATAATTGCACCAATCAGCTATTCTGATTGGGTTTCAAACCTAGTTCCCACTAGGAAGAAGACAAGGGAGATCAGACTGTGTGTTGATTTCTGGAATTTAAATAAAGTGTCCTTAAAAGATAACTACCCTTCACCCAAGATGGATCACATTTTACAGAGGGTGGTTGGTTCTTCTAGGATTTCATTACTTGATGGATTCTCTGGATATAATCATATTTTGGTTCAACCATAAAACTAACCTAAAACTTATTTTACTACTCCTTGGGGCACTTTCATGTATGTGAAAATGCCTTTTGGATTAATGAATGCAAGGGCCACTTTTCAAAGAGCTATGGATATAGCTTTTTCTAAAGAAATTCATGAATTCATTGTGATCTATCTAGATGATATTACTATATTTTCAAAGTCTGACAATGAACATCTAGATCATCTCAGACAAGTATTTATCAAATGCAGGAAATTTGACATTTATTTAAATCCTAAAAAGACTCTATTTGGACTAGAAGAAGGTAAATTATTAGGACATATCATATCTAAAGAGGGAATTAGGATAGACCCAGCTAGAATAGAGGCCATTCTAAACATTATTCATCCTAGGAATATTAAAGAGTTGCAATCTTTCTTAGGTAAAATCAATTTTCTTAGAAGCTTCATCTCAAAATTATCTGAAATAATTAGAAAACTCAATAATATGTTGAAAAAAGACTTAGTTATTAAATAGACCGTGGAGGCCAAACAATAATTTGAATCAATTAAACAAGCCTTGACAAAAACACCAGTCCTTATAACTCCTGATTTCAAAAAAGATTTTATTATTTTTTCGTTTGCTTCAGAACGTACTATTTCTGCAGTCTTACTACAGAAAAATGATCAGGGCAATGAGCAGCCCATTTCTTTTTTCAGCAAATCACTTAGAGATGCCACTTTAAAGTATAACATAATGGAAAAGCAAGCACTAGCTTTAGTGAAGGCTATCAAAGACTTTAGAGTGTACATCCTTTATTCACATATCATTGCTTATGTTCCAAGTTCATTTTTAAAGGAAATTCTAACTCAGAATGGACCTGATGGTAAAAGAGGCAAATGGATTGCCACCATTTTGGAATATGACATAGAAATTAAGCCCACCAACTCATAAAAGGTCAAGGTTTAGCCAAACTCATGGCTGAATCAAATTGTCATGCTTTAGATATTAATTTTATTACCCAAATAGATGATCAGGAAGAGATGGCGACTCTAGAGATCAGTGAAGCCTTTTTAGACTCACCATGGTATGCAGATGTTATATTTGTATTACTAAATTTACAAGCTCCTCCTGGATAATCAAGAACTAAATCTAGTTTTTTAAAGTTAAAGGCAATGAAATTTTATATTATAGACAATGCACTATTTTGGAAAGATCATGGAGGAATTTTATTGAATTGTTTGCTTAAAAAAGAAGCTAATAAAGTTTTGGAAGAGTTTCATGCAGGTGATTGTGGAGGACATATTTACTGGAAGACTACTGCAGATAAAATCTTGAGAGCTAGTTTTTATTGGCCTACATTGTTTGCAGATGTGAAAAAGTATGTGACCTCCTATCATAAGTGCCAAATATTTGAAGGAAAGAAAAATATGCTACCTTTACCCCTTAAACCCATCTCCATAGAAGTGCCTTTTCAGCAATGGGGTCTTGACTTCATCGGTGAAATTCACCCTCCATCCTCAGCCTAGCACAACTGGATTTTGACAACCACGGACTATTTCACTAAGTGGATAGAAGCCATACCTTCCAGGCAAGCCACTGATACTGTCATAATCTCACTTTTAGAAAACAACATACTCTCAAGATTTGGATGCCCCCAAAAGATCATCACTAATAATGTAGCTGCATTCAAATCCAAAAAGATGATTGACTTTTGTAATAAATATCACATTACTCTTAGTCATTCCACTGCTTATTACCCCCAAGGTAATGGTCTTGGTGAATCCTCGAATAAAATCCTTGTGAATATCATCAAGAAACTACTAGAAGACAATAAGAAAACTTGGAACAAAAGGTTAGTGAATGCCTTATGGGCAAATAGACTTACCACAAAGAAATATATTGGTACATCCCCTTACTAGCTTGTTTATGGGATGGATGTTTTTTTTCCATCTTCTGTAGGAGTACCAGTAATGAATATAATCCAAGAACTACAAGTTGAAACCAATGATATCCAAATAAGAATAAACCAAACCATACACTTGTAACAAACCAAGGAATAATTTTATCTCAAGTCTCAAGTTGTTCAAGAAAAGATTAAAAATATATTTGACAAGAATACTAACGAAGATGATTTTTATATAGGTGACAAAGCTCTTAAGTGGGATTCCAGGAGAGAAGAGAAGGTAAACATGGGAAATTTGATTTATTATGGAAAGGCCCTTATGTTATTTATGATTACAGAGGTAAAAATTCTTTCTTTTTGAAGGAGTTGGATGGATCAAATCTGTCGTGTGGACCTATCAATGGAATAATGCTGAAGCATTACTATTCCCAAGAAAAACAATAGTTCACTTTGTTTACTTTACTCATTGTACATAACATTGCAGATTTTAGATTGGATTGGATGTTTTTATAAAAAATTTTAAGCTCAGAGAGAAGGCCCTAAGCTTTTAAGGATAAAATATCATAATTATAAATAATGCAAAGCTCAAAAAATAGTTTCTAGGCCAGCACAGTCAAAATTCAAAGGCTACTAGTCTCAAAGTTCTTGACATTTCACCAGGAACTGCTATCCCCATGTGGAGCCAATGTTAGGGTCCTATAATAATAGGATTCATATTTTTTGAATTGACTTTGATTAGTCTTGTAATATGTACATAATTTTCTTTCTGAAAATTATTTTCCCATATCAGAAAAATAAAAAATGTAAAGAGGGTAAAAGTCCTAAAAGAAAAATCAGAGGACTTAAAAGAAAAAATATCAAAAAAGAATAAGAAAATGGATCCCAATTAAAAGAGATAAAAATAAAACATGAAAGTGATGTGAATCCAAATGCCACTACTATTTACTTTAACTGCAAAATAAACATTGTGTGCAACTTGTTAAAATGCCACAATCCATGAAGGTTAAACAACTTAATCTTAACCTCTCATGCTTTAAATTTCATGTTGTTAGATAGAGAATAAATATCTAGCCAAATAGTTTAATCTTGGTAGATCAATAGTTAAGTAGAGAATAAATAAGGAGCTCAATAGCTTAATCTGAGCCCTTGGAAGAAATAAGGATAGAATTAGTTAGTTTTGTTGTTTTAAAAGAAAAATGAACAAGGGTTTGCAAGCTCAAATGCACCTAGGTAAATGAAGAAAAAATGTTAGAGTAGCATAGGGGTAGGCAGAAGCAGTTTTTACAATCATGGATAAGCAGAAAATTGGTCATTTCATTCACTAACTTCCTACAAAAATCATCCCCTTGTAGAAATACTTCATTCCCCCCATTTTTCCTTCTTTCCCTTCATTTTTCCCCTTTTCCCATTATCATCCATTTTCCTTTGCAAAAATCCCCTTTTCCTAAGTTTAAAACACATTTTACTTAAAAAAAATAAATCCCTTTAACTAATTTCCCTTTAACCAAAAATACCCAAAAAACCCAAAAAATACTTTATCCTAAGTGTAAATGCAAAAATATTATGTCGGGACCCACAACAATGAAATTTATCCCCATATCATGTTTTACACTAGGTTTAGTGTATCCCATCTCCCTCATCGCATTTCATTACTAACACATTAATTTAGATATTAACTCCTGTATTTACCCTTAGCCCCGTATTAAATTAAATCCCTCTATATTATTCCCCACCCATATTTTTATTTTAACCTATGATTAAATTTCCCCACATGTTATATAACCCGCATCCCATAGGTTAAATAATAAATAATAAATCATGTTTATTAATCCAATTCCATTATATATTTAATATCGGCCAGTTTGTTGTTACATCTTCCCACATTTCATTTGTTAAATACATTTAAAATTCCGCCTATCATATTACACTCCAAATTATGTATTAAACCTTAGTTTAAATACATATTTAACCTCTCACAATTTTGAAACCGCGGGCCCCATGCCATCCGACCTTGCATATTTATCGCATAATTCGCTCCATCTGATCTCCATCTACCAAATCTAATGGCGGCTATCCCTTCTTGCATATTTCTCAGAGCGACAGTTAACCTACCCTGAACCTTGCGATAAACGTGGTTTGTAGACTTTCTCTCCCTGCTACGTGTCTCAATTGCATTGGATCGCACTGATCAATCTAATTTCGCTTACCAATTTTGAACTCTGCGAAAATTTCTTGACGGTTTTTCCTTCCCCCGTGCCCAAACCACCCACGTGTTTGAAATGACCTCGCAATCAATGCATTCACTGTTGAATACAATTGTTTATAAACTGCCCAAATGCATTCTTTTCACTTTTTGTTACCATTTTCACGAAAAATCAGCCTTGCAGACCAAAAATACCACTGCCGACTCTATTTTATAGCCTAAAAGAAATGGAATTCACCAAATTCGACTGCTACAAATAGTGCAGAAGTCATCCGAGTGCTTATAAAGGTCAGTAAAAGCTTCTGAAGCTTTCTACAACCTTAGAAACCCTCCCGCACATCAAAAATTCAATTTTCCCAGGTATTCTTCAGAAGAATAGACTTATTCATCAATCTAAAAGAGTATCATAGTTAATCAAATCATTTAGGAACCTTGGAACCTAAAGAAAACTCATTTTCTTCCTAAAATCCTTCATTCTTTAAACCTTGAGCAATCCTTTCTTAGGTTCTGAAACCTTGGATTGTTAAATCCATAGATTTAGTAATCTGAAGAAACTTAAGCCATCTGCAGACCTGAGAAAACCTTCTGTGACCTTCAAACCCTTTCCTACAGTACTTAGGCATCCTTTTTTCATAAAATTGATGACTTAAGATTGTTCTTATCACGGAAAATGCACTACATGCCCTAGATATCATTTGCTGAAGCTATAAAGTCTTAAAGTTTGATTTTTTGATACAGAGATCACATTTTAAAGTTAATTGATCAAAATTATTCCTTTGTAGAAAAAAGATAGAACCACTGTTGTATCCAATTCCTTCTGCAAAATTGTCATAACTTCCAGAGGTGTTTTTAAGGCCTAAATCAGCGTTTTTTAAGGTCAAAAGAGTATTAGAATTGATAAATTAAAAAAATCAATGACTTCCAAAAACATCCTAACAGTAAATCCTCTACAACCCCTTATTGTAGATGTAGATCATATTCCCCTTGCTGATGTAGACTTCAAGATCACTGATACATTGACAAAGTTCAACCTTCTTGAGCTCCACTGCTAGAGCCAAGAAAAATCCCTAGATCAGGTAGATGAAGTGTTTATTTGGGAGTCAAAATTGCCTAAATATGTTGTTCCTCATACTTACCAATGCCTAGAAGTAATCAGACTCTACCAATCATACTACTCTTCTGATCAGAGAGCCATAGTAAACCCTGAAAAAGAAATCTTGTTTACTATTATAGCAGATTCTAGCAATCAAATGCTTTAGATACAACCTGGACCAGATGAAGTTCCTTTCTATATTGATGTCCTCACTAAGTTATACTTGGATCTGGACTTCCCCAAGAGGTTCTAGATTTTTTAGACCTCCATGCCTTCTTATGTAGAAATTCCTAAGCTGAATCCTCCATACTGTTCTGCTAAATTCTTTGAAAGGACAAGACATTTTATTTCCATGTTGTATTTCATTCTTGGCTACTTTACATATGAGCATGCTGATGTTGCAGTGCTTAGTTTTTTATATACTTTTACACTTGGTCAGCCTCCTGCTACCATCTTTAACTTTGCCCAATATATTGCTGACAATATCCATGAGCAATTGGTCAAAATGGCTTCTAAAGGTGTTTTAAAGTATTCTTCATTCCTATTTGACATGTTCCTATATTTTCAGTCTGAGAAGTTTAATATAAGCCTTCAGAAGCTTGATGTAGAAGGAAATCCACAATCAATCATCTTTTGGACTTCCTTGATAAGGAAAGATTCCAACGAGTTCACCTATTCTGAGTTTTCAGATTCCTTCATCCATCCCTTGGTAAATTTGATAAAAACCAGTGTGCAACCCAAAATTAGTAATGAAATTAAAAAGGTTTTGCAATTGTCTCAGAACAGCAGGACAGGTGATTGGTACTTGTACCAAAATCACACTGAAATAAGAGTTTATGGATCCAGTCTTATCCCTTATAAACTACCAAAATACCTCCATATGAGGTTATTTTCCCTGGAATATATAAGGCAGATTCTAAATTCAAATACTGTCAATTTCTTAATTGCAAAGAAGAAAACACAATTCAATTTGAAGAACCAGGTTGGCCCTTTTATCTGTAACAATAGAGAGGCAGGTCCTGAAGCAGAAAAATAGTTGCAGGAGTTGAAGTTCAGTCCTAGTTTCCTTTCGTATTATGATCCCCTTGGTGTTATCAGTAAAATGAGAGTTAAATGTAAATTGACTCCATATGTACATGAAAAGAAGACTGAGATTGAAAAATTCTCAAACCAATCTGAATGGTTAGAGAACACACTAGTAGAGGCAGAGAAGCAAAGTGATACTAGTCAAACTTTGCAAACTCCAGCCCAAGAAGATAGAAATGTGAAAATAAATAGGGGGGAAGGATCTTATACAGCTGAGACTACAACAAAGACTAAATTCAAATTAAGATACAATAAAAAGCCAAAGATTAATCCTGCCAATAAAGAAAAGGAACAATAGTGGTGATTGAAATTGAAATTGCAGAAAAAGATAATGAACCTCCTACAATAATTGAAGAGGAACAATAGCCCACTACTTCTAAGACAGTTAATTCAGAAACAACACAGTATAGAAGTTTCTTCATCTAAGAAACCAACAGAAAATGACATGGATATAAAGGAAAGGTACAGGGAAATTAAGGCCAAAAATGTAGAAATCAAAAATGAAATATATTCTCAGTATCTAAAGCAAACTCCTAGCATTCATAATAGGCTACTTTTAGCCTTTGACTACAAGAACAAAAAGATGCTGATGACAGTTCTTCAACACACAGTTCAAACTCCTAAATCATCCTCTGATTACAAAAAATATAGATTTTGAAGTTCCAATCTAGGATATTCATCCTCTGCATCAAATTTAATTTCATAAGTAGGCATGGGAGATGATTTATTGTACAATGACCACCAAGGCCATGAGTGCACATAAACTTTAAAACACTCTGGTAAATGTAAGGGATCAGCTCAAATTGGAGAAAGCATCTTCATATGCAAAGGAAAATAGAATCAAATCCTTAGAAGAGATAGTGATTGAAGTAGGATATGATCCTCAAAATATAAAAGCTGCAAAGGAATTGATCAAAAATAAAAATGCAGACATTGCTGCACTTAAGAAACAATTAAAGATGCCCCCTACAGAGCATCCTCAAGCCAAGGAGGTCCTATAGGAAACCAATCAGAAAGATGAGATGATGAGTCTTATTTTACAGCTAACAACTCAGATAAAGGAATTGAAATGGACAAATTAGTCCAGGAGAAAGAATCAAACAAAGCAGAGGAAGTTCCTGCAATTGTCATCCCTGTAGTTACAACAGTTGTACCTTATACTTTGGCAGAATCATTGGCTCCTAATGTTCCAATGGCCACAACACTTCTAGTTACTTCTTCCACAACTTCAGCCACAAAATATTCAACGACAGTAGCACAAAACTCAGATGAAGCAAGAAAATTAGTAAAGGCAATGCAAGATATGTCTATTCAGGCCAATGAGATAAAAATACTCAAAGAACATATCAAAAATCTTGAAGATGCTAAGAAAATTGCTCAAATAAATGCCAAGAATGAAGAACAAAAAGCTAATAGATTGAATGAGCAACTGAAAAAGTTGGAAAAAGAACTAACTCTGAAGGAACCAATGGCACATGTTAAGAAGCAACTACGGTCCAATATCATTGAAGCAGTCAATGATATTTGGCCATGCATATAGGTGATATATGAGGAGAAATACTTAGTGAAATCAACAAGAGAAGAAATCTAGAACACAAAAGAAAAGCTTGGAAAGAAACCTGAAGAAGCTCTAGAAATCATCAAGTTTCTTAATTCCAAAAATAGACAAGTACTGGAAGAAATTGGAATTAATGACAAAACAGAGACCATCCTAGAATTTAGGAAGGTAATCTCTAAGAAGAATTTGATGACACAGTTAGAGGAGAAGTGCCAGAATATGTAGATTGCTATCATAAGGTTCATGATTAAGTTTGATGTTATAAGGAAAAAAGGCCTTCCCAATTCTCTAGTGATTAATGATAGATTAATGAAGTAGGATGATTATGATAAAAAGATAAGTGAGTTTTCCAAAGAGAAAGTGAACAATTTAGCCTTGCAGGGAATCCCAATAGGGAAGGTTCTCTACAAACATGTTGAGAATTTTTTTTACTTACAACATGAAGTAAAACACTTATTTGTGAACAAACCAAAATTCTAAAAGTATATTGAAGCTTATGAAAACTTCAGAAAGATGATGAAGATATAAATACCAGAGGTAGAATTCTGGGAAAAATTGATTGATCTGTTGTAAAATCAAATTGCAGTAAACACAGAGCAGTGAAAGTGAAAAACAGAGTTTGTTGTTTTTACATCAGCCTTTACAGTTTTGCAGATGAAAGAGTATCAGGATAAATATAATCAGATGAAAGTGTATCAGTTGAAAGGTTAAAGACAAAATCAGAGTAAAAATGAATCTGCCAGCCTAAAAGACACCTCATTGTCCAGCTGAAGCCTTCATTAAACAACAAAGAGATAAAGCAGTGACAAAATCAAGACAACAAACCATTTATTTCAATAAAAATAGTGACAACTAGCATTAGTTAGAAAGTTGTCACTATCTTCTTGCATGAAGATATTTCTTTTCCATAAATAATTCCTAAGTTTATTCTAGGATATTTTGTATGAGTTTTTGTATAAATAATTCTCATTTAGAAGTATTGAGTGTGGATGAATTGCTGCACATTTCTGTAGTTGTACTATTCTGAACCTAAGGGTTTTTTGTACCAATTTCAAGTCAGCAAACTGGATTAAGGAAATAAAGCATCATATTACAAGATTCATGTGTTGGGCTACTACAGTGAAGTAATTTCACTTGTTACTTTGTCAATTTGTTATGTTTTCCATCGATACTTGAATGTGTTCTAAATCTAAATGATAAATCAAGAATTGTTATTTTAGAATATGTTTAAAGCACTCTGTTTTGAATGAATATAATTTATATGTTTTCCACTAATATCTAGATTAGGGAACCCTTAATTTCTCCCTTATTTTGATTGACCTCTGCCTTTTCACTCATAATCTGGATTTAATAATCCTTAATTTCTCTTTTATCCCAATCAAAACAATCTTTACCATCAGCCTTGAATATCTGAAGTGACTCAACTATCTTGCCATGTAAACATATCCTTTAGAACTTGATCCTGATCTGACTGCTTGACACATTGACTCCATTTGACCAATGGGATATAGATCTACATCTATCCATATAAGTAAGTAATTTCACCACCAAATCAAATCAAAACCCAAAACCAATTTTCCCTACATAACTAGCCTAAAATCAAATATAATCAACAAAGATAAATCATATAAAGAGAGCCCTCTTTGAGCATTAGGAAGGCTAGGTCCTAAGGCTTAAAAGTAGGTTTGTGGTTACCTCTAATATTCCTTACCACAAAATAAAAAATCTCACAAATTTAAAGAATTATTGGAGTGATAACAACCTCAATGATGTTTTATCATGAATTCCCTAGGGGAGAATATTTTCCAAGTTTCTTCATTGTTAATTCATCAAGCCCTAGGTTTTCCACAGTTTGATGAGTATTTTCCATTATCCGAAAAAACCCTTCTGTCAAGTTTCTAAAACTTGTCAAAAAATGATTCTAGGAAATTATATGCCTCCATTTTTCTTCCAAATGTTGTTTTACCTTCCGATTTTACCCAGTTCCCTGTATCTTAGTTTGTTGAACTTGTTGGATCCATTGTGCAAGTAATCATGAGGATCCTTGGAAGAGATGATGCATCAATGATAGATGGTCAAGCCATAAGATTGTTTCATTTTATGATGTAACCAAATGTGGTACTAGATATTCTTTCATTTTGGGAGCAAACCATTAACTCCAAGCTCCTTAATTTCAATGTAACTGGTTGTTTCAGATTTCCCTCTCTGCTAGTGCATCTCTTTTTATATGTACATGTTGAGAAATTCATAGATATAGGATTGAATGTTTCAAATCTCAATAAGAGTAAGAAAACAATTTTAAATTGGACCGATGTTGTAAGAGCCCAATCAAACAATGAAGGTTTCTCCTATTTTCATTCTTCTTTCATGTCAATTGTTTACAAAATTGTCAACAATGCTACCTCTGCTAGAATTTTTCCAAAGTCCTAGTCTTTGTTGCAAATGATTAGAGATTTAAAGGTTGGAGATTGGTTTCCATTTGAGGATGACACAAAGATAGGATTGTATGGTGTAGATGTTCCTCCATATAGGCTACCAGTGTTTATGACTATGAGGCAATTTTCACTAGAATTCATTAGGAAGAGCTTAAATGTTAATCAAGTGCATTTTTTCTAGACCTAGAAATTTTATTTGTTCAAATTAACTAGGATTATTGGGCCTTTCATTGCCAATAACATGAAAGCATCCGAGGAGGTAGAAAAACTGTTATAGGTTATGAATTTCTAGCTGGGAGAGAAGTGGTCTTATGATCCTCATTAGATCATTTCCAAGAGGAGAATATAAAATTTTTATGCTCCTTATGTGCATGAACCAAAGCCTAAATGGAAGAAATTGGCAAATGGAGGTGAAATTCAAACTCCAAGCAATATGAAATTTGAAACCCCTCTTCCTTCTGAAAAGGGGTTAAAAGAGGGCTAGATGTTGTTTATTTAGAAGGAGAGAGTTATAAAAGCAGTAAGAGGCAGAAGGTGCATAGAGGAGGAAAAAGAGCTAAAGATTTATGGGCAAATACTTCCAGTGAAATTGGATTTAAATTGAAAATAGGAAGATCTAAATGTGCACTCTCATCCCCCATTCCTAGAGAAGAAGTACATGCATCTTTAATTGTTTTGAAATATTCATATGAAAAAATTGAGGAAAGGAACCAAAAAATAAAGGCTAATGTTGTTATCGAGTTGGAGGCACATTCTTTTATTGGTTATCAAACCAGACTCATGCTATATTGGAGGTTTATGTGGTGTATTTTTTCATATATAAAACTTGGAATATCCATAGTCGTCATTTTTAGTCTATGTTTCGAGTCTAAATCAAGACTCATCTTCAGGACAACCTCTGTGGATATTCCGAGTTTTATATCTGAAAAACCAAACTCATTTCAGTCATGGATTTGGAGAGGATCTAGTTGAAAATCTCATTACACACCCTATTTCATAGTCAATTAATTATGGAGCTAATTTCAGGACATTTAGCCTATCAATGAATAACAAATATATTCCTTTGCCTGACAAGATAAATCTGCATAGGAAAACTGGAGAGTTAATTTATAATGATTTCAGTAAAAAATCATTAGTAGCAAGTAAGATAGAGACCTTACTGGGAAAAATAATTGGTCAGTTGAAATTAGAAAAGGCTAACTCCCGAGCTTTGCACACTCAAAATGAAGAAGTTAAGAAGCTAATTGTGGTAGTGTATTTGGCGCAAGGGTGTACGAAATACACTTCTTTAGCAAGTTGGCTACTACCTGCACAAATTCACAGAGAAAAATGATTGCCTACTGTTAGTGGAACATATTAGACATAATGTAAACTAAGTTTGAGGGAAAACTAAGCATACAACACTAAAAAAAAAAACAAAACACAAGATACAAAATACAAAAGCTCGATGGAGAAAACAACCTAATAACACAAGTGGAGAGTTCTCCCTTTATTAGGTGTTGGTGATAAAAAAGATACAATGTTAAACACTTGAAGAGGGTCCTTTGAGCTATGGAGCTCAAATACCAGAAACAAGGTCTCTTTCCCTCGATTTTATGCAAGTGTCTCTTCCCTCTCTCAAAGGATGGTAGATCAAGATCAAGTGGTGAACCTCTCTCTAATGGACTGAGATTTTGGTTGGCCAACATATGAGTCCTTCCAATCCCTCTGCTACTGGACTATGCAAGCTGGTTTTCTATGCAGCAATTTGGCCAGCATAACAATGTGTCTCCATTTCTTCTTCCAAAGGCTGGCTTGTATATAAATTTTTTGAATTCCCTCCTCTTCTCTTGGCCCACGATGGATAGTGACACAAGAGTGGAGGAGGGATTCCTTTGTGGGCTGCATTTACTCCTCAAGGTGGCTCATATTCGACTGTCCTTGACAGTACAGGGCGAAGAATCATCTTAACCAAGCATGCCAAGTGGTCCCGGATGGTGAAATTTTTCCATCTTCAGGGCCACACGAATATCAAAGGAATAGCCGTGTTGTGTACAAAATTCATTTGATGCAGGTGTTATCACTCCGCCAGGTCTCTAAGGCTAAAGAAGAAATCCCAACAGAGGTAACCACAGACCAATATTTTCGCTTGGTATCTAGCCCTATCAAATCGGAGAGGGCTCTCTCCACAAAGTCACAACCAAGAGGGCTAGATGAATTAGTGATTTAGGCTAGGTATAAGTACAGGGGTTTGATTTGGTTGAATTGGGTTGTTGAATGTGGAATTAGGTCAAAGAGGCTAGGTTAGGGAAAACAAGATTAGGGTTGTAGAGATTCAATGGGGCAAGGTAGGTAGAAAACCTAACACTTAGGGTTTGAGGGTGAGATGGATCAGACATGTGAGATGCTAGAAAGAGAAGGCAAGGCTTGAATTCTGTCTAAACTTAAAAAAATCGAAAAACTATCAAGGTTTTTCCAAAACAAAGCATGAGAGATGTATTCTGTTCATCAACTTAAAAAATAGCATATCATAGAAATGAAATGGATCACGAAACAAAATATTCATACATAATGAGACATAAGAAAAACAATGCTAAATTCTCATACCACAAGTATCCCAAAGAAATAGCTGCAACCTTTTCATTAATTTCTTGCCAAAATGATTACACTAGAGTCTCTGATCAATGCCTTTACATCCAACAATTTCCAACCTGTGTAATGAGTCAAAAAGTACATGATATAGACGTCAAAACAACTCCTCCCATTCTCAGGGGTTGAATCCATGAGAGGAGGAGCAGTTCCACCAAAAACTGAGTTGAATACCTAGAGTGTAGGGAAGTCAAACTGACTCATCCCTCACTTTCTGCAAACTGATTCATTACATGTCATAAAAAAAATTCACCTAATGTATTTACCCTAGGTAAGTCAACCACATCATATTTAATTTTACATTTATGATTTACATTGGTAAAAATCCCATTAAGCATGGTAAAATTGGAAAAACTAAGAAAATAGGAAAATGTCAGTAAATTCATAAAATTTGTCCTATGCGCAACGCCAATGTCCTATGCGTAACGCTAATGTCAAGATGGGATTTGGAGGGGTTCCCAATGTCTAAAATGAGGTCAAGATAACTCATTGGAAATATTATCCAGTTTAATTTCCAAATATGTGCATGGTTTTTCACTAACCAGTTTGTCCCAAAAAACTAAGAAAATTTATAGGGTGCATGTCTTCATCATTATGAATCCAATGGTGGTCTCCGTTTGGCCAAAAGATGCCTCAAAAAGTGCGCATCGCCTAGGGTTCTGCGCATAGGACAGTCCAACTGTCACATGAGTGTCCAAGTATGCACAAAACTTCAAAAATTTTGCAAAAATATGTCAAAACTTGCAAAAATTTTCTGAATGGTGGCTGATGATGATGTTTAGGCATGGAGTGATGCTTCAGAAAGGATATCAAGCCTTATTTTCTCTTCTTGCATGGTCAAGGTTTCAATTTTTGCATTGGCTTGTTTAAGTTTTGACCTTGCAATTTTGGTTTTCTTGGCATAGTGATTGGCCCTCTTTCTCAATATATCATTATCCTTGTTTTCCTTCTCCAAAAGATTCTCAAGGTGTTGGTTAGCCCTGTCAAGCCATTGCTCCTAGTTCTCATTGATTACCACTGCAAGTTGTTCATTGAAAGTTGATTAGCAAGCTCAGCCTCCTTTTGCCTCTCAAGTTCTAGAGCTCTTTTCAACCCTATATTCCTAGGCTTTCTCCTAGGAAATGGTGAAATGGTGATGATGGTGATGAAATGTGTGAAGTAATTTGAGCTGATGAAGAAGTAGGTATTGTGGGATGAAATGGAGGAATGGATGTGGAAGGATGAGATAGTGGAGGCACAACTTGAGCATGTTGAATTGGTGGAGCAGTAAAGATTTCATTATATATGAAAGTGTCCCATGAGATATTCAATTTATCAAGGTGATGGAGGAAAATGATCTCGATGAGAGAGTGGTGAAAATGACTTCTCATTTGGTGGTCATAATCTCTCTTTTGAACAATGTATGCCATTTTTTCAATGTCCCTGAAGAGAAAATAAGGTATGTTGAGCATATTGACCCTTGTGAAGTGCATTAATAACCTAATATGGTAGGTGTAGAGTCTAGAGAACCTTCCTTCATAAGAAAAGTACCTCATGATTATTTTCATCATGGGGACATACCTATCCAGGAGCTAAGAGAAAGGAAAGAACCTTTTTATTTCATTCTTGTAACTTGGCCTGATATATGGGTCAAAGTACTGACTCTCCAAGTCCTTTGCCTTGTACCATTTTTCACCAACATTTGGAATTCCGGTGGCATCTACAATGATGGCCGTAGATATTATGAAAGTGACACTAACAAGGGTTACCTAGTTATCATTAAGATTAGATATGAAAATATTGATCAAAACATGGTGATGTTGGACCTTTTGTATTTTCTCACAAAATTCAAAGCATCCTACCTGCTTGAAACATGTCACTGTTGTTAACACTGGAAAATCGTACAGTAGAAAATGACATCAATTAATGTTGAGCCGAAGGATTTATAGGACTGGGATACATTATGGAATAAAAAATTATTTAAAATCTCTAAGGTTTTGAGAACATCAAATTTGAACTAGTCATATATTCTCAAATGGGCGCTTTTTCCTTCGAAAGAGCACCTTCTGTGCTCACTGGAGCTCGATAAGCGCACATTCCTGGAAGTGGAAAAAAGTCTCTTTCCGGCACCAAAAGTAAGAAAAGGAAAATTTCTCCTTATGTGAAAGCCACCTAAGGACAACACCAACAGCCCCTTAAGAATAATGTGAGCACACAAAGGCATATTTCAGCACACAATGGAATAATGCCCCTCCCTTGGGTCACCATCCATCATGTACCAAGGGAGGGAACGAGGTTTGAAAGCTCACCTATATAAACCCACAAAGAGATGAACAATGGGTGATCACAAATTTATGCTAGCCAAAGTTTCCCAAGCAACACCAGTGTCTTGTGTGACCCAAGGAGCAAGAGTTGAAGAAGAGGACTCGATTGTTGGCCACCCAACAATATTAGCCCACTGCAGTAGAGAGAGAGAGAGTTGAACTGCGTCAGAAGGAAAAAATTGAAGGAAAAACATCCTTGCATCGGGTCCTAGAGCCACAGCCTAGGCCCTTTGGCAAGTGGGTAAGATTTGTTTTCATTCTAAGCATTCAATAAGAAGAAGGCCATCGAGCCGTTGTTTACCTTGTTACTATTTGGAACTCTCTATAGCTTCTTTTTGTGTTTTTAGTTTTAGTTTTTTAACAGAGCATACTTTAGTTTATTATGTAGAAATTTGAATAATTGTTAAATTATTCACCGAGATTATCCTGATCACACATTATTTGAGCTTCATGCATAATACATGACCTCTTCTACTATTGATCATCAATTTGCAGAAATATAAACAATCGCATGCGCACATTAAAACCATAAACAATCACACATATAAACACAGTATTTATGGGAAAGCTTAAAGCTGAAAACCCCCAACTATCTGTATATTATAATGATAGAGATCATGTAACAATAATTGTACAAACTCCTCACAAGCTCTCAGTATAATCTCCAATTGTTACACACTACACAAGCTCAGATCATACAAAACACATGCTCCAATCTGCTCCACCTGTTAGCCAGCCTCTACTGCGCAATCCAATATGGATAAGCATGAGATCAAGGTTCAAATCCCACCAGTATGTACTGCGCAATCCTCATTGGCTTCTCCATCAATGTGTGTGCAAATCTCATGCACCAGTATAGTCACAACTGATAGTCACACTTGCTCTTTCACCTACCTCTTCACTGGTCTCCGCTGAAGTTGTCCATGCACTAAAGTTAACTGATTTATTCTTTAGTTGATTTATGAGTTAATAATTAGTGAATTAATTAATAATTAATTCACACCACTCTCACTAATTGTATCAATAAGTTAGACTAGATACAACTAGCTCAACTAAGTTAAACTGAACACAACTCCATTAACTGTCTCATCAACTCCACCAAACTCTGTCACATGAGTTCTAACTGAAGCCAACCATGCAATAGCTCCACTAAACCCTAAGAATAGTGTAATTCCTTCTGTCAGATGCATGTGCCACATCCGTGACTCGAATTGAAGTGCTCCAAGAGAGTAAACTGCTGTTTATAGTCAAAATATTATTAAGGGTAAATAATATTTTACTTCCATATTTTTAGGAGACACAGTCTAAAAATAGCCTGGGTCCTAAAAATAAGGGTCTCATCTATTTTTACCAACATGTCGCATACTTCAAGAATCTCCAACTAGAATTCCCAAATTATGCTCCGTATGTCTAAAAATAGACATAGTCTAAAAATAGACTTTGCGCTAGAATTTGCCTGCGGGCCCACTTAGTGAAGGCGACTTCATTTCACTAAGCTCCATCATCTTGCTGCATTCTCAACACTCCCTCTCAGCAAGATATGGATTATCCGCAACCCCTATCTCCAGCTCGTGGTATCTGGTTCTGCTTCAGTATGCCTTTCACAAGATATCAACATCCTGATCCTCCGTAGGAATGTATGAAAGTGACATGATTCAACGCTGCACACAATCTCTGATATGATGATACCGGATGTAAATGTGTTTAGATCTATCATGAAATACTGGATTAACTGAGAGTTTGATGCAACTCTGATTATCACAATAAATCACAATAGGCTCTAAGTGTGAACCGAACAACCCGACCAGGATCTTCCTCATCCATATAGCCTCGCATGCAGCCAAACTCACTGCCATATACTCGGCCTTTGCTGACCTGAGTGCCATGGATCTCTGCTTCCTGCTGTACCAAGAAACTACTGTTGACCCGATACTAAAAATCCCTCTAGATGTGCTCTTCCTATCTGTTGGGCTCCCTGCCCAATTTGCATCCGTGAAGCCACATAAATTCACCTCATTCGACTGTCTGTACCACAATCCATATCCCGATGTGCCTCTGAGATATCTCAATACATGCTTCCCCGCCTTCCAAAAGAGCTTGGTTGGCTTAACCATAGCTTGTGAAAGCTGGTTAACAGCATAGCATATGTCACGTCTTGTATTGACCAGATACATAAGCGACCCCACCAACTGTCGATAAACAGTGGCATCCACTACCTCCATTGAAGTAGCATCCTCCTTCCTCCAACCACCAGGAAGAGGAGTATCAACAGGCTTGCAGCCATGCATGTTGAACTTCTCCAGTATCTCCCGGGCATACTTACCCTGAGAAACAAACAGTCCATCACTGCGCTGCCAAATTTCCAATCCCAGAAAATAATGAAGGAGGCCCAAGTCCTTCATCTCAAACTCTTTTGCAAGATCCTCCTTGCATGAGAGTATCAACAGCTCGTCACCTATCAAAATCAAATCATCTACATAAAGTACAATGATCAGCAACTTACCCTCCACCACAATCTGGTATAGGTTAGGATCCGCCTCACTCTTGGAGAATCCAAGTCTGGTGAAATAACCGTCTATCCGTGTGTACTGCCACCAGATGCCTGCTTCAACCCATACAACGCCTTCTCGAGTTTCCGGCTACACATGCGACTCACTGCTGAAGATCTCGAAACCTTCAGGCTTCTCTATGTACACCTCCTCCTCAATGACTCTGTTGAGGAACGCAGTCTTCACATCCATCTGATGAATGTGCCACCCCATCTGCGCCGAGAGAGCAAGAATCGTCCGTATGGAAGAATACCTTGCGACAGGTGCAAAGGTCTCCTCATAATCGATCCCCTCTATCTGTGAAAAGCCTCGGGCAACAAATCTTGCCTTGTACTTCTCCACACTCCCGTCAGCTGCCTGCTTCACTTTGTAGATCCATCTCGAACCCACCATTGATTTCCCTTCCGGCCTCGGGACAATCTCCCATGCACTGTTTCTGACAATCGAATCATACTCTTCCACCATGGCATCTACCCATGCGGGATCCTCCACAGCTTCCTCGAAATAGGATGGCTCTGTCACGATACACTTGCTCATAAGAGCCATGTATCCATTATACCGGTCAGGTGAATGTCTCTGTCTGCGTTGTGCTGTAGGTGCTTCTACAACCTTCTCTGCATCTTGAGCCAGTCGCTTAGCTTCTGTAGTGTGCTTCATCCCTCTGATGGTTGGTGCTGCCTGAGTGGTCTCTTCCACTCCATGAACCTCATCTTGTGGCTGATCCACATACTGATACTCATCCTTAGGAGCTAATAGCTCCTCATCTGCATGCAAGTGTGGCTCCCTCTCAAGTGAACACTTCATGGCTTTCTCCTCCTGAAATTTGATATCCTGTCGCACAACAGTCTTGCGACTGTTTGGAAAATACACATGATAGTTGTGGGGCGTATCAGTGTACCCCACAAATATCCCAACCTCTGCAGTCGGCTCTAGCTTCTTCCTAGCATCCTTCGTCACAAGAATGTAAATAGGTGAACCAAAAATCCTCAAATGGGAAATATCAGGCTTCTTACCAGAAAACGCCTACTCGGGTGTACTCATGCCAAGTATCTTGTGAGGACAACGGTTCTGCACATATACTGCAGTATTGCATGCCTCCGCCCACAAGTGAATGGGTAGGCCCTGATCATGCAACATCGCCCGTGCAGCACCCACGATCGTTATGTTCTTCCGCTCAGCAACCCCATTCTGTTGTGGGTTATGAGGTGCTATGAGCTCTCTTTGAATTCCTTCTGCGCTGCAAAATTCCTTGAATTTGCCAGAGATGAATTCACCACCATTGTCGCTCCTAAGAGCCTTCACCTTCTTTCCTGATTCTTTCTCAACCAATGCCTTGAACTCATAGAACTTTGAGTATGTCTCGCTCTTCTTCTGCATGAAGAAGATCCAGCACTTACGAGAAAAATCATCAACAAATATCACATAATACCTGTGCTTTGCTTTCGAAGCTACTGAGAAAGGTCCACACACGTCTGTGTGAATTCTCTCAAGGATCATCGTGGCGTGACTATCCTTCTCATGAAAGGTGGCTTTCACAAATTTTCCCAAGGTACATCCCTTGCACTGATCTAACTGCGCAAGAGTGCCTTTATGAAGCCCAGTAGAAATCTGCTACAGTATCTTCAAAGCTCCATGGTGAAGGTGGCCCAATCTCCGGTGCCACAACTCGCCATCATCCCGGCTCACCACTCCTTCTGCCTTGCCTGCCATTGCTGTGCAGCCATCTACCTGCAACTGATAAAGGTTCTTAACTCGAACCCCTATCCTCCGGGTCTCACCAGTTTCCTTACCGCGCAGGAAAGCCTTTCCCTCGCTAAAGACAACATCATATCCCTTGTCTTCTAACATCGCCACAGAGATAAGATTCTTCTTCAATCTTGGAACATGCATCACTTCCTTCAATACAAAGGGTTTACTAGACTCCCTCTCAAAGGAAATGGTACCGATACCGGTCGCACTGTATCTACCATCATCGCCCATCTCGATGTGCACTCCAAGATCTTTCTCATCCAGATCAGTAAAGAAATCTCGATCTCCTGTCATGTGAAAAGACGCACCACTGTCCAGAAACCACACTGAACCCATCACACTTGAAACCAAGCATGCGATCAATGAAAAATCCAGCTCAAACTACGAGGCTAAGGCCTCTCCAGCTGCAGATCCAACAACCTGCTTATTTTTCTTCTTCTGCAGACAATTTGTGGCATAATGTCCGTGTTGGTGACAGTGAAAGCACTTCACCTTGGACATGTCCTGCTTCTTGCCTTTCGCTCCAGATTGAGAAGCTTTCTTGCTCTTCCCCTTCTTTGCTTTGGCACCCAAAGCGCAATTCTCTTCATCAGAGTTCCTTGATGAAGATCCGTCCCTGGTACTTCGCCTTATCTCCTCTTGCACAAGATCCGACCAAAGTCACTCCCATCCTGGCAATTTCTCCCGACCATTGACAGAGTCCTGATAGGAGTGCCAACTCTACAGAAGCCCTAGGAGAGCCAAGCTCACCAAGTCCTCATCATCAATAGTCACCCCCACACTTCCCAGCTCATCCCTGCATTGGATGAACTTCGTGAGGTACTTGGGCATACTGTCGACTTTCTCCATCTTTATGTTTCTGAGTCTATCCTTGAGCGCCAACTTCCTCTGGTCACTCTTGCTTTGGAATAAATCTGTCAAGGCTTTCCACATCAAGAATGGAGAAGCCTTACCATGCAGGATGGACACTATGTGATCCTTCACGCCCTCCAACAGAATCCTTCGACACTTTGCTGTCTTCTTTTTCCAAGCCTCAATTATGGCAGCATCGCTAGAAGTAGGCTTTGGAACTTCAGCATCTATGAACTCCTTCAACCCATTATCATCCAGCACTGCCTCCATCCTGTCCTTCCATGCAATATAATTCGAGCTACCCTCAAGGGCATACTCCAATCGCAATCTGTTGAAAGACATCTCAACTTCGACACCAAGAAAACACTGCTGCAAATTCGAATTCCACCAGCACAAAACTCAACCGCTTCAATGTTTTGCAATTGCTCCAATGATCAATACTGCTCCGATACCATGTAGAAATTTGAATAACTATTAAATTATTCACCGATATTATCCTGATCACACACTATTTTAGCTTCATGCATAATACATAACCTTTTCTACTATTGATCATCAATTTGCGGAAATATGAACAATCTCATGCACACATTAAAACCATAAACAATCACACATATAAACACAGTATTTATGGGAAAGCTTAAAGCTGAAAACCCCCAACTATCTGTATATTATAATGATAGAGATCATGTAACAATCATTTTACAAACTCCTCACAAGCTCTCAGTACAATCTCCAATTGTTACACACTACACAAGCTCAGATCATACAAAACACATGCTCCAATCTGCTCCACCTATTAGCCTGCCTCTACTGCGCAATCCAATATGGATAATACCAAGATCCAGGTTCGAATCCCACTAGTATGTACTGCGCAATCCTCATTGGCTTCTCCATCAATGTGTGTGCAAATCTCATGCACCAGTATATTCACAACTGATAGTCACACTTGCTCTTTCACCTACCTCTTCACTGGTCTCCACTGAAACTGTCCATGCACTGCAGTTAACTAATGTATTCTTTAGTTGATTTATGAGTTAATAATTAATTCACACCACTCTCACTAATTGTATCAATCAGTTAGACTAGATACAACTAGCTCAACTAAGTTAAACTGAACACAACTCCATTAAATGTCTCATCAACTCCACCAAACTCTGTCACATGAGTTCTAACTGAAGTCAACCATGCAATAGCTCCACTAAAACCTAGGAATAGCGTAATTCCTTCTGTCAGCTACATGTGCCACATCCGTGACTCGAATTGAAGTGCTCTAAGAGGATAAGATAATGTTTAGAGTCCAAATATTATTAAGAGCTAATAATATTCGACATTTCTATTTTTAGACTGGCAATCTAAAAATAGATTCCGCCCAATATGTCTAAAAATAGAGGTCCATCTATTTTTTCCGACTTGACCAACCATCCACAAACATCATCCTGCAACTCATAGAACATGATCCATATGTCTAAAAATAGACTTTGCGCCAAAAATACCCTGCGGGCCCACTTATTGAAGGCGACTCCTTTCCACTAAGCTCATCATCTTGTTGCAATCTCAACATATTACTTCATTTAAGTCTTATACTTCTAAGCTCCCCCCAGATACTTCCTGTTACTTATGGTTTAGAGAAAATACCACATTCTCTAAACGCGTGTGATTTCGTACACCCGTGTGTCGAATCGACCACAACAGGATTGGCGACTCCACTGACGTGTTTCAAGTTTATGTGGTTGTGCCATCTTTTGCTTGAGACCCTTAGTCTATGCTGGAGTGGAGCTGACAGTCCTCTGACCCATCTTGTAGTCCTTAGACTTACTGAGGTGACAGACTGAAGAAGGCAGCTCCTAATTTTTTTTTACTTGCAGGAATTTTACATGCTGTTTTTTTACACAGACGCACAGGGCGCGCGTTCAGAGGTGACCTGCGCACAGGAAAGCACACCTGTTAGAGGCTTTTGTGCTCAATTTGCAGAGAGAGTTTTTCTCCCTATCTTCTACATTTTTTCTTCTTGTAAGAGTGTTGGGCAGCCCCTAATGTATTTTCCAACACCTGTGTTGATACCCCACAGCTTCTGAAGACTAATTTTTGCTGCTTTTTGTAGGCATCTAGTTAGTTTTCATTTAAGTTAGTTTTTTGCAAAAAGTGTTCACATAGTTTAAGTAGGGGGCCAATTAACCATTTCTTTCCGAATAATTTATGTTTTTTCAAATTTTGGTATGCACACTTAGTTTAACTAGTCCAAGTAAGTGGCTCATGACCACACATGCATAAGCTAGTGTAGAAATTGTTCAGTTTAAATTTCAATTTTTGCATTTAGGAAATTGTGGGACTAGGATTGAATCGCAAGTTAGAGCAAGTAATCTCTGCTGTCTTTGTGCCATTGGGTGACCCTAGAAAAGCATATGAACACTCTATATTTGTGATTCACCATCTCCATTTATTCACTCACATAGACTAATTAGGAGGTTTTGGAAGAGGCCCATTATCCGCAAATGATTTTTATTTAAGCACGGAACAACATCACATAGTTTAACTAGGGGACTTTTGTAAATGATCACTGATATCCATATGTTCAAATTATGAGATTGTTCACCATACGCTCACACACATTCACCCACTAAGAAAAGAAAGCCACCTAAAAATAACTTAAACCAACTCACTAAACTCTCCCCACAGGGGCCACAAGAGAAATTATAGTTTAAGTTAGGATCAAGGGGGTAGGCATCCAATAAGCCACCTTGATCACGCTTCACATTTGAAACATAGAAGTTGAATTTTTAGGGAGCTTTAAAATCCACCTATCAGCCCACGAAAAATAAAACCGGAGCGCGGCAGAGACCCGATTCAGAGGGGGTTAGGCTTAGGCACAGTGCGTGCAGTATTAGTTGGGGCTACCTAACCCGGCTGATACTCGGTACTGTTAGCTGACTACCAAGAAGCCCAAGAATCGAATGCTCACGTGGGACAGTGGTTCTTAGTGGCCAAAACTAGGGCATCCTATACCCTATAGGTGATGGTGCAGGCAAGCGCCAGACCCTTTACCCTTACCTTGGTTGATTCTCTTCGGCTAATTAGGGGCGTCGCCAATTATTTTGGGACGTTGTGCCAGCACTCGCAAGAAATTATCTCAAGGCCCAGTTACTTTTGAGAGTGTGAGGATGTTATTAGGTCTTCTAGTATTTTTTGAGTATCACGCGAAAACAAACAAAACCATTTTTTGCTTGATTGCTCACATAGATTAAGTTAAAGGAAAATTAATTTCATTTTCGCTTTGTCTTATGTATGTGGCCATAAAATTGTCATGATCATAAACTCAATCCCCTCGAAAGTTTTTCCAAAACCTAACCTGGATGACCCTCAAATGGTTCCAACGGAACCTCGTTGGTCCAGGCGTCTTTTGGACCTCCCCCCATTATCAGGATGGGTTCCAGGTCTTTCGCCGTTTAGGTGTCAAAGACGGAACATTGCCACAGTGGTTGGTTCCTCCTTTCTTGGAGCAACCTTAGTTGGGAACCCTAGTCGGTCTCCCAACACCACACTGCACATCACTCCCCCCTCGTCCCCTAGGGGGTAGAAGAGTGCATCCCATACGGGAAGCCAGCTGAATTCACAACCGGGTACGTCACAGACTAACCCTTCATGTATTCACACGTTTCCATGGCATCAACCTCTCAGTCACCCTTCTTAGCTGCGTTAAATCTACCAGATTTAACCAAGCTCACCAATGACCCCATCACACACGACCCCAATTGGCCTCCCATACCCACGAAGCTCCCTTTGGACATACCAAAGTTTGAGGGAAAGCAAGCGGAAGACCCAAGGAATCATATAATGACCTTTTACCTGTGGTGCTCATCGAATAGCATCATTGAAGATACTATTTGATTGACGCTGTTTCAACACACTCTCACGGGAGTGGCCGTGAAATGGTACGTTGAGCAAACCCCTACTTCACATGGAACCTTTAGCGCCCTCGCTACTACGTTCCTCACATACTTTCAGCTACCCATTCACCACGATTTGGGAATGGAGTTACTCACTCATTTCAAACAATCTCCCTCTACCCACATTTCTGAACACCTCCATGAGTGGAGACAGCGTTGTAGCTTATGCAAAGCTCAACTCGATGACCAAGTCCTTTTAGATTTATTCTTGAAAACTTTGACGGTGGAGATTTCAAAAGATGTGGTGCAAAGTAACCCCACATCCAAGGAGGACGCAATCAGTAAAGCCCAACATCTTGAAATGATCTATACGCAATCAAGATACATATACAATATCCTGCCTAATGCCCCACGCCTGCAATCTTATTAAGAATTTCCAGGCGCGTCGAACTCTGTAGACGGACTTATTGGGTCAATGAAACAAGGGTATCTAGGTAGCAGCAGTCAGAATCCCGGTTACACACATGGGTCTACCCAGAACATGTCTCAACCCAGATTTCAAAGTCATCATATGCAACAACAAAATTTGACTAATAAGGCGCCAGCGTATCACCAAGGAGGACCTTACCCTCTGGACGGGGGGACCCAGTACGTAGGAAGAAAAACTAATGGAAGAGCACCCCCCCAACGACTAGGTGCAAACATAGGACATCAGTATGCTCAGTCCCAAGCACATAACCCACCAACGCAAAACAATGCACAGGTGAACTTTGTGCAGCCGTCCCAAAATCAACCACACTAGTATGATTAGGAGAATTACCATCCTAATGTGGTCAAAATAAAGGTAAAAAACAAATTCAAAGGGAACCCTGGACAGGGGGGTAGCAACCAACAACGCCCACCGCGGCCCCAGTTGGGAAATAACTCCAACCAGAATCAGAACCAGGAGCCAAGCAATGCCCAAAAGCAAGGCAAGCGGCCACCTCTATGAACAAACCATTCTTGTTCGATATGTGGCGAGTACGGGCACTATACTCACCACTATCCCAAAATCCCTGAGCTTAAAAAGCTTCAGAGTAACCGAGGATAAGGAGGATCTTCCCAGACAACTGCAGTTATGCAAGAACCCTTCCCCCATCAAGGAACGATCAACACTCAGCAGCAAAACCCGAACGATTCTGGGAAAAACAGCCATGAAATTTACATGGCTGGCGAAGAATTGTTTTTCCAAATCCGGAATCGCAGCTACGACACCCCACCAGGCACCCGTACATCAGGGGCTAGTACGAGTGCGCCAACTGCACCTTTGACCATTCCAAAGATTCCTTTGGAACCATTGCCAAAAATGGTTAAAGGGCCTAATAGGCGAGTAGGTAACTACTCTAAAGCAGCCCACAATTACAGAATCATAGATGATTTAGCCCAGTCACCTGCTGCTATGTCTGCTTTGGAGGTACTGCAGTCATACTCGAAGCAGCGGAAAGCCCTAATTTCCACCTTAGGCGCCGTCGACCATGCCGACATGCGCATGATGGCCTTTGATTTAGACAAAGCCACCCCTAGGCTTCCCTCCATGGCCGCCTTCCAGATACCAATATCAGTACAGAATATCACTATTCACCGATGTGTCATTGATGAGGGTGCATCCACGTGCATCATGTCAAAGAATGTATGGCAGAAGTTAGGAGCCCTAGAACTCAAACCTTCCGTCATCACTCTCAGAGGATACGATGGCCGACCCTCGACCCCCGTCGGTCTCTTCTAAAATGTACCGGTCTGCTTAGCCGAAAAAACAATCCACATAGACATCGAAGTCTTGGACACTCACTTGGATTACAATATACTCCTTGGGCGGAGTTACATGTACACCATGTTTGCCATAGCAGCCTCCATTTTCCGCATCATGATGTTCCCCCACGAGGATCGAATCATCATAGTAGACCAAATGACACACACTGAAAAGCGTCCTTTGACCAACACAGATATGGTTCTACCCTATGTAGACACAACCACTGATGGTCTTGTATGGTATCAAGAATATGGCCCTGGCCAATTCAAACCGTCGTCCATCCTAGGCTCATTCCTAGGAGATCCTCCTATTATCCCTGAGGTATCACCTGATGCCACAGGGGCCCTGGGGTGCATGATGTCCACATCAAGCACCAAGGTTAGTCAGGACACGGACTGAAGCAGTAACGACACTGAGGCATCAACTACTGTAGCCTCCATAGTCTATGCCGCCTCCCCAACTCCTTTCCTATACCCACCTCCTGGCTTCACCTCCCAACAAGTCTTGGCAACACTGGTACTACCCAACATATCGTTGGCATTCCCAGTGTGGTATCTCGTTCCCCCTCTAGGAACGCCAGCTACCAACGTTATTGCATTTTACAGCCTTCTGGTCCCGAGGAGCCCCAACCGACCCAAGTAGCAGCCGAAGCCGCCCCCGCAAGAGAAATCCCCACTACAAAACCGGCAACCACGATAAAGAAAATTGCCAAGAAAGGAAAGAAAGTGGTGACCCCCACCATACAGAGCGAGTCATCAGCCTGCGCTATATGTGATGTCACAGGACACCCTACTCACATATGCCCAGAGTTGGACGAGTTAAAACCACTCCTCGGCTGTGAGGCAGGCACCTCAAAACGACATTCCCATAAAAAAGAACTTGCCACCAAAAGTACAGGAAAACCGCCACGTACCAATCATGCATGCGCCCTCTATGACACCTACGGGCATTATACCCACCATTGTCTAGAAATACCACGGTATAGGGATGCCTTACATGTGATCAAGCGATCCTATTAAGAGGATCCTTCCATCCAGTCTATTAATGACGAGCCACGCACCATCTTGTACTTACAAGAGGAGCACCGATACGTAGAGCCCCCACTAATGCCCATTATACGTTGCACGCTATGCAATGAACGTGGCCACTACCTTGAAGAGTGTGCCACATTGGAACTCATCCAAAGATGGTATCCAATCGAAAGGGTCTACTACATGGGTCTATGGGTAGCACAATTCACATGCCCGTTATGCACCGACAATCACTTATTGGAGGATTGTCACTACATACCTCGCTTTCGACTAGCCTTGGCTAGCCTCCGCTCAGCCATAGTTCGTCTCTCCCAAGAAGACGATATGGATGTCGAATCCATCAGTAGCTCCATGACCCAAGCAGAGGAGATGAGCGGGTCTATCATGTTCTTGAAAACCAAAGAACGACCTAGTGGGAAACCCATAGTTACATCTGCAGGCACTTCACGAAACCCACCCGCATGCACATTGTGCAAGAAGACGGACCATATAATAGTCCACTGCCCTGACTTAGCAGCATACTGACGATGGTACCCCGCCCGGCCTCAGACCACGCACGATGGGAGACCCATATCACAGACATTTTCCCTGATATTTCAGGGTGATCATTATGACCGACATTGTACTTATGTCTCATAGATCCGTCCCACTATCGACATGATTAATGTCGTAGAAAAGAGGACAGGCGACCTCCAGGAATGGCATAAAAGATACATCGTCGACCCAACGACCCCACCACTAGGGTGGTGCGTCAAGCTAGAGAAGGCCGCACACCAACCACGTAAATCCCAAGCCAATCCTAAAGATAACATGCAGCCTATGTGATCTAAACGATCACCTAATCAATGCAAAGAACTCAAACCCCTTGCAAATAGTCTCCACATAATCTCATCTATCCCCCAAAAGCTTCTCTCTAATCAAGAGAAGATCACAAACACTTACTGCCGAATTTGCTCACACTTTCATCATACATTTAAGTGCATGCATCTCCCCAAGCTGAGAGCAGCTAGAGCAGCATTAATTCAACCATCCACCTAAAAGGGAGGCAAGTTTCAACCCACGACGCAAAGATGGAAACATAAGACAACTTGGTCTGCAACAGAATCTTTCCAAGCATCCACATTTGGAACATCGAGTAGTGTACATTCTCACAATATCTACTCTGTCAGCACTGTGATACCCCGCACCATTTGCACCAATCATAATCACGCACCAGAGGGATGTCCATTGTTACAGACGTTCAGACACCTCTGTGATAAAATCAACTTCCATTTACCCAGAATTTCCTATCCTAGCGAGAAGGCCAACTATTGGCTCACTTAGGACTCTAGTGCGGAGATTCTTCCCCTGCCACATGCCAGTGACACAACTCATCACATACGACTTGTGTCATCGCACGCCAAAAATAGGATTTCAACAACCTCCCTGTCACAGGAATTCGACTTTATTCCTGTCACAAAAAACCAAGGCACCTTACGCCTTTGCATCAATTTCCGCGAGATCCCAAACCTACATACAACCATTGAACTCCTTGATGACACCCAACCTCTAGAGCAACTCCTAGTACAACTCGAGCTAGTTGATGAAAACAAGCGTCAATCGTTGCAACATAATGAGGCCCATAAGAAAAGGGTAAAAGCATCATTCGACCGCCACATCACCCCTTGCTCATTTACCAAAGGAGAGCTAGTCCTTTTCTATGATGTCGCAAAATAAGCCTTAGGGCCAGGAAAGTTCGAAACCTTGTGGAAAGGGCCCTATATCATCAAACATTGCCTCCGGCAGGGGGCATACATCTTGACGGAACCGGGCGGGACCTACCTCACTAACCCCGTCAACGACCTTTACCTCAAGAAATTCTACCCATAAGGGCCCCTATAGCCCTTATCCCCTAGAGCTAGTGTACACAAAACATCAAAATATTTTTGACCCAAAAAACCTAAGCACGCTCAAAATATCACCATGGATCACCAACTTGAACCTTATTTCGGATTTGCTGATGGAGCATCGCGATGGTCTCAAAACTTAGCTGCAATCGCTTGGGTCATCTAATACCCCGACCGATCACCACTATGTTCAAATGGTGTGTGAATCGGTTCAACAACCAACAATTAGGCATAATATGATGCCATTATCTAACTTATGTGCGAGGCCCTCCACCAGGGCGTCCGCCATATGCATGTCTACCTAGATTCCCAGTTAGTAGTCTCGCAGTTAAACCAAACATTTGAAACCAGAGATGCAAACCTATTTGGAAAGTATTTGCATGCCAGAAGATTAAGCAGACAATTTGATTATATTACATTCTCACATGTATCAAGGAATCAAAACCAAACAGCTGATCGCATAGCTAACAATATCCTAGACTGGAATGCATCACGAGCAAATCACCATACATAAAAACCAAAAACATGTATATCCGTTAGCACAACACAAATGCATAAACTGAAATAGACATCACACCATGTAGAGTCTCAAAAAATATTTCTCATATATATATCAAAACAATATGTGTATCAGAGTACAAAAATAGTATCACTGGCCCATTGGCCAGCCGAAAAATACAGAGGTCATCAAAAATAAGGGAAGCATCCTTATAATGGGTGCTTTCCCTATGTACAAATATACCCTAGGGGGGTGCCCCCTCAAGAGGAGCACCTGGGCCCACCACTGCTCTTGGTACCACTACTGGAGCTGCTGTCGCCATTGCGATAACTACCCGTCATAGAGTAGGCTAGTACTCCTTTTCGCGGGCCATCACTGTCTCTAGCCATATCTCCTCGAAGTCATCCATAAGACCTTGAGCAGGCATCCCGTGGGTCAAATGGTCCACTTGACCCCGGAAGTCCTCTAGAGCCTCTACCTGGGCTGTAAGTGCTGCGATGCGCGCCTCAGCCACATCTGCACGAGCTCTCTTAGCTGCTACCTCAGCTGCACCCGTGCTGCTACCCTCACCAGAAGGACCAGCACCATCCCTGCTAGGTCTACTGGCACCCTCGCCTGGTTCACCTATGACACCACCCCCCCGACCACCAGGCGGTCATGGTAGAGGGTTGTGACCCACTAGTCGGGCCACTGGGCGTCCCACCTCACCAACATCTGTACGAGTAACCAAAAGAATGTCGGTGTCAATGAAAAAAACTCAAGTGAAAAAAAAACTCGAGTAAATGCAGAAATATAACACATACCTGCAGGAACCCAAACATAACCAAAAGGGAGACCAATATCTGGATCACCCTGAAAGTCCATCCCCGTGTAAGGGTATGGCAAGAACATCTGCGGATTGGCCTCGAACCAGGCCTCCGTTGTGTCGTTCCAATAACGACCTACCCTTCCACCATCGTTGTGTGGCATCATCGGAGCCCACCTCCTCATACGTGGCTCCCTGGCCCCCCCAATAGGCACGACCACTACGGGCCTCAGTAGCATGACCCTCTCATACATGATGCTGCACAAAATGCTGGCGTATGCAAATGATTTGGATCCATGCTGGACCCGGTTCAGTTGCAAGACCATACCATCAAAGCAGAAACGGGAAAAATCAAAGATATGCTTGTTCCTCAAATGGTGTAAAACCTCCAGCTGTGGGCTCGATGCCCGATGAGGTGTAAACGACCCCGCCAGTTGTACAATAACGGCCAGAGCACACCGCTCGGCCACATCTGTCACTGAGGCGATATTGATGCACCCCTCAGTAAGAGGCGCACCACTGCAATGCCTCCTCTGGAACCTGTCCATGTTCACTTGCCCAGCAGGAAGTGGATACCTCAATGCCTCTCCTTGAGGCAGTATTCCAGTCACAAAGTAAATATCCGTCTCCGGACGGATAATAAAGTTCGTCCCCCTCAGGACAAACATGTTGCGCCTCCTGTGCCAATTCCGTATGATATAACGTAACAAATGGTCTTGTGACCAAAGGAACTTGTTTTCGGCAAACTTCAAGAGACCCCATGCAGCCAACTGATGGCGTGCCACAGCATCAGTAGCTAGAGCAGTTAGGATCTTGGGCCAATCTCGTTCTCTCCACACCATCCTGCCAAGCAACAGGCACCCATCAGTACACAGGAGAAAAATCATAAGGGATAACAAAAAACCCAAGTTTTTTCAATAATATTACCCTTGCGCGCCTATCTCTCAGACAGGTGTGCCCTTGCGTGCCTGTTTCACACATAGGCGCGGCCTTGCACGACTGTACCTGAGAAATGAGCGTAATGTGGGCGCCTATTTTCCTAGATCGCCTGCGCAATCTAGGGCAAAAAACCCCTTTGAGGCTGTACAAACCTAATTTGTACAGCCCCTGGTGTCACCAAATTGAAAAAAATAAAATGCAGGACGTCATGAGAGTTACCTTGGCATAGTATCGCTAATACCTGGTACACAGGTTGACCGCAACAGTAAGAAAGGCTCTGCTATCACCTCTGATCTCCCAAAACTTAGCAAGTACAAATGAATAGGATTAGGGCCATAATCCCTTATTTATCGCCCTTTTCCAGAACTTCGGAGGTCCATAACAGGAGATCAGAAGGTCCATTCTGCAAACCGTAAGTTGCATCATAATCAGTATCCCATGAAGAACAGAAGCGATGCCCTACATTCTATTTTTGAAGAAATATTTTTTCAACCACCGGCAGGTATGCACCCTCCCATCTTCCTTTCCAAAATTCATGTTTTTCAATAATATTGGATGAAAAGAAGATGCTTTCACTTGAGGTAGTTGTTTTTTCAGGAAAAACCCACAAACCATTCACAACACCCACCACCGAAAGTTCTGGAGTAGGTATCATTCTACCCTCAGCATGATAGAGTCCCAGAAAACTTTGCATATCCTGACATCATTTCTCCATCAGAAATAAACTATAGGGTCCTCATACCTGACCATGTTTATCATCACCTCACCCTGTATATGATAAACGTCTGCGATGGTCGGTAGAGCCTCCCCTCCATGGCGATCGTCATCCCAATTAGACCATACATCACCCCACAAGTGACGCCATGGCCATACCATTTTTAGTCTAGGAAGCACCTCATCCCCATCCATATACCATGCATAAGGCCAAGTTCACCATTTAAACCAACCCCCTTCCCGGACGATCGGGTTGTACAAGCAGAGTGAAAGCGCACCTCCGCGCACCACATTTGGCCCACCATACCTCCATCAACATTAACCCATCTACAACATCTTCCGCTTCATCAACCCCGCACATGAGACCAACCAATGGGACCCCCACCCCCAGCAAAACACCATCCTCACACCATCAAGTGAGTGACCCTCTTTCATGTTTTGGGGTACCCATCTCTATGTTTTGTACAAACCAAACCCCATTATTTTATTCTTTTGGTAAGTGTACAAAGATCACAAACAACGCCTTTCACCTCTTTTCCCTCATATTGCACTTTTTCCTCCCATGGCAGAAGTCCCCATCTCCCTTGGTCGAAGTGTTTTATACCCCCCATGCATGCACCATTACGATAATCATAGCCGGTTCATACCCGCCCTGGAAGTCCTACCGACTCCAGGGACTTTTCCCTTTAGAAATACCTATGACTACCGCCAAGCTGCTCAAATATTCTTCGACCTTGAGCCACTGAATCCCCATCATCCGTTTTTAGCTACCGCTCACCAACATGCTTATGTTAAACCCATTATGGTTCGGTTAAGGCTTCCTTTTTTGTCGACATCAACACCTCTTTTCCAAAAAGGAAGCGGTACCTTGGATGACCCCTCCCCATGCAAAGGGGTATCCTCGGGTGGCATTATGGGAGACATCATTGTCCATAGATGTCACCGATCCTCTTGACATTCAACTACATCAAAAGCTTTCATGTCATGATGGTATCGTACCTTACAACCATTGCACTTTGATCAAGATCCATCGAAGACCCGTGCCTTTATAAGCGTCTCTAACAACAATGCTTACACGGGAAGGTCCCAACGAGTACATATGCGTACATTATGCAGTGATATGCCATACCAAGATAACGCATATGGGTACCACATTCCACCTATCGTCAAAGAAAAAATGCCCCTGAGGGCATCAGCAGTCATTGTTAACAACCACCAACATCACTACCACAGTAGTGACACAGACAACACATGTATCTGTCAATTTTGTTTAACTAGCCATAGTAGCACGAGCATGGGACATGCCTGCCTCGTTGAAATTTTGCAAATATGTTGTATATTTTGTCTGCTTGCAGGGGGTCCCTTAGGCCATGGTTATCTCGGAACCGGTGCAAGGTGTTGTCTCTTCTACATGCAGGTCTCGCTCTCTCTCTCTCTCTCTCTCTCTCTGCATACGATACAGAAAAGAAACTATAATGTATTTGGGCTATACAATTCTTCCTAGACCTCACAAATTAGGGGGCATCTGTTAACACTGGAAAATCGTACAGCAAAAAATGACATCAATTAATGTCGAGCCTAAGGATTTACAGGACCGGGATACATTATGGAATCAAAAAGTATTTAAAATCTCTAAGGTTTTGAGAACATCAAATTTGAACTAGTCATAAATGCTCAAATGCACGCTTTTTCCTTCGAAAAGAGCGCCTTCTGCGCACACTGGAGCCCAATAAGTGTGCATTCCTGCAAGTGGAAAACAGTCTCTTTCCGGGACCACAAGTAAGCAAAGGACAATTTCTCCTTATGTGAAAGCTGCCTAAGGACAACACCAGTGCCCCCTTAGGCATTATGTGAGCACACAAAGGCATATTTCAGCACACAATGGAATAATGCCCCTCCCTTGGGTCACCATCCATCATGTACCAAGGGAGGGAAGGAGGTTTGAAAGCTCACCTATATAAACCCAAAAAGAGATGAACAATGGGTGATCACAAAGTTATGCTGGCCAAAGTTGCCCAAGCAACACCAGTGTCTTGTGTGACCCAAGGAGCAAGAGCTGAAGAAGAGGACTCGATTGTTGGCCACCCAAAAATCTTAGCCCATTGCAGCAGAGAGAGAGAGTTGAACTGTGTCAGAAGGCAGAAAATGAAGGACAAACATCCTTGCATTAGGTTCTAGAGCCACAGCCGAGGCCCTTTGGAAAGTGGGTAAGATTTGTTTTCATTCCAAGCATTCAATAAGAAGGCCATCGAGTCGTTGTTTACCTTGTTACTGTTTGGAACTCTCTATAGCTTCTTTTTTTGTTTTTAGTTTTAGTTTTTCAACATAGCATACTTAAGTGTATTACTTCATTTTAAGTCTTATACTTCTGAGCTCCCCCTAGATATTGCCTGTTACTTATGGTTTAGGGAAAAGACCACATTCTCTAAATGCGTGTGATTTCGTACACCTGAGTGTCGAATCCACCACAAAAACCGTCATGGGAGAGGCCATGAGTTCTCTGGTGTTTGTAGGCTCAAGTATGAGGATCTTCCATCCTTTGTGTGGCCTCCTCTCTTCCCTTTCTACTTCCTGGCTAATTTCTCTATTTTCTTCTACCATAATGTCTTGGCTAGAAACCCTAGGGAGATGAATTGGGAGTGAAATGTAGGTTTAGGGAGTGGGGAATGGGATGGAAAAAATTAGGGAGATTGGGGGAAGGGATTATTAAATTGAAGGAGGTGACAGGGAGTGGAAATGTTGTGGGATTTGGGAATAGGAACTTTATTATAGGTATGGGGATTTGGGAGCCTAGGAATTTGAAATAACTAGGTCTTAGGGTTTATGTGATGTTAGAAAATTATATATATTATGGAGAAATGCAACACATAAAATATGCGAAAAATAAAAGCACACAAAACACATAAAACCAGAGAGACACAGATATACGTGGTTCACCCAGTTTGGGCTACGTCCAATTCCCGAACAAATTCTTACCCCTTCCTTTCTATTATCCATCAAAAATTGAAGAGACAAAACCTACAGCAGATCCGCTGTAATATCCTCTGTTCTCTCTCACAGTCTCCCTATCTATTTCTCACTCTGAGAATACACACATAATACACAGCCGCAATACAATACCCTCATATATACAAGGGGGTTGCCTTCTAGGGAAAAAAACCCTAAACTAAACATAACTTCTACCATTAGATCATCCGCATATGAACGGCCCAGATTGACTATAAATTAATATAATTTTACAAGGCAATTTTACATTTGTTTTTAGCTTCGGGGGCACTCCCCCCGAAACCCCCTGCTAGGGGGGGGGGGCTCCGAAAAGCGCTGCCCCCCCTAAACCCCCCAAGGTAGCGATTAATTACGGGCGGCATTGCCGCCCCTTTTAAGGTATAGGGGTCCAATGCTGTGATACAAAGTAAACAAGATAATCAGGCTCCACACCCAACATGTGACATGGATTTGATAATATAGCAGTAGGGATAAGATTTATTATGATGTGGGAAGGGTAAAGGAGTCTTTAAGGATCAAATTTTGAGATTAGGATGTGAAACTAAGGTTTGTAGCCTAGAACTCTTCAATTTTTTCATAAAAACTTAAATACCATGAAATTTGTACTTGAGGAATTGAAGGAGGGTGTATTTGTGTCTTACTTACTTGCTGGGAAGTGATGAGACCCTTTGCTGAAGGTTTGGAGTGCTGACACAAATTTTGGGAGCATGCAAGTGAATTTTTCTAGGTGCGCAGTACCTCTGGCTCTATGCGCAATGCCTTGGCTCTATGTGCAACGCCTAAGGCTCTATGCGCAATGCCTCTTTCCAGGTCAGCAATGCCTCCAAGTTTTTTGACCTGGCACCCTTAAATTCCGATTTTCTGAGCTATGTGAGTGATAGATTGATAACATAGAGGACAAATGAGTGTCTTGGTGGCTTTTATACTTCATGAAGTTGATGATTTGGGCCTTGGGACCCACTTTCTTCCTTTATCATTCACTTAACCTTTTGAAACATTACCTTTCATTTTGACTTCTTTTCTTTGGAAATTGATCATTTTGATGGACTAGGAACTCTTTGAATTTACATTTTTATGTTTAGGCATCTTAGGAAATTTGAGTTAGTAGCTTTGGATGATGAAATCATTACATTTGAAAGACATAAAATTACATAATGAAAATATAAAAAATTATCATTGAACTTAAAATTACATGCTGAAATGAGAAAATTTCTTCACAAATCATCTTCACATAGTGAAGAAAATTTTATTTGGATCACCCTTTACTTGTTGGTCTTATGCAATGGAATGGTGTTTTATTGAACCTTGGAAACCATAATGACCTAATGAAACGTTGAAAACCCTAAAATACCTAATGAGACCTTGAAGGACTGAATTTCAAGATGACATGACTGATATTGATTTTATGGATGGTGTACCGTTAGCAAGGTATGAAGATATGCCAACAAGTAATCAAATTTGTGTAAGAGTAATGATTTTTGGACTTGGGGCTAACATTAGTGACTAATTATTTACATGACCTAGTGGAATGATAAAAAAATTTTGAGTGGGACTCCTAAAATGATGAAAAGAGGATTTTGAACACTGATGGCAGGATGCAAATGATGACACTAACATTGGCCTTATTGGGGATGATAGCTCTGAAAGAGGTGTCAAGAACCACATAACTCTGGATTTTGCAGATTTGTGCCTTATCTATTGGGCCAATACGGTAAAAAAAAGAACTCAAAATAAAATCATGAATGAAAACTAATAACTCAGAAAAATACACTGACTCAAGACAAACCAAAATGATTGAAAATTGACTCAATAATGATTTACTTGACCAAAAACTGAACTTTTTGAAAATGGAATAAAATCAGAGAATCTCCATGGTCTTCACTTTAGGCTCCGAACTCCAATTATTCTCTACTTCACACTTGCAGAAAATGTAACTGATATTTACAATGAAACGGAAAACTGATCGAGAAGTTTTCTTCAGAAAATATAGTGTTTCAGGAGTCTACCATTGACTGGTCCTCCTAAACACTCTTGTCCATTCATCTCCTTAAGAAAATAAGAATTATGTCCCCGACAATCTGAAATCTGATATGGCCCTTTTCATAAATTCTCAAATTTTCCATGCTTACCCTTGTCTTCATTTTTGGCATCCTAGCAGAGTACCACATCTCCAACCTTGAAATTGTCTTCCTTAGTTTTCCAGTCATAGATCTTCTTTAACTTATCATGAATTTTTGAAGTATTCTTAAATACTTCATCTCTTGTCTGCTGAAGGTGTATCATTTGATTAATATGGCATTGTATGTCATTTTCCTCAGTCCCTGCTTCTTGCAGCGATTTCATTGCTGGGACTGCTAATGATGAAGGAAACACAGTATAGAAACCATACACAAATTGAAAAGGATACTTACCAATAGTCTTCTTATTACTCACCCGATCTGCCAACAATGCATTGATCAAATTCTTAAGCCAATTCTTTTAATTCGCCTCTAACATTTTCTTAATGATACTGATCAAGGATTTATTAGAAGACTCCGCCAATCCATTACCTTGCGGGTAGTAGGTTTCATAGTGTCCCAACATAATGTTATATCTGTCACAAAATTCAATCATTTTTTTAGACTTGAATGCTTCCACGATATCTGTGATAATTTTAGTAGGACAACCAAAACGAGACAAAATATTACTTTCTAAAAAATGAATGATGAAAAAATATGTTGCTTGCCTGATTGGGATTGCTTCAATCCATTTTGTAAAGTAATTTGTGACTGTCAATATCCACTTGTGTTGTGTGGATGATGCTGGGTGAATCTCGCCTATGAAATTTAGGCTCCACTACTGAAATGGTGCATGTACTGAAATAGGTTGAAGAGGTAACGAGAGAAGCTTTCTCTTACCCTGAAAAACTTGACATTTGTGGCAACTCATTACTGCTTTGTAAACATCTGCAAAAAGTGTCAGCCAATAATATCCCACTCTAAATATTTTATTAGCCGTGGTCTTCCAATATAGGTGGCCCCCACAATCTCCTTTATGGAATTCATTCATCACTTCCTTAGATTCTTCTTCGACCAAACAATTCATCAACACACCTCCGAGATCCTTCCAGTAAAGTGCATTGTTCAGTATGCAATACTTTGAAGCTTTGAGTTTCAAATATCTGCCTTGAATCTTAGTCATGCCTATAGGAGGGTTTAGGTGTTTCAAAACATAAACAATATCATAATATCATGGATATGACAAAAAGATATCAGATACCTGAATGAGATTCACTTCTTCTTCATTTTCGGAGAACGCTGAAATAAAGTTGATGTCAAAAGCATGACGGTTCGGTTCATCCATGAGCTTGGAAGCCCTGACCTTTTATCATCTTGGTGAGATTGGTCTCTGTCGAGCCATAGAAAGGTATCTTTCAAACACCTAATTAGCTTACATTAATCATCAATGCGGGAGCGTCTTTTTATTTCAAGAGTGTACTCTGTTTGAGGTTGCAATTATCTAAGAGTAATGCTGTGAATATGTAGTATAGAATTCTGAATACAAGAATAAACAAATGCTTGTAAAGGAACCTAATTACAAATGGAAATTCTCTGAAACTTTAATTAAATCAAACTGCAAAACATCGATCAGGGATGTAGTAGCAATAACTCTTTCCCTTATAAATCGATGCAAGATAACCAATCTAGGGACTTGGAAGCAATAACCAGTGTTCTCTACAGTTGGTGATCTTAAAACAATCAGAATGAAATCAAACTTGAACTACTTGCTAATAAAGATAACTGAAAGGAACTGCAAAGGCTAAAAAGGAACAACAATCTTGTAACTCCTACGCATACACAACAACTGTAACCAAATGATCTACTAAAGTAAAGCTATGAATCAAAAATAAGCAAGAACTAGAAATGGAACAACAATATAATTTGAACAACAATTACAAACTTAGCTAACTTTAATCTATCGCCGGCCAATACTACAGATCAATCGATTACAAAGAATCGTAAACTAAGAGAATAATAACTTAGAGTCGAATACAGAATAGTAAAGCTTCACAATGATAGCAGAATAAATGAACAACAGATTTCTTTCTTGCAAAGAGTAAAATAGCAATGTAATTCGTTAATGAATCAACAGTGAATCAACTCTGCAATCGAAATAAACTGTAAACACAACTTCACACAACAGTAAACAAAGATTAAGAATACAAATATCAAAGTAATTCCACCAGAGCCGGGCCCTTAGCGCCAGTGAAATACTGCTGGGCTACTTCAAACCTTAAGAAATGAAACGAAACACATGCTTGATATTAATTAAACATAAAGTATTACAGAGGCTATTCTCTCAAAGACAAGAGTCAATAAACATAGTATTGCAGAGGAAATGTATGAATATAAGAACTTTTTCCGACCAACTGACTCCTTGATCACTAAAGGGCATTGCTTTATATATCAAATCCTGACGGAAAAGACGAGGAATAAGATGAGTTTGTACATCAATCCATCAGGATCGAAGGATCATGAGGGATTCGCTCCCCTTTGTTTAGTTATCAACTTGTCTTCTTTGACCAAGGCCGAGCTGTCCCCTGCCTTTTCTTGGCAATTTGTTCGGATCTCCTTGCCTTTGGCTGGATATGGTTCAACGCTGATGGAGCAGTAGTTAAATTGATCTTAGCCTCTCCTTTGGTACCACTGTTCGCTTCGTCTAATTCCTGTTTTATCAACAAAAAGCATCCTTTAGTCATCTTTTTACAATGAACGTAAATCTTTCCAATCCCATCATAATTCTTATAATAAATTACCTTCTCAAGGAAAAAAGGAGTATGTCCATAGTAAAAGAATGAGAAAATATACAGTAATTTCATACCTTTTTCACTGCCCACATACCCCCCTGCTTAATCTTTTTCATGTCCTCATGAAAAATATAGTTCACATGGAGAGCAGTCAAAGAATAAGCCGGATAAGGTTTTTCATCAACAGGTCTAAAACCATGTAGTGCAGCTAATTCCTCAAAAACATGTTCTGTCTATCCTTCGGGGAGTTCGTAAACAAATTTGTAGTTTGAAGTAGGAAACCATGCAATAGGGCTGCGGAATCTACATCCTAACTAGAATGGTCCTTCTTTTAAAACGAGATGACTATAGGAAATAAAGCGGTTTGCAGCTAGCCCAAAGTTTCTATAATTAAGTGGTTCTCTGTTTTGCACGTTCTAATTGGAAATTATCCACCGGATCTTAGCTGCTATATAAGCTTGGTCTCTAATGGATGAGAAATAATCTATTCCATTCAAGAGAATCGATTTGTGGATAGGCCCAATACTTGGATAACACCTTTCTTTGTCATCAAACTTCTGTGCCTAGCCCAAAATTGGGATGGGTTCTGAGGTTCACTCCTAACCCACAAATCTAATTCATTATCTTTTCCTTTGGAAAGAATTATAGGCTTTAAGCCATTTTAATTGATTTACAGCAAAGGAAATGAATGCCTGAAATTGAACATCTCCCACAAAAGGGCTAGGATTTGATTCACAATCATTTTCAAGTATTAGATTATGTAAATAAAATTCACACAAAAGGCGTTGTACTTTGATCCCATAAAGTTTGCAGCATGATACAAAGTCATCTATAGTTTTTAGCTCTATGGATTTCCCTGCTTTAACTGCCTTGATCTTTAGCTGTAAATATCTTTCTAGTAAAAATAAAGCATAGTTTTTAGCGGGGCATCTACAGGCTAAGACATCAGTGTATAGGGAGCAGAGAGTGTTCATTCGATTGTAGGCTAGTTTTAATTGGTTCATTACCTTGTCAGTATTTTTCTCTGCTCTTCGACACTTTTCATGAGCTTCTGCTTCTGCTTCATGAATGCTCTTCATATGTTGCTACAGTTCCTGATATCTCTTCCTTGGGACAATGTATTCTTCCAAATTTTGTCTTTCTATTCGGGCCTGTGCCAACTCCTCTTGGAGTCTGGCTAGTGTCGAGTCACTAAAATTATGCTGACTATTAGATTGCATGTTTTCACTTGAAACAAGTCCCTTTGGAACAACTGGTGTTGGAACAGCTATTTGTTGTTCCGTATCTCCACAATTGGGTTCAGGCATAGCTTCTTCAACTTGGGGGTTCCTCTTAGCGGTCGCTTTTCTCTTTTTCGAAGCTCGCTTAGTAGCTATGCTTCTTCTCTTAGGGCCTCACTTAGGCATTTGTTTCATTTTCAGAACCCTAATGGTTTTCCTGAGCTATTCTATGAGTTTATGAAGCTTCATTCACTCCGTGCGAAGCTTTTCAATCTCAGTTACTTTCCTCCTCTTTTTTAATGGGACAACTATTCCTTTATCTGAACCCGTTTGCTCGACAGGGTGTTGGTCCATATCAGCAGTGCCTTCAGTTAACTTCTCTTCTTGGTCTTCTGCTTGGGGTTCCTCTTCCACATTCATATGCCCTTGGCTAAATTCTTAAGGAATCATATCCTTGGTTAACTCTGCAATCTCCTGAGGGCTTCCAAGTTGGGATATTACTTCAGTGTTCTCATTTTCTTGTTCATGCCTTTCAGGGGAAGCAACCCTAGCTTCGCTAGGGTTTGCTGTTTCATCCAACATTTCTTCAGCTATATTTTTGTTGACTGTAGAGTGCTCCTGTAACTTATCAATATTAAGATCCAAAGGGCTATGAGGCTGCACATAGTTACTCATATTGGCAAAAATTTGGGCCAACTGTTCTTCCTATAAAGGGCTTACGGTAGCATTCTCGGGAGGCTCTGTTTCTTTTTTGTCGCTGTTATGATTTTCTTCGTTCTCCTCACAGGTATGATAGCTTCCTTCTTCCTCATCTGAATATCGAATTTCTCCTTCAATTTCTTCTTCCTCAATATTTCCTTCCTCTGCACTGGATTTTTTTTCACCACTGCTGTGGTAGCTTATTTCTTCTTCGTCTGAGTAGCGAATTTCTCCTTCCATTTCGTCTTCTTCATCAGTACGAGGGCTTGTGTTGAGTGGATTAATCTGTCCTGCGGACAAGACTGATCTCCCTAGTACTAAAAGTATCTAGCAACAAACAGCCAAACATACTAATCTTTCTCTAAGCATGTGAGGTTTACAAAAAGGCTCTATAGAGGTGTAAAAGACTTACCATTTGTCCAGTGCTTGTTTGAAGTCGTTGTTGTCCCTCGCGCACTTGAAGGAGTTTTCCTCGTAAAACTGCAGTCACAAACAAGCAAAATATTACATAGCACCTGTATAGAAATCATCATAAACCATGCTTATCATAGTGATCAAGGAATCTATGAAATAAACCATTGATTGAAAGCTTATTGAGAAAAATGAGTATATTTGTATTAATTTCAAAAGAGAAAATCCTTACAACCTGAGCCTTGATGTTGCACAGGACTTTCCGAGGTCCGAAGCAGGAGTCTCCTTTACTTTGACAAGTTCTGCACTCCTCCAACCAAGACAAATAGAGGTATGTAATCTCTCCTCACAAAAGTCTTAGTTAACTGAGTCTAAATCTCAACAGCACTTAACTTCAAATATTCTAAAAGCTTGAACTCCCTTTGAGGCTACCCAATGCCTCTTTTTATAGTGGAAAAGAGAAGGTTTTCTATTCCAAGTATGAAGGGATAGAATCCTCCTTCAAAGGGATAATTTCCTCACATCAAGGGGTTAGCTCCATAAGGTAAGGGATTCATGCACCTCACAAGAGCGGTTCTGCCACCGCAAAATCCATTCTAGAAGCTTCCAGAATTTACTTTAATTGAGCTTTTTGGGATTTTACTTGCGCCTTTTTAATCTTACAGGGGTTTGCACCTATAACAAAGATAAAATGCATTCAGGAACGCAGGAAAGCTGAACATTGGGTGCGGGACCATAGGCAAGATAGCCAAAAAGTGCGATACCAAATTTTAGGAGACTTTTAGGAACTTTTTCTGATTTTCAAGGCTTGACATGAGGAACTGATATGTTAGACTTGCAAAAAGGGAGAAGTATGAGTAATAATGAGCTCATACACATGTCATAATGTTAGGATGACAATTTTCAGTGTAACAGATTGCCCCCTAAAGTGCAAAGTCCAGAATAGATGATGCTGAAGTCTGTCATATATGAAGAGTGCAGTACTTTATCATTTCAAGGATCACCTTGTGGACACCCCAGTCAGCACCTGTAAAAACATTCAATGCAAAATATATATGTATACATATCATCACTGAGGTAGGCATTCCCATACTCAGAGTAAACTAACTAAAAACTGATTCAACTGTTATGATACAGGAATGATTTTGAGTACATCACAGTATAGACATGTGTGAACACAGTATGGACGCAGCCATCTGTTTATAAATAGTCCATTGTATAAATGATAACAAAATTCCTCACAGCCTGGATGGTAGAAACTAGATCCAGGGTCTTGATTTCCGCATCTCGAACTAGTACGATTCTATCCATGCGAATGAATGTGTCGAAGTCGAACATGGTAGAAACCACTTGATTACTAGTCAATGATGTAAACTGTTAACAAGTGTGAGAGTAACCACCAGTAATGTCAATGGCTCTCAAAGTACCCAGTACAATCCATGAAACATGAATGAATGAGCTGAAGTCAAACATTTCACGGAATCATTCGATCAAAGGTTGATGATATAACCCGTCGTCGAAAGCGAGAAACCTGCCATTAAGGCATGCAGATTTCAAGGTACTGACGATTTCTAGATCAACTTCCTAGATAATGAGTTGTCGTCGATAGAAAGCGATTCGTCATAGGCAAGCCCACAACACGAAATCATAGATCAAGTTTTGAAAACATATTGGCAAGGAATAACTCAGGGATGGTAAAAATGGATGACAGATATTCTGCAGATGAATGGTTTACTTGAACTGTCCTCTTGAACACATAACGACACTGCAGATGGCTTGGTAACAATTGACCCAAAGCTAATACCCAGAAACCAGATGAAGAATTTCAATGAGGTCTGATTGACTGTTAGGCAAAGGATTTCCCAACCCAGGTGAATGAAAGTGTCGTGTTCAAGAGTGGTCGACTGAATTTTCGAAAAATCAAAATATAACAAACACGCCTATTTTCCTCTCTTTTCCCCCACCATTTCTGGCAAGTACCTCTTTATTTTTGACAAGCTTGAGGAGGATAACATTTGCTTGTTTATAAGCTCATCCTTCGGATGAGTCCAACTTAGTTTAAGATTCGAACCCTAAGAAGGAGTGGTTCGTTCTTGTTGAAAATTAAACAGGTCCTTTACAGTTAAATTTTAACGAGTCCAGTATAGGAGAAACTCGGTGTTTTTCATTTTTAGGGAGTCAGAAGAAAAAACTTAAGAAAACTCCATGGGTGTACTTTTTTGTAAATTTAGTCTCTCAGGACTGAAAAAGGATAAAATAATGCGGGAGAGAACTCTATTGACCATAATTAGTCAACGTATACCTTTTTCGTAAATAGTCCATTTCAGTCCGTAAAAGGGGTAAACTTATACTGAAGGGACGATTATTCATTTACTTTAATGAGTTCGAAAAATCAAGTACTCTGCGATATTTTCATATTTAGAGAGTCTGAAAAGGGCTTAAAAGAGGACTCCAATGTTTCGTTTTTTCGTGAATTTTTGAAAGAGTCCGAAAAAGTGATAAAAGTATGCTCTTTGTTGAAAAATGATGGACTCTCCTGAAAAATCCAATTTCTGCACAAAAACTTGAAACATTACACATACCTGTTTAAGATGAGTAAAAATGCTTCAAAAATACCCTTTTTAAAGTGAAAAATAAATAAATTAAAAATTCATCTATTCGAAAAAACTTATAAAAAGGACTTTTTCAACTTCATTTTTACTGTTCAAGTTCAGAGTGAAAAGTAGAAGCTTTTGGGTAAAAAAGTTCCTATGAAGATTCTGGAAAATCCATCCATTGAAATTGAGAACCGTCAGTCCCAGGTAATCCACGACCTCTTAATCTTGTATTTCATCCCTTTACAATCCGTTTTTAGGCTTTAAATTTTATTTTTAAGGGAAAAATATGGTTCGAAAATCACCCGCGGGGGTCCGCAGGTGACACACATGGTACCTGCGGACCCCGAATTTTTTATACAAAGAAAAAAGTCGTAGGTCCGCACTTTCCTTACAAAACACGTGCGTTCCTACGCACTTTTTACAAAGGTAAAGTGCGGTCCCCGCGCATTTAAATTTAAAACTCAAATTTCTCTTTTTCCGCCCAAAATTTTTCAAATTAGATTGGTCTAATCTATCTTTTTACGCATTGTAGGATTAACAAGATGTTGATTTGGAGAGAACGTGAACATGAGGACGTGGATTACGCTGCAATGCTCCATTTTCCCACAATGCAAACATTAAGAGCATGCGGTATATATAAATTCTGGGCCATCCAAGGCATGAGAGCACAGGCAGAACTCTTGACATGGCTGGTAAACAGGTGGAACGTGCAGGACCAGTGTTTCATTATCAGCGGCCACCGGCTCAAAATCGAGCTGGAGGACATTTATTTTCTGACTGGTTTGTCCAAGAGGGGTGAACAACTCTCCTTGTTTGGGACTAGGCCTGGTGGCCAGACTGTCGCTAGTCTTCGACAAGAATTCTGTAATGATGAAGCAGACCCCAGGGACCAACGGATTGATATAAAAACTATCATCCGTCCCAAGCTGAAAGTTATTGCATTTACTGTTACCAGGCTGTGTGGGAGTGCAGCATTGTATGTAGCTACCGGTTCTCAGATGCGCATTGCTGTGGACTGTTTTCGCGACACTATTTTCAACTGGTGTGACGCTGTGTTGGCTGATATAAAAGGCCAACTAACTAGAGCGAAAAATGGGAAACTGAATAACTTTGGATATGGATCCATCGTCGTCTCCTTTGCTCTAGAGAGGATTCCTATGCTAGCTCCACAGAGTATCCCTGTTGATGTCGGACGACCTAGAGAACCTAGGATGGTTCATTGGACCGCATTGATGGCCCGTCACGGTATTGAAGGCGCTGAGATTGTTTGATTTCCTTATTCATATTTCCGTTGGCTGGATCGCCAAATTTTTGTCATTGAGGACTTTCCGTATGCCGGGATAGATTTCCGCGGCGACCGGGAGATGACTCTCCCAGCAGGGGAACAGTGGGATGACTCAGGTAAAATCATTTTCAATGAATTCTAATTTCTAATTTTTTTATTATTATTTTTGATTGTCTTGTTCAATAATAACCAAAAATTTTGTTGAATGCAGATGTGGGCCCACGGCGACCAGCCCATCTCCAACCCTATGAAAGAAAACAACCAGTTGCAGCCGCACCAGCTCCAGCAGGCCAATCAGCAGAAATCTTGACTGATTTAGAGCATCATCTAGAGCGTTTGACTCTAGACATTCCGGATACAAACATAGATGACATTCCACTCATATTTCAGAGATACATGATTGGTGTTCCAGGACCTTTTAGGAGGTTCCTGTGCAGGGTGGCTCGGGCAGTGGTTTCTTATCGTGATCACCATCAGTGATGGGATGATCATGTTGTAGACTCATATTTTTGACTTTTTGTGTTATCGTTTTGCCAATCATAAGGTGTTTCCAACCTATGATCGAAGACGATGTATATTTTTGAAAAAACTTCTATCTATGATATATCACTATTTACCGACTATCTGTATACATGTTATGAATGTTATTTGTTTTACTGTTTTGATTACTGCAAATGTCGATTTATCATACTAGAAGCAACTGCGTCTGCTAATGTATTTAAATGTCTTGGAATATGTTGATATTCAATTTAGTCAAATTCATGTTCCAAGAGACGAACTCTTAAAAATAACCATAATAACACTGGATTTCTAATGGCATAAACCCTGTTAAGCTGTAACACAACAAGTTCAGAATCCAACCTCACAACCAAACTCCGAATCCCAAATGATATGGACTCAGATAATAACTCAGTCACTGCACTATACTCGGCAATGTTATTTGTTGTTTGACCAAGGCTTACCCCATGCATGGAAACTAACTCGTCAGAGGGTGAATAGATAACCCAATCTGTGGAAGAAATGTTCCGTGTACTACGACAAGCACCATTAGCAAAACCAATGTAGGTTTGAAGAGACGTCGACATCTGCAATATCAAGATTAAAACTCAGATAAGCAGGAAAAGTGATAAAAAAACACTTCTAAACTAGGCACACCTTTCTAATATAAGACACACCAGCAGTAAAGAAATCTAACCTAAAAAATAAAAGATCTCCATACCAAGTTAAGCATAATATCGCTTTAGATATAGCCCATTTCTGGGTTTATCTAAAGGGATACCATCAAAATCAATCAGCTCATAGGCCCCCTTTGCCAGCTTTCGCTTAACAATGAAAGGACCATGCCACATGGGCACGAATTTCCCAGCTCCTAGCTTATCGTTGGCTTGATCATAAACTAAGACTAGGTCTCCTTCTGAAAAATTTTGAGGGGTAACATTTCTATCATACTGAGCTTTTACTCTTTTGATATGAGCCTCATTTTCTATTGTAGCGTTTATCCAATTTTCATCCAATTGAGCCAAGTACAAAAAATGTTTCTCCTCTTTAGACGTAGCTGGGAGTAATTCTATGGCTAATTTCAAAGATGGAATTTCGCATTCAATCGGAAATACAGCTTCTAAACCGTAAACGAGTTGAAAAGGAGTGAAACCAGTTGATGTTTTGACTAAAGTTCGATATGCCCAAAGTGCTGAAAATAACATGGAATGCCAATTCGTTTTGTGAATACCAATAATTCGTTTGATCATAGTGACTAAAAATTTATTTATGGCTTCGACCAGACCATTGGCTTGCAGATAATACGGAGTGGAACTATCGTGGTGCAGACCAAGCTGTTCTGTCAATTCAGTCATCATGACATTCCAAAAATGGCTTCCATGATCAGTAATAATCGCTTGAGGAACACCGAACCTTGCAATTATGTGATTAAACACGAAAGTTGCAGCAGTCTTTCCGTCAACCAAAAATGTAGGCATCACCTCGGCTCACTTAGTAAAATAATCTACTGCTAAGATAATATAGGCATGCCCCCCGGCCGAGTGAGGGTTACATGTAATAAAATCGATACCCCATTTTGCGAAAGGACCAACAGTAATTATGGGATGAAGAGGAGCCGGTGGTGCGCGCATCTTACGATCAAACAGTTGACAATTGTGGCATTTCTAGACTGCATAAATACAATCTTTGAATAACGACGACCAGAAATAGCCAGCGCGCAATATCTTTTGGGCTGTGGCATACCCAGACATATGACCGCCACATGCTCCAGAATGGCAGTCATTTAGAACCTTTTCAGCTTCGTCATGAATAAGACAGCGTCGAAAAACAGAATCCGCTCCACGACGATAAAGTGTATCACCAATAATATTGTACTATTGGGATTGGAAACGTATTTTCCGTCGTTGAGATCGCGAGATTTCAGGCAGAAAAGATTGGGTTTGGAGATAAACGATAATGTCTCCATACCATGGATCAAGAGTACTGATAAGAAACAAAGATTCGTCCGCAATGGGCTACTCTGCCACAGTTTCAATATCAGTAGAGGGGAAATCACACATTAGTTCCGCAAAAACCAAGGATTTCTTCGCCTTGGATTTTTCAAATTCCAAGTCGAATTCTTGTAGGATAATTATCCATTTGGAATACTTGCCCCCCTAACAATTGTTTGGTCAAAATGTACATCATAGGGTTGCAATAAGAAATTACCGTAGTTTTGCGTAACAATATGTAATGTCTAAATCGCTGGATAGCTTGAACAGCTACCAAAGCCAATTTCTCCACATGCATGTACTTAATCTCAGTCGGATGCAGATTCCGACTAAGATAATAAATCACATGTTCAGCATTAGATTCGTCTTCCTGAACTAAAACCATTCCAATGGTGGAATGAGAAGCAGCGAGGTACAAAATGTAATCTTGGTTGTAGTTGGGAGGATGCAATAACGGTGCATGGGTCAACGCGTGTTTAAGTGCATCAAAAGATCGATTAGCGATCTCATCCCAAAAGAATGGAATGTTCTGTTTCAGCAACCGGGTAAAACCTTTTGTAAGCTCAACGTAATTAGGAATAAATCGATGTAAAATGTTTGCTTTCCCCTGCAAACTTTGGAGTTGGCGTAAAGTCGAAGGAGGAGGTAATTTGACAATAGCTTCAACCTTCGATGGATCAACGCGAATACCTGCTTTCGAGACAACAAATCCTAGTAAACGACTCGACTCTACACAAAAAACACATTTGTGTGGATTCAACCGAATTCGATAATGCCGACATCTCATAAAGATAGCACGTAAATGTGTGAGATGGTCAGCCCTGTGCGATGAATGAGCAGGTAAATCATCGAGATACGGTTGCACAATGTGATTAATGTCGTGAAATTCATAAGACATCTGCCCTTTCAAAAGTTGCTCCAGCGTTCTTCAATCCAAAGGGTAGTTTGCAGTAAGAAAATGTCCCCCACGGACAAATAAAAGTTGTTTTTGGCTGATCAGCAGGGAGTATGTTTATTTGATTATACCCTGAAAAGCCGTCCATAAAGGAAAACATTTCACTGCCGGCACAATCATCGATTATTTGATCGATATAAGGAGTTGGATAATTGTCTTTAGGACAAGCTCAATTAATATCCCTATAATCGATACATACTCGTATGGTTCCTTGTTTTTTAGTCACAGGAACAATATTAGATACCCAATCCGTTAAGGGAATCAGATAAATAAAACCTGCATGAAGTAATTTTTCAACCTCCACTTTGATAGCAGCAGCTTTTCTAGGATGCATTTGACGTAAACGTTGTCGGACAGGCTTGGCATCTGGGTAAGTCTTGATTTCATGTACGACAATTGACGGATCAATTCCTAGCATTTCTTCGTAGGACCAGGCAAAAACATCACGGAATTCTTGAAATAGGGCTTTATAAGTTTGAATTTCTTCTTCAGTAGAGCAAGCACCTATATGAATGTTTTCAATTATTCTAGGTTTTACTGAAATGTCAATTGGAATCGTTCGAGAAATATTTTCCAAATTTAACTCAGAATCCAGATTGTTCAATGGATTCTGCGGTTCCTTGACATAGTCAGCAGTAAAAATTGAAGTGAAATCATCTTCAAAATGATCTAGTTCAGGTAGAAACGAAGATCGATGATGTAGATCTTCCCATGGTAAATCATCAACAGACAATGATTCACGAATCTGCTCATCAGAATGAACAGGTTCAGGAAATTTCATTGTTGCTGAGCTAGATATTGAGAGTGATTCCTCGTGGATCCCATTCACTGGATCAATTTCGATTGAAGAGGGGTCGGAAAATGACTGTACGGCCTGATATGCAAGTTCAAATGGACTCAAAGGCATCATGCCATCAATTGAATCTAACTCGGATTCGGAAGGTACGATCCAAGGATCATCAAACATAACAGAGTCTGACGAAATCATATGAATAGTTGCAACAGAAGGCGGTACGTTAGGAGGAGGAATGGAAAAAGTTCCTAGCAAACCAGAATCTTTAATCAAACCTACTCCAACATCCTTATATGGGATAGTCGTTTTACCAACGTGCTGGATTGTTTCTGTAGAGGCTGGGTCAGAAGTAAAATAAGTTAACTGATCTATTGTAACGATCCTTCCTTGATATGGAAATTTTATGAGTCAGAAGACCGAAGAGACAACAGCAATCATAGCATAAGACCAACTACGACCCAGAAGAAGGTTGTAATATAGAGGGGCATCAACCACTTCCACATCTAGATTTACAACTTTACCTTCAACTCCTATGGGTAAATCCTGCAAAATACCAAAAGGGTGGAAACCTCGACCATCAAAAGCCTTAAGAATCATCGGAGATTGGTTCAGCGTAGGAGAACCAAGCGATTTCCAACACTGAATCGACATAATACACGTTGAAGCTCCCTCATCAATCACAATCCGATGGGACCAAATTGTGGCTGTCCCTGGTATGGTTGATACGTGAATTGCGGTTGACTTGTGACAACTGTACTTATACCAGCTTGTCCCGTAGGCATTTGAACCGAAGTCTAAACTGAAGATCTTGACTGAGGTACAGAGACTTGAGGTATTTGCACGGATGCAGGGATAGACGAACTCGGGGTTACAGATACTCCAGAAGTAGGTGTTACAGGTTGAACAGACGTAGCAGCTGTTGCAGCAGTTTGAGGCGAAGTCTTAGGTGAACTAGGACCAGCTTGCTGAACATGACTGGGTGTGGGAGTTTGAATAGTAGGCTGGACAGGTTGCTGAATTGGACCAGAAATTAAAGGCTGTCCAGGTTGATAAGGCAACTGCACATTAGGCTGCATCGGCTGTTGATATTGGGACGGATCCCACACCATATTCATTCCGGGGTATTGTCCCGCAGAAGGTTGAACGTAAGGACCATAACCTGGTTGAACGTAGGGTTGATAAGTGAGTGGTACATTTCCGGCTCCTTGAATAGATGACTGACCAGAAGGCTATTGGAAACCTTGAATTGGGTACTGACCTTGAGGTTGATAACCCTGAGGTGCGTACTGAAGCTGGGGTTGTTAAGGACCCTGAGGAGAATATTGAATTTGGGGTTGACCTTGGGGCATGTACTGTCCTGAGGGTTGATACCCTTGAGGTGTGTACTGTCCTTGGGGTGGTCCCCCAAAATAATATGATTCCACAGTTTGTCCTGGGAAAAAGCTACCTTGAGGTTTCCCCCCAGGCGGTAACGGATTTCCCTGTGTTGGCCCTCCAGGCAGTAACTGACTGCCTTGAGGTTGAGGATTCAGAATATTACCAGACATCATATAAATTTGTTCCGAATTCAACTTTTCAGTTTTAACACCACTATTACCAGATGACAACATTTGTTCAATTGGTTGAGGAGCTGCTCCTGAGAAAGTATCAGACAAAGCCTGATATCCCGAAGGAACAGAAGGACCACCATGTAAAAATGATTCCGGTGTCTGAGAAAACACGGATGACTCTCCGGCCATAATGGATGGCAGATAATAACCTCTGGGTGTAGGATGAAATGGAACTCGAGGTGGAGAAAAGGCAAGACTCGGATTCTCTAAAAAGTTTGTTAAAGATAAATACCAAGCACTAGTTCGAATAGGGCTGTAGAAAATAGATTCACGCTCCCTAAGATTTAAAGATTGAGGGGAGTCGGGAAGAGATATGTCTTCGTCTGGATTAGTAAGTTCTTCAATGGAAATAAGACCAGCTGGAAGATCGTCAGTGACAATATTTCTTACCCTAGGTGAATCAAGATCGCTAGAAGTTGGTGAAATAAATCCTGAGGATGTTTCTAAAACAAAAGGTTTAGTTTCAGGTTCAGAGATTTCAGGTTCGTCAGCCAGTTCACTGGAAGCAGGAATACTACCAGTAACTTCAGAAACTGAAATCGGTTCTTGAATGTATTCTATTGTAGGTATTTTATGATCAGGATGAATAACTATAGATGAAATTCCAATTTCTGTTGATCTAATCCTACCACTATTGGATGATACCAGAGCACGAAGCCCTTCAAGCTGACTCGGTGTATATTCAGGGGGTTTCCATTGTAGTCTCTGGGATTTTCCCGACAATTCTGCCACAATTAAATATTAAGTAATCACACGCAAACAAATAAAATTTCAATGAAAACTCCTAAAGTCTCTAAAGAAACAAACAACTGAATCACACGCTTAAAAAATCTAAGAGTTCAAACCACACAAAAACAGTAACTTTCCGTACTAAAAACACTAGTTGGTGATGAAATCCAACTTAGTAGAAATTTAACACAGAAAGGGTGGTTAGAACAGTTACCCTGACAACCTGCTTAATGAAACAGACTGGCACACGTTTCTTCACAAAACCATCTCGTGTGAAGAGAACCCCCAAGAGAGTCCAAGTGAGTCTAGTCGACGTCTGCTCCAGGTACAGTGAGATCTTTCCTTCACTGTCACCTTAGGAAATAATCTTAAGATAATGGACACTAAGGCTACCAACAGTAACAAATATAACTGGGGGAAAAGTCTACGATCCAATTTCACGCGCATGGGCAGAGTAGCAAGCTCAATCCCCTTGAAGGCTCCTCGACATGGTTAATCCGAGGTTTACCGACAAGTGACCCCAGGCTCCTCGACAATGGTTAATCCGAGGTTTACCGTTTGTAATACGCGCAAAATCTTCTATCTTCCCCAATGAAACATAATTGATTGTCTCAAAGGTTCGAACATGATCTCGTGATTGACTTCTTTAAGAGAAGCTTCCCAGATTATACAAATTACAATTGGATTTATCTCCTACCGCAAGATTTGTCTACTTGTTTGTTTTTACCACCTTGGAGAGTTAATTACTCCCTACTCCAAGATACTAGCCTAAGCTATGTTGGTGATAAGAGCCCTAGAAAATAAAAAGATTGCTAAATGAATTTTAATTAAGTGTTACTTTGAAGAGCTGTTTCTTAAGTCAATGGGTGCGGAAATGAAACTCTGATGGTGTGAAATGACTCGATTTCCAAAAGACACTAAAAATGCACCTAAAAATGATAATCAGATTATTTTCTTTCAATGAAATTCTAATTAAGGATAAGTTAGAAATTGTAATTCTTTTAATGAACAATTCCTTCTTTAAACATAAAGAACAATTGAAAGAAACTATTTTTGTCTTTTCCAACAATTTATCAAAGCTCACAATAAAAACCCTTTCACTTTCCAAAAACTCGAAGCTACAAAACAATTTTCCTTCAAAATAAATCTAGAAATTTTAAAAGCACTCAAAGCTACAAACTAATTTCGAGATCTACAAAGTTTAATAGCACTCAAAACTACAAACTTTAATAATCTAAATGAATAAAAGCTTTAAGATTTTTTTTTGAAGAATGTTTTACCTTCATTGTTCAGCAAACTAAGGATCTATTTGTTTAGAATAACAAACAGATCAAAAAACACTCAATTATGTTTTTATTAAAAATGAAATTCAAAAACCAATAACAAAGTTTCTTTTCGAAGATTTGCAAAGAAACAGGTAACTCTATTTCTCAATAAAGGATGATTCCACAATCAGGTCAGATCCAGCAAAAGACCAAAAAGACCAAGGTAATCTGAGCTACTTCAAAATGTCAAATGCTTCGAATCGCCACAAAGACCAAGTGAAATGCAATCCAAAACGCAAAACTTCTAGAAAATCATCAAAACACCAATACTGCTGAGATTTATTAAGAGAAAGCTTTTGACAGAAATAATCATCAATCTGGGCAGAAAACAAAAACTGAAAATCAAAACCAAGATAAACTAAAGAAAGAAATCTGAAATTTTTCAAAACTTTAACAGTGTCCACAGGCTCCAAGATATCACAGGTGCGGTCCCGCACTGTTTACACAGGAAAAGTGTGAAACTGTCCGCACTGTGAAAACAAGGCAAAGTGCGGTCCCAGGAAAAACTAGAGAAAAACTTAAAGGATTTCAAAATTTAAAAAAAAAACGAAAACCTAAGCTACCCAGGCAGATGTCAATCAATCAAAAACCAAGGAAAACGTTTCCTCAAATCAAAATAAAAGAGAACCAAAATCAACAAGTTCTTTCCCCAGTGGAGTCGCCAATTTGTTGAGTGGATTAATCTGTCCTGCGGACAAGACCGATCTCCCTAGTACTAAAAGTATCTAGCAACAAACAGCCAAACATACTAATCTTTCTCTAAGCATGTGAGGTTTACAGAAAGGCTCTATAGAGGTGTAAAAGACTTACCATTTGTCCAGTGCTTGTTTGAAGTCGTTGCTGTCCCTCGCACGCTTGAAGGAGTTTTCCTCGTAAACCTGCAGTCACAAACAAGAAAAATATTACAGAGCACCTGTATAGAAATCATCATAAACCATGCTTATCATAGTGATCAAGGAATCTATGAAATAAACCATTGATTGAAAGCTTATTGAGAAAAATGAGTATATTTGTATTAATTTCAAAAGAAGAAAATCCTTACAACCTGAGCCTTGATGTTGCACAAGACTTTCCGGGGTCCGAAGCAGGAATCTCCTTTACTTTGATGAGCTCTGCACTCCTCCAACCAAGACAAATAGAGGTATGTAATCTCTCCTCACAAAAGTCTTAGTTAACTGAGTTTAAATCTCAACAACACTTAACTTCAAATATTCTAAAAGCTTGAACCCCCCTTGAGGCTACCCAATGCCTCTTTTTATAGTGGCAAAGAGGAGGTTTTCTGTTCCAAGCATGAAGGGATAGAATCCTCCTTCAAAGGGATAAGCTCCTCACATCAAGGGGTTAGCTCCATAAGGTAAGGGATTCATGTACCTCACAAGAGCGGTTCTGCCACCGCAAAATCCATTCTAGAAGCTTCCAGAATTTACTTTAATTGAACTTTTTGGGATTTTACTTGGGCCTTTTTAATCTTATAGGGGTTCACACCTATAACAAATATAAAGTGTGTTTAGGAACGCAGGAAAGCTGAAAATTGGGTGCGGGACCGTAGGCAAGATAGCCAGAAAGTGTGATACCAAAGTTTAGGAGACTTTTAGGAACTTTTTCTGATTTTCAAGGCTTGACATGAGGAACTGATATGTTAGACTTGAAAAAAGGGAGAAGTATGAGTAATAATGAGCTCATACACATGGAAGAATGTTAGGATGACAATTTTCAGTGTAACAGCTTGCTCCCTCCAATTGTGGAGGTTGTTCATCCTCTGAGTTGTGCAATTCTAGGGGCTGGCTACTACTGCCCGGAAGTCCTTCCATCATCCCCCTACTTTGGTTTGAACGAAGGGACAGTCTGTGAGCTGATGGCTCGTCTATTGAGCCAGCCATTCTCTTCCGTTTCAGGGTAGGTAATGCCAACCCTCCATCAATGGAAAATATCAACTCTTCCCAGCTGGTATGTTGCTGGGCGAGGCTACGACTTACTATTAATCGAATTAAGCAATGGTGGCTGACCACCATATCTACGTGTTGGGCTTTTCTTATGTTACGAGAAATATCATACAACAGGGAATTTAAAAATGCAGGCAAATTTATAGTGCATTTCTGTTTTAATACATCCAATAGCTTAAGGTGGCGAGGTATTACCAAATCTTTTCGTCCGTCGCACGTTATTTAGGCCTGCACAATCTTGGCCAATTCCATCCATGGTTCTCCCAATGATGTTGGTTGAAATCCTTTTCCTTTGTTAACCAATGTCTGTCCATCATCCTGAAAGATCTTCATGGTTTCTCGAAGCCTAAGCTTCTTCTGCATCCATATAGTTCCTTGCGCTGGTATGCCTGATACTTCTGCAATTATTTCATCAGATACAACTATCTGTCTTCCTCTAACCATGGAGAATCCTTCTTGCGAGTTCTGTAAAAATTCTATGGCCACTGCTTCGTGAGGTTGTTGCATCCTCATGAAATATGTGATCCATCCTATTCTTTCCAAAATCTCTCATGCAACATTAGAAGTGACCAGCACCTGTGGTTCACTACGAATTGGTCGCCCTCCCATCGTCTCTACACCCTGTTAGTTTTTTCCAAACACACAGTGACCGCAATGGAACAACACAGCACGTTAAATTGGAATAATGTCATTATTTCCTAAAATGCGGGGGTTTAATTCACATACATGTAAAAAAATATCGGGATTTGCTCTGCATGTAAACATTCGCGCCCCCCCTGCTTGATGATAGGTCGCCCTCGACCGTCAATTGAGAGAGGCAGTGTGGCACAACAGTAGTACAGTAGGAAAAAAGTAGGCATAATTATTATACATTCAATCAAATTATAGCAATTACTGAAATAAATGTGTGTGATAAATCGGTAATAGATATAAAATCGTTTTGTAATGATTCAAATATGAGGAGAAGGGACAACTTAGGATAAACATACGTACAGATGTGTTTATTACCACTTCAAACTAATATGATCGATTTGTAATGGTATTCATGTATAATAGGTTCGAAATGGAAGGTTAAAGATTCATACTTTCATTTGATCCTAAATAGAGATATAGGAAAAAGGGTTAAATATGACTATTAATGTGTATAAATGTGACTCCAATACCATCAGCAGAGCTATGTTGCGCACATGTGTCCATAACCTTGACAGAGTTGCTTTCTCACCCTTGGAACCATTGTCCTTTATTTATACTGAGGAAGTGCTTGTTAAATGTCATAATGGAGGCCATTGTGCTGGCTTGGTGACCAGATAAATCACAATGCCATTCACCAAGAAGAAGTGAAAAGTGGGCAGGCCGGCTCGTGATGAGACCTCCTGTTCCAAGGACTTCCTTAATTTTTTGAATTGTCCATTGGACCATATCCGTGGTTTGGTGGCCATGATGGGAATGCCACTTCACTGACTTCCTTATGATCATGGTAGGCTGGCTCTTAATGAGACCCCCTATCCTCCATCTGCCAAATCATAAAATTATTAATGGAGCATATACATATTTTTATTTTTCATATAGCACTTTCCTAGTTATTCATAAAGGATGGCTCAGCACTCCTTAAGAGTAGAGATGGTGGAAGAAGTCTGACCATCTCAATAGAAGAGAATATGCCCTTATTCCTACTCCTTAAATAAAAATCAAAGAAAGTTATATCATATGGGAAATAACCAATCATGATAAGGATAATCGACCAGATTAATTCAATGGTAATAAAATAGCAAGATTATGTTATTAGTTGAGTCCCTTTTTCCTGTTTTCTTATCATTACTAAACAATTTTCTTAAAAATGACGATTTCTTTTGATTTGCTGATTACAGTAAGCTTTAATTTGTATGATTGTATATGAATAATATGTTTGCCTTTAGAAGAGTCATCAGAAATTCTCAAAATGCTAATCTGAAAAAAAAAAAAAAAAAAAATTCACTCAAAAGGCGTTGTTCCTTTAAAAATAACAGCAGAAACAATCTGCGAAACTGCTGTTCCTTTCAAAAGGAACAGCAAAAAGTGTAAAACTGCTGTTCCTTTTAAAAGGAACAACAAAAAGTGCGAAACTGCTGTTCCTTTTAAAAGGAATAGCAAAAATCTGCGGAACTATTGTTCCTTTCGAAAGGAACAGCAGAAGTGCTGTTCCTTTGGAAAGGAACAACAAAACTCAAAACAAGAGAAATGAACAGAACTTTTTGAAAAAAAACAAATTGTATAAAACAAACAGTGAAAACTGAAATAACCAGAAATTTGAAAAAAAATGAATTTTTGAAAATAAATAATCCAAATGAATAAACAATATTTATGTACAAAAATTTAAAAAAAGAATTGATTTAATGAACTGGTGCCGAGGAGGATTTATCCTCTTCAACAAGAATTTCCATGGTAGAATCTTCCCATAACTGATGGTAAAAGGATTCCCGGGTAAGCGGTTTTATGATACAATCGTACTCGATGACCGTTTACCTTGAAGGAATGCCCAGATCCATCAATGGTAGCTAATGTAATAGTGCCATTATTATGCACTTTTTGTATTTCATAGGGTCCGAGCCATCGTGTTTGGAGTTTCCCTGGAAAATCATAAAACCTAGAATCATATAGGAGTGCCCAGTCTCCTTCGTGGAATATCTTTTGTTTAATCAGGGCGTCATGCCACTTTGCTCTCTGTTGTTGAATTAACGTCGTGTGCTGAAGAGTAGAGAGCCTAATTTCATCTAACTCATTAATTTGCTGTAGTCTTTTGGTTTGGGCTTCATTTAGATCTAGACCCACCTTTTGAGCTGTTCTCAATGTCTGAATTTCAAATTCTATTGGAAAGATGGGTTCTTTTCCAAATACCAATTGATATGGTGAATATCCTGTAGTGGGTCTCCACGTTGCTTGATATGCCCAAAATGCTTCTGGCAATCTGTAGGCCCAATCATGTCTATGTGAGGCAACGGTTTTTGTTAATATAGATTCAATGACTTTGTTCGTGCTCTCAACTTGGCCATTGGCCTGTGGATGGTATGGGGTTGTAATCTTGTGCTGAATGTGATAGTTTTGTAGTGTTTCAGCTAATTTATTATCTACAAACTGTGGTCCTCCATCTATGATTATGTCCCTTGGGAGGCCATATCGAACAAAGAGTTGGAAAATAAACTGTATTACAGAGTCCTCTGTAGCTTTTGAAAGAGCCTCTGCTTCAACCCATTTGGTGACATACTCAGTTGCAACTAGGATGTGTGTTTTCTGGTTTGATGGGGGGCTAATGGGACCAACAAAGTCAAGGGCCCAACGTTCAAATGGTTCAATCACTAGTTGAGGGTTCAAAAACATTTCATTAGACTGCTCAGGGTGACCTGCCCTTTGGCAGTTATCACAAGCCTGCACAAATTTCTTGGCATATTTAAATATAATGGGCCAATAATAACCTGTTCGTAAAACTTTATGGGCACTTCTACGATCTGCAAAATGCCCACCACACTGTCCATCATGGCATGCTTTCAAAATGTCAAATACCTCATCCTCCCGAACACATCTTCTTATTTGCATATCTGCACATGTATGAAATAGGTAGCCCCCAATCCAAGAGTATTGGGTACTACGGTGTATTATCTGCTTTCGTTCATTAAGGGATAGATGTTTAGGTAATTTACCTATTTCCAAATAATTTTCTATATCAACATACCATGGGGTTCTAACAGTAACAGCGAACAGATGTTCATCTGGGAAGTGGTCTTCAACTACTTCATCATCTGTTGGCTTTGGCATTCTTGACAAAAAATCAGCTACATGATTCTCCTTTCCAGGTCGATATTAGATTGTAATGTCGAATTGCTGCAATAAAATCAACCATCTTGTCACTCTTCCATTTGTAACAGGTTTATTTGCTAAAAACTCAATGGCAGAGTGACCAGTATATAATACTACAAGATACCCAGTTATATAATGTCTAAACTTATTTATAGCATGTACTACAACTAAAAATTCCTTCTCAGTCACAGTATAATTTAATTCAGCAGGAGACAGATTTTTGCTGATATAATAGATTGCATATGGCTTCTTGTCTTCCTCCTACCCAAGTACTACTCCAATTGATGTATCTGAGGCATCAGATGAAATTGGGAATGGAAAATTCCAATTTCGGCCCCTCAGCACTGGGGCCGTTGAAACAAGCTTCTTCAGATCATTAAAGGCATTGTCACATTTATCTGTCCAGATGAAATCAACATTTCCAGTTAGTGCATATAAAGGTGCAGCTATTCAAGAATAATGTTCTATAAATCTTCTATAGTAACTAGAAAATCAAAGAAAGCTACGTACCTCTGTCTGTGTGGTAGGTGTGGGTATTAACAAGATTATTTGAATTTTAGCTAGGTCCACCTGAATTCCAGCTGCTGAAATATAGTGGCCTAAGATAACTCCTTCAGTGATCATCATATGACACTTTTCATTGCTTAAACAAAGCCTAGTGTCAATACATCTTCGCAACACTTTTTCTAAGTTTTTCAATGCTGGCTCAAAGTCATCTCCATAAGGTGTGAAGTCATCCATATATACTTCGAGATCTTCATTTATTAAGTCTGCAAATATGCTAAGAATGGCCCTTTGGAATGTAGCAGGGGCATTGCATAGGCCAAAAGGTAAGACTCGGTAGGAAAATGTCCCCCAAGGACAGGTAAAAGTAGTTTTTTCTTGGTCTTTAGGGGAAATCTGAATTTGATTGTACCCACTGAAGCCATCTAGGAAAGAAAAAAAATTCTTTCCTGCCAATGTGTCTAATACCTGGTCAATGAAAGGAAGGGGAAAGTAGTCCTTCTGTGTTGCCTTGTTAAGTTCACGGTTATCTACACATATTCTCCACTTTCCGTTCTTTTTTGGTACCACTACTAATGGAGAGACCCACTTACTATCAGATATTGGGTAGATGAAATTAACATCCAATAGTTTTTGTAGTTCAGATTTCACAATATCTTTAAGGTGAGGGTTTAGTATTCTTTGGGGTTGGCGAATGGGTCTCGCATCTTTTTCAATATAGATGTGGTGTGTGCACAATTAAGGATAAATTCCTTTCATATCGGGGTAATCCCATGCAAAGGCTGCTTTGTATTTCCGCAATAGTTGGACCAACTTCTCTTCTTGTTCAACAGTCAGATTTTTGTTAATGTTTAGAGTTTTTCTCGGCTCAATTTCTACAATCTTGCTATTGTACACAGAAGTAGTGGGTATTACCTGATCAGGAATGTCTTTCAAAGGATCTTCTTCTTCTTTATTATCAAATGCTGCCTTGATCATGTGACATTGCAAATGAGATCTGATTTGTGGTTTATTAACAAAACTATTAATGATATCATCCTCTGTTTGATCTTTAAAATCAAGAGAATTTTCTATAGTTAGAGGTGATCTCATATTTTCCATAAGATATGATACAGGTGGTTTTCTTGTTTTGATTATTGATAGACTTGGCTGGGCTGGGGGGTATAAAGCTAAATTCTTGACACAATTTCCCCTTGTTATTGTCATGTTGCCTTGTTGGCATCCAATATAAGCATTGGCAGTTGCCAACCAAGGTCTACCTAAGATTAACAGGTGTCCATCTAGCTGGTTCTTTGGATTGATAACCAGGAAGTCAGTAGGGTATTCCCAGGAATCTACAGATATCATTACATCTTGTAGTGTACCCTCTGGTTTGACTACCGATCGGTCAGCCAATTCCAATAAGGTTGTTGTTGGTTCTAGTGATGTAATGCCAAGTTTTTGACAGGTAGTAGTTGTTAGGATATTGATTGCTGCTCCCAAATCAACTAAGGCATTTGGAAATGATTGTCCATTGATTTGCACTTTCACTATAGGATTTCTTGGGTCTTCATATTTGATAGGAGTTTCCATCCCTGATAATAATTCAGATAAAGTACCGACTATTTGGACAGTTGGATTGGTGGTTGGTCTCCTCTTTGGCTTCTTTATACATAATTCCTTAATGGTTTTTGCATATATAGGAATATCTTGAATAGCTTGGAGGAGAGGGATTTTTATACATAATTTTTTTAATTCTCCCAGAAGATCAAAATTGGGCTGTTCTAATGGGCATGGTATGATTAATCATTCTGGGAATGGTGGAGAGGAATTTGTTTGTTGTTGATCTTGTTGTTGAACTTCCTTTTCTTTATGTAATGTTTGTTCTACAGGTAACGGATCTTCAACATGAACATCGTTGTTCCTCTCTGTTCTACTATGCGTCCAGACCTTAATTGAAGATCATTACACTCCCTCAGTTTAGTTTCTAATTCTGGGGGTTCCATTATTTGGAAAGACTGAACTGTCCTATTGTTTGGGTTTGGGTTGGGCTGGGCTGGGAGTTGCGGTCTTAAGTTGGTCTAGGGATTTGTATAGGGAGCTGGCAGTGTAGGTTGAGAGAGAGGGATTGTTCCAGCTGGCTGATTTGTAGGTCTTTGCTAGTTCGACTTCCAGGCCTGACTCTGTGAGGTAGAGGGGGGCCATTGTGTTGGATAGTTATTGTTTTGCCAAAACGGTGGACAGAAAGGAAAGCTAGGCCAATTATTTTGATTTGTTTGATTTGGCCAAGATGTTGTAGGGAATGGTTGTCGTGACCAATTGGGGAAAGGTGGTTGATTTTTCCACATTCCACTATATTGCTGAGCATTGTATTAAGGAGGCTGAAAAGAAGAAAATGGATCAGTTGGCATACCTGATTGTCATGGCTGCCATTGTCGACGCTGATTAAGCAGGCATGCCACTTCTGATTCTTCTTCTGCCTCCTTATAAACTGATTTTAGGCCAGGAAGCAAGGGACATCCTTCTATAGGGTGATATTTCATGCAAATGGCACAGAATTTGATTACATCCAATGGACATTCTTTGTGGCTGTGTTTCTTTCTGCATCTAGGACAGAATATCGCCAAATTTTTCTCTGCTTCTGCTTGCTTCTGTTTGGCTTGCATAATATCGAACTGCGTTGTTAGAGTCCCAAGTATGTCTATCTTAAAATCTTCCAGTAGGTTTCCAATCTCTGCACGAGTCACACCTTCATTGGAGGTCTTGTTGTATCTTGTAATCATATCACGTTCTACTGATTTTAGCCTTGTATTGCCCCTTGAACTCCTGATACATAAATCAATGATGTCAGCATAAATTTCCTGATATATATCACCTTTTCCCATAATATTCAATGTTTTAACCCATTGATATTTCATTCCCCTAATTAATGTAGTTTTCAACACATTATCAGGTAAGGGTAAGGATGCATAGGGAGATCTCAGAAGATTGTATTGAAACCATTCCACATACTCTTCCAAGGTTTCATTTGGTTTTGTTGTCATTTGGAATATTTCATCCTTTAGTTCCCGAGATCTGCAATAGTCTTGATATTTCTTTAAGAACGCAACCTTCATATGATCCCAATCAATTATGAAACCCCCACCTAATCCCATAAACCATCGTAAGGCTACCCCTTTTAATGTAGAAGGGAATAGTTTTAGTTTTTGGGGATCGGTGGTATAATCATATCCCCTACATAACACATCAAATTCAAACAAAAACGCATCTGGGTCTTCTGATGTTAAGCCATGAAATGTGGGAATATGTTGAAGGGGAATGGCCTTCATAGGCGCATTGACTGCAGTATATAATATAGGATATTGCAGCGTAGAGGTTTGTTGGGGTGTCTGTTGATTCTGATTTAGGTTCTGGGCCATTTGGTAAAAAATGTGCCAATATCCTTCTGGGATCTCCAAGGAATTCCTAGGCTGACTAGCAGGGACAGGAATGGCTTTGATAGCACTCCCCTTTTATGGAATAATGAGTATTCCTTGTTGTCCTATTGTTTGAGGTGATTCAGGACCTTGATTTTGACTGAGTTTAACAACACTTCCTTTATCTGGACTGTTTACTATTTGGACTATTTTAATAGGAGACATTGAGTCTCCTGTTTCTCCTGTTTCCCCTTCTCCTTCACAGAGATTACTAGAGTTCCCTTCTTGAGAGGAAATTATGCAAGGATTCTCAATTTCTTGCTCAATTCCCTCTCTCTGACTGTGTATCTCAGCAAAGGCTTCAGATGGTGACTCTGTAGCCTGAAGGGAACTAGTAGGCTGTCTAGAAATGGCTTTTCTAAATCCTACTGATGGCTGAGATTCAGGTATTTTAAGGATTTTGTCAATAAAGGTTGTTCGCCCAAGGGTCACCGGTCCCTTAGGTTTTTCAATTTTAGGAGGAATTTTTTTTTTCTTAGTTGGTCTATTCATTCAAGAAAACAAACCTTCATTCCTACCCAAAGAAATAAGCTTACCTACTTCTGCTGTGAAGCGGGCTGTGAGCAAGTGTGTTTCTTGCCTAGTGCGCAGGTTCTTACCTTCCATCTTTAATACCCAATTCTTCGCAAGCAGAAGAAAATCAGCTGTGCATCACTCCTTTAAAATGGCATACACTCTCCCCGGCAACGGCGCCAAAATGTCAAGCCATAAAAAGGTATCTTTCAAACACCTAATTAGCTTACATTAATCATCAATTCGAGAGCGACTTTTTATTTCAAGAGTGTACTCTGTCTAAGGCTACAATTATCTAAGAGTAATGCTGTGAATATATAGTACATAATTCTGAATACAAGAATAAACAAATGCTTGTAAAGGAACCTAATTACAAATGGAAATGCTCTGAAACTTTAATTAAATCAAACTGCAAAACATCGATCAGGGATGCAGTAGCAATAACTCTTTCCCTTAGAAATCGATGCAAGATAACCAATTTGGGGACTTGGAAGCAATAACCAGTGTCCTTTACAGTTGGTGATCTTAAAACAATCGGAATGAAATCAAACTCGAACTACTTGTTGATAAAGATAATTGAAAGGAATTGCAAAGGATAAAAAGGAACAACAATCTTGTAACTCCTACGCATACACAACAACTGTAACCAAATGATCTGCTAAAGTAAAGCTATGAATCAGAAATAAGTAAGAACTAGAAATGGAACATCAATATAATTTGAACAACAATTAAAAACTTAACTAACTTCAATCTATCACCGGCCAATACTACAGATCAATTGATTACAAAGAATCATAAACTAAGAGAATAATAACTTAGAGTCGAATACAGAACAGTAAAGCTTCACAATGATAGCAGAATAAATGAACAGAAGATGTCTTTCTTGCAAAGAGTAAAATAGCAATGCAATTCGTTAATGAATCAACAGTCAATCAACTCTGCAATCGAAATAAACTGTAAACACAACTTCACACAATAGTAAACAAAGATTAAGAATACAAACAACAAAGTAATTCCACCAGAGCCGAGCCCTTAGCACCAATGAAATACTACTGGGCTACTTTGGATCTTAAGAAATGAAATGAAACGTGTGCTTGATATTAATTAAACATAAAGTATTACGGAGACTGTTCTCTCAAAGCCAAGAGTCAATAAACATAGTATTGCAGAGGAAATGTTTGAATATAAGAACCTTTTCCGACCAACTGACTCCCTGATCACTAAAGGACATTGCTTTTGTAATATTCCCAATTAGCAATAGCTAATTGGAAATATTAATTTTTGAAAATTTTGCTTTATATAGTTAGCTTATGAATAAACGTGAGTCAAAGGACCACGACTCACTCTAAAAATAGATGCACATGGTAATTGAGGAGGGCTGAATGGGTCACGCAATATAAACGCACATGGTAATTGAGGAAGGCCGAATGGGGCGCGTGGCATAAGAGCGCTACCATGGTATCATATTACCATGGTATGGTGGGTTGAGGCGGCCGTAGGATTCGGGAGCGGCCGATGCCGTATAAAAAGGATGATCACTTCTTCATTCAGGGGGCATGAAAGTTTATGAAATTGAAATTGGTCATTGCGACTTGAGCACGCCGGTTGTTTAGCCTGTCTGCAGCGTTGTTTAGCGCACTGAGTGTCTCCGATCGGAGATCTCACCCTCAGTCCCAGGGGACTTTGAGTGCCTGCTCGGGTGAGGTAGTTCCGTCAGTGTCTTGTAGGAAGATTGATCCAGTGTATTTGTGGTGGGGCAGCGCATTTTCTAACTGCGCAGCACCTGGGGGAGGATCATCGTATTTAATTGCTGCACAGAATATTGCAGCCGTATTGGTGAAGTTCCGATTGGATTCTGAAGAATCGCAGATTCTGGAGAAGCAGTGCGTTTGTTAACTGCACGGCGACTGTGGAAGATCAACAAAAGAACGCAGCCGAATTGGTGAAGCTCCGATTGAATCACGGATAGGTGATTACTTGCAGAAATAGCTGCGTGTCTTTGGAGAATCTCTGGATCGACGGGAGATCGCATGATTGTCAATCGCAGACAGTGGAGGTGAGAGAAATCGGGGGTAGGCACAGATCCGCAAGGGATTATGCCTGGGCAATGACATAGCCGCTTCCGTTAGCAGGAACGCAGGCACAGCAGTCCCACAGCCCTGTAGTCATATCGTGCAGCAATCTGGGAATAGATCCCGACCTACCTTGTGCAAAAATTAGATGCTGTCACTTGATCACCGATTGTACTCTTTGAATTTGTCAGATTAATAAAATGGCTCAGTGTTCTCTGATTTCTTGAGTATGTGTATGATTTATGCATATACACTATTGTTCGACTGCAAATATTTGTTTCTTCCCGTTTGCATCTAGATCTCTATACCACTTGCTGTGTTTTAAAAATATTCCTGAAAAGGAATATTACAGTGGTTTCAGAGCATAGATCTGGCTTAGCCTGTGGAGCTGGTAGTCTATGTCATCGAAAGAAAAACCCTACATCAGCCACAGAGGTAGGAAGTACAGGGATATTGAGCGCAGGTTGAAGAACACCTACGGAGAAGGAGATTGCGTTAGGGTAATTGACACAGAACAGGAGGAGACTGCGGTAGAAGCAGAACAAAAAGAGACAATGGCGGATGATAGCGATGCAAAACAGTTTGGGGAAGCACTCCTCAAATCAGTGCAGGACCTGGCAAGACAGATAGAAGTGATGGGACAGAGATTCATGGCTGTGGAAGCTAGACAGCGTGAAATCCCAAAGGGTTACCATGTTGATGAGGGGTCGGACACATCCCACCATTTGCAGGAGAAGGTTGCTGCTCCAGCATCACATGCCCTCGTTCGTGCTACCATGCCCACTTTTCTGAGTACAGATATGGGGTCAGGAGCACAAGAAGAACCAGACTGTATAAGTGAGTATTTTGCTGAGTACCAGGCAGGTGGGCAAGAATTTAGGGATGCCATTTTATTTAAAGACTTTGTTCAGATCAAGCGGGACACCAGACCCCGCGACCATCATAAAGAGCACAAACATTATCATGATGGGGATACCCAACGTACAGTAAGCCGATTCCATTTGCCTACGTTTGATGGTTCAAACAGTTCGGCAAAGTCTTGGGTAGAGAAGCTGGATGTATATTCCCAGCTCAACCAAATGGTAGAAACAGAAGCCATCAAGGTGGCCATGCTGCATTTGGAGGGTGAGGCTCAGGATTGGTGGTTCCATGGGAGGGTGACGCTTGGGCATTCCTCTGTGATGACCTATGCCGAGTTCACTCGGAGACTGATTGAGAGGTTCGACCGAAAGGAACCAGAGGAGCACTTTGTTGAACTAACAAGGCTAAAAAAAACCGGGAGTCCTGAGAAGTATATTGCAGATTTCCTAAGAATTTCAGTCATGGTGTCAGATCTATCCGCAGCACGGATGATCTGTATGTTTGTGGAAGGGTTGACGGAGCCGCTTCGAGGACTAGTCAGATCCACTAGACCAGCCACACTCCAGGATGCCATTGGCAGGACTAGGGATTTTCAGGATGCCTTACCCCGGACCAAGACATCTTACCCCCAGAAACCGGCTTTCCAGCCAAAGGGGAAGGATGTAAGGATTCTTCCCCCAAAAGGGAATCAAGGGAGGGTACAACTCGATGATGATGCCCAGAAGGAATTGAAGAAGAAGAGTTGTGCTTTACCTGTCAGGAACCATGGGCACCAGGACACAGATGTGCTGCTGGCAAAGCACATTTTATTGAGGTCTTCTCCGAGAGTAGTGGGGAAGAGGACGAGTATGAGGATGGGGAGGCAGGAGACAAGTAGATGGAGCAAGATCATTTGCCACCCCCACCTTCATGGGCAGGAGGTACAACCTTTGCACCCACAGGGGGGACCCTTGTAGCATTATGAGGAGTACCCAAGTATCTGACACTACGAGTCCGAGGGACAGTACGTGGGCAGCGAGTGTCAATCCTAGTAGACAGTGGGGAAACCCACACCTTCATCGATGCACAAATAATTGAAAGGAGAGGCATACCGACAGAGAGCTTCGACGGATTCTCAATATTGGTCCCAGTCGATCAGACGATGCAGTGTGCCAGGTATGTTCCAGAACTAGCTGTGACGATGGGAACCTACATAATGACCGATCACTTTTTCGTGGTTAACATACCAGACACCAATGTGGTGTTGGGTGTACAGTGGCTAATTACTTTGGGAAAAGTCACCATGGATTGGGAGGCCTTGGAGATGGAATGGGATGACAAGAAGACCGGGAAGCATGAGAAGATACGTGGAATGCACACTTACCCACCTCAAACTGTTTCAGCTCACCAGATGGAGGCAGACTTTCGGAAGGGAGACATAGAATGGGTAGTTGATTTGCAGGAATCAATGGCAGGGGCTACTAGGCAGAAAGTTCATCTAGATATACAGGCCGTCCTCGACAAGTATGAAACAACATTTGGAGAGATACCGCCAGGACAGCCACCAGATCGGGGGTTTGAGCACACGATTGAGTTAGAACAAGGAGTCCAGGCCGTTATTACCACACCCTATAGGCACCCTAAGGCTTATCAGGATGAGATTGAGCGGGCCATCTAGAAGTTGCTGGCTCTTGGACATATTCGGCCTAGCACCAGTCCTTTTGCTTCTTTGGTGGTGTTGGTGAAGAAAAAGGACAACACATTGAGAATGTGCATTGACTATAGGGCCCTAAATAAGAAGACCTTGAAGAATAGGTACCCCATACCACGGGTTGACGAGCTGATGGATGAGCTAAGAGGAACTTAGTTCTTCTCAAAAATCGGTTTGAGATCCGGGTACCACCAGATTCCCGTGAGGGAACAGGACATCCCCAAGACCGCTTTCAGGTTCCATTACGGTCGCTTTGAATTTTTGGTCATGCATTTCGGGCTAACTAATGGCCACTTTGAATTTTTGGTCATGCATTTGTGTTGGTCTTTTTTGACGATATATTGATATATAGCAGGACTTGGGAGGAGCACCTCCAGCATATAGAAGCAGTATTGCATATTTTGGAGGAGCAATAGTTCTACACTAAGCTCTCCAAATGTGAGTTTGGGATGATGGAGATGTTGTATTTGGGACACATCATAGGAGTGGACGGAGTAAGGGTCCATGAGGAGAAGATCAGGGCCATCAGAGACTGGCCAGAGCCAAGAAACGTGACAGAGCTTCAAGGATTTATTGGCATCTGCACCTATTATAGGAATTTTGTCAAGAATTTCTCTCAGCTTGCGGTACCCCTTACAAATCTAACAAAGAAAGGGGCATTCAGTTGGTCAGATACAGGACAGCGGGTTTTTGACAGGCTCAAGGAGGTTATGAGCAGCTGTCTAGTGTTTGCATTGCCGGATTTTACACAGCCTTTTGTTTTGGAGTGCGACGCGTCAGAAGAAGGGATCGGTGCAGTCTTAATGCAGGGAGGCCACCCTATAGCCTTTGAAAGCAGAAAGCTCCTCCCCCATGAGCAGTTGTATCCTATATATGACAAGAAAATGTTGGCCATTATGCATGCATTGGCCAAATTCCGGCAGTACTTAGTGGGAAATAGGTTCCGAGTAAGGACTGATCACAACAACCTCAAGTTCTTTTTGGAGCAGAAACAACTACAGGAAAGGCAGCAGAAGTGGATCAGCAAGACCAAGCCTATGAATTTGTCATTGAATATCTCAAAGGGAAGAATAACGTGGTAGCCGATGCACTTTCGCGTAGACCAGCTACGTTGTCTCTAATGAGCCTGGATACAAATTGGAGAGATCGACTCTTGGTGGAATACTCCAAGGATAGATTTGCATGCGAGGTTCTGGATGGTCAGGTGACCGACATCAGATATAGGGTGATGGATGAAATCATCTACTATAGAGATAGGATTTTCTTAATGAAGGGCTCCCAGCTCAAGGAGAAGATACTTTGAGCATCTCATGACTCACCATTATCCAGACATCAGGGGTTTAACAAAACCTACCGGGCCATCCAAGAGAAGTTCCCATGGAAAGGCCTCAAGGAGGACGTGCTCCGGCATATCAGGGAATGCAAAGTTTGCCAGAGGAACAAGGGGGAGATGAACCATCCCAGAGGCTTGTTGCAACCTCTTCCCATTCCGGAGGGGAAATGGGAGAGCATTTCGATGGATTTCATCACCGGGTTGCCCACGGTGCAGGGCAAAGACTGCATATACGTCGTCGTTGATCGGCTGACAAAGTATGCTCACTTCTTCACCATATCTGCACATTACACTGTTGCACAAGTGGTGGAGTTGTTCTTTAAAGAAATTTTTAGGCTGCATGGTCTTCCCAAGACCATCATCAGTGACAGGGACAATCGCTTTATGGGCGGATTCTGGCAGGAGCTCTTCCAGCTGGTAGGGACGAAGCTGACACCAGGCACTAGCTATCACCCACAAATAGATGGGAAAACTGAAATAGTGAACAAATGGCTGGAGGGATACTTGCGTAACTATGTTAGTGGGCAGAAGAAAGCATGGCTAAAGTGGCTGCATCTAGGGGAATATTGTTACAACAACACATATCATATGTCCATCGGTATGACACCATTCTATGCTTTGTATGGGTACCATTCTTTATCTTTTGTTGATGTGATGTTGGGTACTAGCAAGGCTTCGAGAGACAAAGATTGGATCCAAGAGAGTCAAGACATTCTTCGTGCTCTCAAGGATAACATGGCTATAACGCAGAACCAACAAAAGTGGTATGCTGATAAGGGACGGATTGTAAGACAGTTTGAGGTAGGAGACTTGGTCTACCTACGTTTGCAGCCATACCAACAGTCGTCAATAAAACAGAAGGGAGCTGAGAAGCTTAAGCCTCGTTTTTATGGGCCATACCAGGTGATACATAGAGTTGGACAGGTTGCGTATGAGTTGGAGCTGCCCCAAGGCAACAAGATTCATAATATTTTCCACATATCATGTCTGAAGAAAGCATTGGGGCCGCAGGTGACCGTAACAAAGGAGCTGCCACAGACAGATGATGAGGGGCATTTGGTATTACAACTCGAGGCGATTATTGATGCCAGGGATAGGCAACTACGAAACAGAACCATTCGGGAGTTCTTGGTAAGGTGGAAGAATTTGCCGAATGAGGATGCGACTTGGGAGAATGAGAAAATATTGCACCATCCATCACTACAGTTGCTTGGAGACAAGCAACACTCTACGGGGGGAGACTGTAATATTCCCAATTAGCAATAGCTAATTTGAAATATTAATCTCTGACAATTCTGCTTTATATAGTTAGCTTATGAATAAACGTGAGTAAAAGGACCACGACTCACTCTAAAAATAGATGCACATGGTAATTGAGGAGGGCTGAATGGGTCACGCAATCTAAACGCACATGGTAATTGAGGAAGGCCGAATGGGGCGCGCGGCATAAGAGCGCTACCATGGTATCATATTACCATGGTATGGTGGGTTGAGGCAGCCGTAGGATTCGGGAGCGGCCGACGCTATATAAAAAGGAGGAGCACTTCTTCATTCAGGTGGCATGAAAGTTTATGAAATTGAAATTGGTCATTGCGACTTGAGCACGCCGGTTGTTTAGCCTGTCTGCAGCGCTGTTTAGCGCTCAGTGTCTCCGATCGGAGATCTCGCCCTCAGCCCCAGGGGACTTCGAGTGCCTGCTCGGGTGAGGTAGTTCCGTCAGTGTCTTGTAGGAGGATTGATCCAGTGTATTTGTGGTGGGGCAGCGCGTTTGCTAACTGCGCAACACCTGGGGGAGGATCAACGTATTTAATTGCTGCAAAAAAGAGCCGTATTGGTGAAGTTCCGATTGGATTCTAGAGAAGCAGTGCGTTTTTCAACTGCACGGCGCCTGTGGAAGATCAGCAGAAGAACGCAGCCGAATTGGTGAAGCTCCGATTGAATCGCGGATAGGTGATTACTTGCAGAAATAGCTGCGCGTCTTTGGAGAATCTCTGGATCGGCGGGAGATCACATGATTGTCGATCGTGAACAGTGGAGGCGAGAGCGATTGGGGGTAAGCACAGATCCACAAGGGATTATGCCTGGGCAATGACATAGCCGCTTCCGTTAGCAGGAATGCAGGCACAACAGTCCCACGCACGCAGATCTGCCCTGTAGTCATATCGTGCAGCAATATGGGAATAGATCCCAACCTTCCTTGTGCAAAAATTAGATGTTGTCACTTGATCACCGATTGTACTCCTTTGAATTTATAAGATTAATACAATGGCTCAGCGTTCTCTGATTCCTTGAGTATGTGTATGATTTATGCATATACGCTATTGTTTGACTGCAAATATTTGTTTCTTCCCTTTTGCATCTAGATCTCTATACCACTTGCTGTGTTTTAAAAATATTCCTGAAAAGGAATATTACAGCTTTATATATCAAATCCTGACGGACAAGACGAGGAATAAGATGAGTTTGAACAACGATCCCTCAGGATCGAAGGATCCTGAGGGATTCACTCCCCTTTGTTTAGTTATCAACTTGTCTGCTTTGACCGAGGCCGAGTTGTCCCCTGCCTTTTCTTGGCAATTTGTTCAGATCTCCCCTTTGGCTGGATATGGTTCAACGCTGATGGAGCAGCAGTTACATTGATCTTAGCCTCGCCTTTGGTACAGCTATTCGCTTCGTCTAATTCCTGTTTTATCAACAAAAATCATCCTTTAGTCATCTTTTTACAATGAACGTAAATCTTTCCAATCCCATCATAATTCTTATAATAAATTACCTTCTCAAGGCAAAAAGGAGTATGTCCATAGTAAAAGAATGATAAAATATACAGTAATTTCATACCTTTTTCACTGCCCAACAGTCTCAAGGTCATATTCTAGTAAAGATGTTATCAATATTCCTCTCCTACCTTCTGGGTATGTCTGCATGAGAACTTCTTTTATAGCTGCATTAGGTACATAGGCAAGATTATGCGAATGTGATATGTAAACTCTGAAATATTTCAACACTTTTTCCAAATCCAGAGCCTATTTCTCTATGATGTTGTAGCGAAGGGATGCATATATGATATTGCGACTAAAAAATGCAATTGGTAGCTCTGTTTTATCCCTTTTCTTCATCAATACTGCTGCCATAGTGTGATCAGAAGCAAATGAGAATATTATGAAATCACTAGTGTAATCAGGACTTATCAAAACTAGGGCAGTAGTCAAGGCAAACTTAACTGAATGGAAGGATTTCTGGCATCTTCAGACCAGTTTACATCACTATATTTATTCAAAATATTTGTCAATTCTCTAAGATGATCCACCAAATTAGTAATGAATCTACGTAAGAAATTCATCTTACCGTTGAATGATTGTACTTCCTTTTTGTTGCGAGGGAAATCAATCTGCTGAATTGCTTGAACACGAGAAGGGTCAATCTGGATCCCATCCTTGGAGATGATGTGACCAATAAGTTTTCCCTCCTCCATGGAAAAAAAGCTTTTATTTGGGTTGAAAGATATTTCAAACTTCCTGCATCTCTCGAAAACAATTCTTAAATGGTGAAAATGTTCATCATTAGAATGTGAAAACACTATCAAGTCATCTAAATAAACAACCAAGAAAACATCTTTTTCATTGGCGAATGCTATGTCCATGGCCTGCTGGAATCTGGACCTTGCATTTTTCAAACAAAATGAAATTTTTGCATATTTGAACGTGCCCCAAGGTGTAGTAAATGTTTTCTTGTCATGATCATCCTCGTGCACCAAAATTTGGTTGCACCCTGACTAACCATCCAATAGTGACATCCGAGAAGAACTGAAAACTCTTTGAAGTATATGGTCCATCTTCGAAAGTGGATAGTTGTCCTTGAGGGACACTTTGTTCAAGTTTCTGAAATATATACAAAGCTAGATTTCTCCAGTCGTCTTTCTTACTGGGACCAAATTTGAAATCCAATCAAAGAATCTGATTGGGACAATAACTTCGGACTTGAAAAGTTTGTTTACCTTTTTTTCAATAGATGGCAAAAATATGGGATTTATCCTTCTCAACTTTTTCCGAAAGGTCCTTTGATCGGACTTGATCGAAATAGTGTGCTGAATTATGTTCCTGTCATACACCTTTAAATATGCATATTCCCATGCAAAAACATCAGAAAATTTAGAAAGTAATTTAACATATTCAACCTTACCTTAGGAGATAAGGACTTAGATAGTTTAACCATTTTTGGTTTGTCGACTGTCCCAATGTTTACATATTCAACACCCTTTTCCGTAGGCATCAATGTAGGCTTCCTTGCTACGTCATCTTGGTCAAACAATTCTTCCAAAGTTATGAGACCTTTTGGAATATTGTTGTCTTTTAGCTGTAGTATATCCATCTGAGTTGCTTCTATATCCTGGTGATATTTATCACAAATTTGATCTATGGAACAATTATCAAATTCTTCTTCACCTTGGAGAAATTTATTTATCTGCTTCTCATCTCAGAAAAATTGCCAATACCACAAGTTATCGGGAATAGTGGGCTAGTGTTTCACATGAATCTCAAACTTCTTGTTTGAATATATGGGGATATTAAAATTTCTTGCAGCTTTACCCAATGAATTTTCCATGAGATTTTGATTCCTCGGCACCACTGTAAGTATACATTTCTGAAACATTTTCAAAATATCTAGTACAACATTCCTATATTGTCTCATTCAATGATGGTTAGCTTGATATTCACCTTTATCTTGCTTGATCACAAGTTCTGAATTACCATACAAAAAAATCCTTCTTGCTCTCAGTTTCTTCAAGATCTTTAGGACAGCAATTAGTGCTTCATACTTGGCTTCATTATTAGTGCAATAAAAAGCTAACTTATAAGAGCACAATGTAACATTTGTAGGGACCTTATTCTGCTGATGAAAAGGGCTACAGACCTAGATTCCAATGCCTGCCCCATATTTCCCCAGGGCACCATCAAAGTCCATGGATCATAGACCATTCTCATCCTACAAGTGTTGAAAATCTGATTTCTGTTTTGGCTAAATTTTCTGAACTGTCTCTTCATGATTTTTTGGACTTTCTTCCACTTTATCCAATGGTTGTTCTGAAATTTTCACTACTTCCTTTGATTTTTGTTCTGATGAGCTCGAAAGATTCACTTTTTCCTTTGATATAAATTCTCTAATACAATTATGGATCTTTCGAACATCTTCTACATCTACTAGCTGGCTATCTACATCATTTAAGCCGATATCATTAAACAAAATGAATGACTCTAAATCTGTATGTACAACATTTATCGGATGATTGTTAGGATTTTCTTTGCTTGTGATCATATATTTCATCTTAGTTTCATGGTGAAACTTTCTCAATTACCCGAAAACAGGGATAGTTGCATAAGAAAAGTCTAATTGCAATGTGCCTCGTAATACCCCCCAAGATCTTGACAGCAACATGTCAAACCGTGGCAGTTTTTCAGCTACCACCACATCCATTAGAACATTCTTTGCTAGAATCTTCTCTAGGGAGACTACCAAATCTTTAATAAGGCAAATACAACAGACTCTACCTGAATCGAAGGAGTATAAGTCATGGTAGGGACGAGTGATGTCAAGGCCTAACTTTTCCATTATGGATTTTGGCATGAGATTGTGGGAGGCTCCAGAGTCTAACATGGAATTATGTAAAATGCACTGGTGGATTCTTAGACTCAAGTAAAAAGGAGAAACCTCGCTATCTTCTAATTAATTGTAAATAACGGGATCAAAAAAGAGTTTAGGCTGATTATCTTCGACATTTACCATGTCAGACAAAGGATCTACTTTAAGCATCTTGGAAACATGGGACTTATACTAGTTATTCTTAACAAGCTTGATTAAAGGAATAAACACTTTTAACTTTGAAATCTCTATTCCTAGACTGAAGGGAGTGGTTTTGTCTACCTCTTTAATGGCGATATCTCGTTGTCCAGCATGGTCCTTTGATGGAACTTCTTTATTCTGATTATCATTTTCCTTATTTGTTGAACTTGTGAATGGCTGATTACCTTATTCAGATTTGTGACCACGAGGGCTTTTCCCTTACTTTAATTGCTCGAAGGATTATGCCTTGTTTGAGTGTCTTTTTGCTGAGATGCTCTATTCCAAATGGGATTAACTAACACATCTCTGCTCCTCAATGAAATCTATCTATTTTGTGAACTAAGTGCATTCAAGTAACGCCGCTGATAATCATCTGATTCAGTGTCCAATTCATGATCATTGGCAAGGATAAAATCTTCATCTTTAGGCTGATCTTTATTTTCAAAATATTCCTCATCTTCAGTAAAAAACATAAGCATATCATCAACTTTGAAAAGGATATTTTCCTCAAAAATTGTGTATTCATATTATTATTCTCCTTGAGAATAGTTCTGCTGCAAGGGTGTCTTGATTTGTTGCTGCTGCTATGGTGGTTGTTCAGGAGTCTGTTGTTCTCTCTAATTGATCCTTAACTGAGGCTGTTGTTGACCTCTATAGTTAGGATTTCTGACCTCAGGTTTTACTCTCTCAGTGATGGATATCCTGTCAACATCCTTTCAATTGTTCTTATCAATGTATACATCTTAGCATCGGAAGATGATGTGGATGGTTCATATTTAATAGTAACTCTTCTCTCATTCCTAGCTCTAGCTCTCTTCATTAGCAGATTTTCTTCAACGCTGAACGCGTTTTTTTGCATATCCTCCATTGTAGTTGGATTTCTTTCCCTTATTTGGTAAGCCATGTAAGGATCAAATGCATCTGGATAATGTATGAGAACTAAGCCTGAAGGAGGCTTGATCTCAACGGGAATTTCATTATAAATTCTATTGAAGCGAGTATTGATATCTTGGACTGATTCTGTAATATTCCCATTTTAGCCCACAACTAAATGGAATATCAAAGTTTTGTTTTTATCACCTAGTAGCTAAATAAATGGGTAAGGAAGCCCATGCACATTAAAAACATGAATAAAATCCCTCAAATGTGGAAGGTAATAGCCATAAGAGCTGGATTTCACACCCTTATGTGTGAAAAGGGACATTTGCATAAAGACGAGGTCAAGTTTGACCAAGTCAACATCGTTGGGATAGGAGGTGGAGAGCACTTAGGTAGACAACACAACATGAATGGGAAGAGGGTTATTTGGTGGAGGAAACCCTAATGAGTGGGACCCATGGAGAGAGTGCTTTCAATTGTTTAAAAGGAGGGCAAGGAAGCCATTGTGATTCATGTTATGTATTATTGATTTTGTGGTCTGTTTAGAGTCTTGAGCATCCTCTTGCTATTTAGCAGAGTTGCTGTGCTGCTTAGCACTTGGTGTTCCTGAGCGGGAATCCCATCTAATTTCTTGAGAGGCCTCTTGAGGGATCTTTCACTTCATTTCTCCACATCTAGGCTCAAGGCCAAGCCACCTCCTTCAGCTACAACGTTATTTCTACTGAAGTATAACATTGTGTTGCAGGGTGTTGTAGTGGAGTTCCTCAACACCATTTCTGGAGCTGATTTTCAGAGTAGGGAGCTTCCATTCCTTTGGGAGGTTAGTGAGGAAGGTTTCAAAGCTTATTGAAGATCTTGGCATCAGGCCAACTCATTCCCTTGCTCCTACAATGCAGTATCCACCAGAGATTGTGTTATTTCCAGTGATCATTTGCAGTAGGGGTTTTGCAGATTGTTGAGAGGGTAAGATCTTCAGTGTTAGGATCAGCCTTTCACTTAGAAGATCCATTGGAGGAGGTTTGATCAGCTGGTGCATCATCTACAACCATCTCCAACCAGTTCTTGAGTTGCAGCTGCTACTCAACCTAGCAACTTCGACATTATTGCCATTTTGTGTATTTTAGGAAATCTTTCCAGGATTGTGTTGGAATTGTGTTTGGGGGTCTATAAATTTTCTCCCAACATTTTATGAGCTCCATATTTCCATATTTGTGTATTGACACTTCACAGTAGCAGTTCCTCTAATAAAACTGCGCTGTCATAGCCTTGGGCTTATTTCATGTAGCAGTGTTCTTCATCTATCATGTATATGTTCTATTGAGGGTTGCATTGCCCACTTGAGTGATTGTTCCTCAAGGATTTGTATACACATTTGATGCTATGATATAATATGATGGATATTTTCATCTTCCAGCATTCTCTGTGTTAATGTATCACTGCTACTCCATTATTGTGTTTTACATATTACTGATCTCCACATTTGGAATATCTTAAGATATTCCCAATAGTGTAGAAAATACCTATTTTGGGATATTACAGTGGTATCAAAGCATAATATTGGCTCAGCCTATGGATCTCAGCCATGGTGCTATCAAGAAAAGAGAATATGAAGACTCCATTATGTAGGGAGAGAGAGGAAGATAGGCTTACCAAGCTTCTTCCAATATCTGTACAGAGCATTCATGAAGATTTCAAGAAGATAAGAAGGGAGATATGTACAGAGTCTCCAAGAGGGTTTGAAACTGAGTCAAAATCTAGATTTCCTTATGGGGAGTGTCAGCATGTAGCCACACCCTATGATGCATAGTTCAGTCACATGGCCAGTTTTGTCATAAGAGAAAGAGAAGAAGAAGGAATTCTGAAGAGAGGAACTCTTAGTGGTTTCTTGCATGAGTATGAATCTCAAACTCAGAAGTTTAGAGATCATAACACTTTTCCGGAGTTTTGCAAGATCAAGGTGAGGAGGAGCAAGCAGCATAATGTGGATGTGGATATATTTCTTCTGTATACCTTTGATGGTTCACCTACATGTTCAGCCACGGCTTGGGTGGAAGAGCTAGACACCTTCTTGCAGCAGCATTAGATTTCTGAAGATGGAGCCATCAGAGTAGCAGTGCTGCACTTTGGAGGTGAGGTCTATGCATGGTGGTTATTTCAGTCCTTACTTTAAATAATTCAAATACTTCTTCCTATGAAAGGTTCATTAGAAATTTGGTGGAAATATTTGGTGAGAATAATTCTGAAACACATGTGGAGAAGATAAACAAATGTAAACAAACAAAACCTTTGCATGTGATGGAGGGAACCATAAAATCAAAACCTTTTCAGAAAACCGTGGAGGAGGCTGATATCTTGCATTGTAATTTTCTGGAGGCAAGGCCTTCTGTTGTGCTATACAACAACCCCACACCTTCATCTTGTATTTTGGCACAAGAAGGCATGGAGGTCCCTTTTCCAAAAGAGGATCCAATCATTGGAAGGTTGCTCATTCATGATGAGGAGGCTAAGGGCAACAACGCTGTTAGATATGGATTTGATCTAGCACCTCATGCAGAGGGAGGAGGAGCTCTTGCTCCCACTAGAGGGATTATTTTATCTTTACAAGGGATTCCCCGGGATCTCATAACTGGAGATCAAGGCACAACTCATGTTCTACATGTGCCATTGATGATGAGGTGTGGAACTATGGAGATACAAGGGGGAGATAGGGAGGATGACCAGCATCATGTGATGAGAAGCACACACCCCTGTCTATTTTATGAGGTTGATGCACCTAGGAGGGAGACTGGATTGCGCAGTGAGAGTAGGGACAAGTCTGTCCATTCATGTATGCAGTCTACTCTTGATGATGATGTCTCATTGCATGGAGACATTTCACCCAGGAGACCCCTAGATCAGCGGATGATGAGAGATGCTTCACATTTTGAGGCACCATTCATTGATTTCAGAGGAGTGGAGACCTTGGGAGGTTATTTTATAGCACTGAGAGTCTTGGGTAGACTCAAGGAGGAGAGAGACATTCTCTCAACATCATCTTTACCCACTCTCATTTCAGATTCTGCATTGTGGCAGAAGCAGCAGGGGAAGGATAGCAGCCTTCCAACTTGCATCTTTGACATGGGAGATGTCAAAGAAGAGGATGACCATATGAAAGAGGTTCTTCATGAGAGATCATCAGTGCTGTCATTATGGAGGATAGATCCATATTGGAACTCCCAACTATTGGTGGAGTATTGCTAGAATCTTTTCACTTGCATGATATTGGATGACTAGTTGCATGAGGAGGGATATTCAGTCATAGATGGGGTCATCTACTATTAGGGTAGGATCTTCTTATCTAGAGCTTCCAAGCTCAAGGAGAAGTTGCTACAAGAATATCATGAGGATTTCCTTTTCAGCCATACTTTTTCTTTGAGAGCATACCACACCATCATGGAGGGGTATTTTTGGAAGGGGCTTGAGGAGGAGACATATCAGCATATGAGGAGATGCATGGATCATGTGAAGATGGAGGAGATACATAACTCTTTGGAAGAGTTAGCACAACCACCTATTTTATCTTTGAGGATGAGAGGAGACTCATCTATGAGCCACTCCATTTTCATGAGCAAGACATATGGTAAGGGTATTTTTTATTTGCATAATGATTTGTATGATGTATATATGCATCCCTTAACCATACATGTGCAAGATGTTTCTCCAAGGAGGAACATTATTTTTCCTAGACCTCATGGTCTACTTGAGGCCATGAGCAGTATTGGTGACAACTCCCTAGGAGGACTTGGGGAGGAAATGTATTTTGGAGAACATGCTCACTTTGCACCATACATCATTCACTTTCTCCAAACATATGAGGAGAGTGGGACATCAAGCAAGTGGTTGAGAAACCACACTTTTTGCCACACTCTTTTGCAGTTGAGGGCCAAACTGCGTTGGTTACATTTGAGGGACCATTGTCCTTCTCCCTTGCTACATATGGAAGCAAGCATGGTTCTCATTATGGTTCCTTATGTTGTTGTTGTTTTTATATTTAATGGGAGCATGATTGGGGGAATGGCACATTGGTTGGATGTGTCCCTTGGGCGAGAGATATCCCACATAGTTTACATTGCATGTTCTAATGGGAGCATCAGAGAGTCTGTGGCCAGTACAACAAAACAATTGTTTCCATTTGAGGTTAGCCACATGATTTATTGGATGCCATATGATGGTGACTTCCAACTCATCACATATGAGATGACTTGGGCCAACATGTTTCATAACGTTGGAGGAGAGATCCTTGGAGGTCTAATCTTCATCTTGCCACTAGAGGGAAATATCATTGCAGCCCAAGATCAACATAGAATCTACACTTATCCTAAATGGAGAGGATGACAGTGTGGAGTATGCTATTTTGTCTACCAAGATCATATTTTCAGCCCACCTACATTGCCGGAGCTCAAGGTGGAGAAGCATTTTCAGGAGTTACCATGTTGGGAGGTAACTCATTTTGTATGGATGATTCACATGGGGAAGATGTTCCTCAACAAATTTCAGACTCCATGCCTTGGGTGGAGACTTTCCAATTATATCCTTGCACTTGCTTGAGGACAAGAAAAATTTGGGAAGGGAGGACTGTAATATTCCCATTTTATCCCACAGCTAAATGGAATATTAAAGTTTTTTTTTTATCACCTAGAAGCTAAATAAATGGGTAAGGAAGCCCATGCACATTAAAAACATGAATAAAACCCCTCAAATGTGGAAGGGAATAGCCATAAGAGCTGGATTTCAGACCCTTATGTGTGAAAAGGGACATTTGCATAAATACAAGGTCAAGTTTGACCAAGTCAACAACGCTAGGATAGGAGGTGGAGAGCACTTGGATAGACAACGCAAAATGAATGGGAAAAGGGTTATTTGGTGGAGGAAACCCTAATGAGTGGGACCCATGGAGAGAGTGCTTTCACTTGTTTAAAAGGAGGGCAAGGCAGCCATTGTGATTCATGTTATGTATTATTGATTTTGTGGTCTGTTTAGACTCTTGAGTATCCTCTTGTTGTTTAGTATAGTCGCTGTGCTGCTTAGCACTGGGTGTTCCCGAGTGGGAATCCCATATCATTTCTTGAGAGGCCTCTTGAGGGAGCTTGCACTTCATTTCTCCACATCCAGGCTCAAGGCCAAGCCACCTCCTTCAGCTACAGTGTTATTTCTACTGAAGTATAACATTGTGTTGCAGGGTGTTGCAGTGGAGGTCCTCAACACCATTTCCAGAGTTGATTTTCAGAGGAGGGAGGTTAGTGAGGAAGGTTTCAGAGCTTATTTCAGATCTTGGCATTGGGCCAACTCATTCGCTTGCTCCTACAATGCAGTATCCACCATAGATTTCGTTATTTCTAGTGATCATTTGCAGTAGGGGTTTTGCAGATTGTTGAGAGGGTGAGATCTTCAGTGTTAGGATCAGCCTTTCACTTAGAAGATCCATTGGAGGAGGTTTGATTAGCTGGTGCATCATATATAGCCATCTCCAACCAGTTCTTGAGTTGCAGCTACTCCTCAGCCCAGCAACTCCAGCATTGTTGCTATTTTATGTATTTTAGGAAATCCTTCCAGGATTGTCTTGGAATTGTGTTTGGGGGTCTATACCTTTACTCCCAACATTGTATGAGATCCATATTGCCATATTTGTGTATTGAAAATTCCTAGCAGCAGTTCCTCTTATAAAACTGTGTTGTCATAGCCTTGGGCTTATTTCATGTAGCAGTTTTCTTCATCTATCATGTATATGTTCTATTGAGGGTTGCATTGCCCACTTGAGTGATTGTTCCTCAAGGATTTGTATACACATTTGCTGCTATGATATAATATGATGGATATTTGCATCTTCCGAAATTGTCTGTGTTAATGTATCACTGCTACTCCATTATTGTGTTTTACATATTACTGATCTCCACATTTGGAATATCTTAAGATATTCCCAATAGTGTATAAAATCCCTATTTTGGGATATTACAGATCCATTGAGATTTATTTTAATGTTCTCATATTCAGCAAGCAACTGCAAATGATTTTTCTTTACCTCCCACTGGGCTATAAACAAATCAATGATTTGGTCTGGATTAGCAATGGAATTAGCAGTCAAGGACTTAAGACAAACTTTGACATCTCCAGAGAAACTCTGGGATATAATCCTCATTTTTGCATTGTTAGCATCAACTTCCTCCAAGTCTATGAAGTTAGTGACCTTAACAATATGTTGTCTTGCAGACATGGTATAGTTTTCATCAAACAAGGGGAGTATTTGACCATAACCCTGAGGTAAGTCATTCAATTGGGCATGTAATATAAGTGGGGAAAATCTTGCCATGATTCCTGCTAAGTGAAGTGCAAGATTGACAATAGGAGGGATTGGCTGAATAAATAATAGAACTGTAGTTGTAGGTACTGAAGTAGTAAATGTGAATGATTAGGTCAAAGGTGTAGATGAAACAAATACAATTGATTGAGTTTGAGTTTGAGTTGAGACATAAATTTCCTCGTGATGGTAGAATTGGATCCAATATTTGATGTCAATGTTAGATTCAGGTTTAATCTCTTCGAAAAACCAATCTTTCAGAGGACTAAGGTCTAATTCAGACAATAAATTGATCTCAGATAGTCTTAAAGGATCGAAGACTATGTCGGATAAAGAGGTTTCAACTGGGATTTAAAAAATTTCAATTCAAATTTCAGATCATACGATATATCTTCAAGAGAAAGTAGTTTAGCAGGAAGAGAAATAGATCTTACCAATGGAACTGGTCCTGAATGAAAGTTCATAGTTTGATATCTATGCCTCCGAAAAATCTTCTCTGGATCATCTACTGGATCAGCTGGATCAGGATCGGGATTTTCTCTAGGATATCTTCTCGAAGCCAACTCTACAATATTAGCACTGCAATTATTGAATCAGCCTTTCTGAAGCTTAACAATATCATCCAAAGGATCAAATTCCATTGTTTCTTGTTGTACACCCAGGTTTAAATAAATATTTCATTCCCCGACAACGACGCCAATATTTTATCACTCTGCCAGATCTCTAAGGTTGAAGAAGAAATCCCAACAAAGGTTACCACATACCAATATTTTGGCTTTATAGGTATAAGTACAGGGGTGCGATTTGGTTGAATTGGGTTACTGAATGAGGAATTAGGTCAAAGAGGCTAGGTCAGGGAAAATAGGATTAGGGTTGCAGAGATTCAATGGGGCAAGGTAGGTAGAAAACCTAACACTTAGGGTTTGAGGGTGAGATGAATCAGACATGTGAGTTGCTAGAAAGAGCAAGGCAAGGCTTGAATTCTTTCTAAACTGAAGAAAATGGACAAACTATGAAGGTTTTTCCAAAAAAGAGCATGAGAGATGTATTATGTTCGTCAAATTATAAAATAACATATCATAGAAATGAAATGGATCATGAAAGGAAACATTCATAAATAATGAGACATAAGAAAAAAAATGATAAATTCTCATACCACAGGTATCCCAAAGAAATAGCTGCAACCTTTTCATTAATTTCCTGCCAAAATGATTACATTAGAGTCTCTAATCAATGCCTTTACATCCAACAATTTCCAACCGGTGTAATGAGTCAAAAAGTACATGATATAGACCTCAAAACAACTCCTCCCATTCTCAGGGATCGAATCCATGAGAGGAGGAGCAGTTCCACCAAAAACTGAGTTGAATACCTAGAGTGTAGGGAAGTCAAACTGACTCATCCCTCACTTTTTGCAAGGTGATTCATTACATGTCATCAAAACTTTTCACCTAATTTATTTACCCTAGGTAAGTCAACCAAATCATATTTACTTTTACATTCATGATTTACAAAGGTAAAAATCACATTTACCATGATCAAACTGGAAAAACTGAGAAAATAGTAAAATATCAGCAAATTCAGAAAATTTGTCCTATGTGTAGTGCCAATTTCAGGCTAAGTTTTGGAGGGGTTCCCAATGTCCAAACGGAGCTCAGGATAGATCATTGGAAAGCTTATGTAGTATACTTTCCAAATCTGTGCTTGGTTTGTAGGTTGATGTGATTTGACCTGCCAAAAAGTGATTCTCCCAAGACTGATCTATGCGCAGCGCTAGGCTCAAAAAGAGGGAAAAAACATGATTTTTTGGGTGTTTTTTGCCCTTTTCACTGACCAGTTTGTCCCAAAAAACTTAGAAAATTGCTAGGGTGAATGTATTCAGCCCATGGGGCTTTGGTTCGACGGTGAAGGGTGCACTGTTAAGGCACTCCATGTGATAGGTCACCAGTCCCAATCCCCCCGTGGGTGCTGACTTACAAAAAAAAGAAAAAAGAAAAAAGAATGTATTCATCATTATGAATCCAATGGTGGTCTCTATTTGGCCAAAATATGACTCAAAAAAGTGCGTAGCGCCTAGGGTGCTCTGCATAGGATAGTCCAACTATCACATGATTGTCCAAGTATGCACAAAACTTCAAAAATTTGCAAAAATATGTCAAAACTTGCCAAAATTTTTTGAATGGTGGTTGATGATGATGGTTAAGCATGGAGTAAGGCTTTAGAAAGGATATCAAGGCTCCTTTTCTCTTCTTGCATGGTCAAGGTTTCAATTTTTTCATTGGCTTGTTTAAGTTTTGACCTTGCAATTTTTTTTTTCTTGACATAATGCTTGGCCCTCTTTCTCAATATATCATTATCCTTGTTTTCCTTCTCCGGAAGCTTCTCAAGGTGTTGGTTAGCCCTGTCAAGCCATTTCTCCCAGTTCTCATTCATTACCACTGCAAATTATTTATTCAAAGTAAGCTGATTAGCAAGCTCAACCTCCTTTTTCCTCTCAAGTTCTAGAGATCTTTTCAGCCCTCTAGTCCCTAGCCTTCTCCTTGGAACTTTTTATTCTTCCTCATTGGTTTCACTATACCTTCCATATGCCTCATTAGGAAAAGTATTTTCCTTTTTTTCTTCTCTTTTTTCCTTGAGAAGCTGAATCTCCATGATGGCTTGCTTGGTTTTGAGTTGCTCATTTTATTGCTCATGAAATTCAATGACAAATTGAGATCTCTCTAAGTTGGTCTAAGGCTCACTAATTTGGGCATGCTTCTGTTAGATAATAATTTTGGAGGCCTCGTCATCATGCTCATCATCTAAATCAACAAGGTCAAAATCAGTCTGTTTCATGGAGGTCATCCTCATCATGAATGGCTGCCTCATGTACATCCTCCTCTACCATATTTTATTTTCCCTTTTGTACATATTTTGTTGGTGAATAAGGGAGATCCCCTTCCACAATCTATGGAGAAACCACCTGCCTATGACCTCTTTGATATTTTTTAGCCAATGTCTCTATCTCAGACACTTTGGTCTTTTGAAGTTCACTATTCTTAACCATGTTGGATGACCCAATCAGAGTGTGAAATGGTGATGATGGTGGTGAAATGTGTGAAGTAATTTGAATTGATGAAGAAGTAGGTATTGTGGGATGAAATGGAGGAATGGAAGTGGAAGGATGAGATGGTGGAGGCACAACTTGAGCATGTTGAATTGGTGGAGTAGTAAATATGTCATTAGCTATGAAAGTGCCCCATGAGATATTCAATTTATCAAGGTGATCGAAGACAATGATCTTGATTAGAGAGTGGTGAAAAATACTTCTCATTTGGTAGTCATAATCTCTCTTTTGAACAATGTATGCCATTTTTTCAATGTCCCTGAAGAGAAAATAAGGTATGTTGAGCATCTTGACCCTTGTGAAGTGCATTAATAACCTGATATGGTAGGTGTAGAGTCTAGAGAACCTCCATTCACAAGAAAATTACCTCATGATGATTTTCATCATAGGGACATACCTATCCAGGAGGTAAGAGAAATGAAAGAACTTTTTTCTTTCATTCTTGTAGCTTGGCTTGATATATGGTTCAAAGTAATGACTCTCCAAGTCCTTTGCCTTGTACCATTTTTCACCAACATTTGGAATTCTGGTGGCATATGCTCAAATGGATGTATATATTATGAAAGTGACACTAGCAAGGGTTCTAGGTTATCATGAATATTAGATATGAAAAGCCTGCTCAAAATAGGGTGATGTTGGACCTTTCGTATTTTCTCACAAAATTCAAAGCATCCTACATGCCTGAAACATGTCACTGTCATGGGATAGGCCATGAGTTCCATGGTGTTCGTAGGTTCAGGTCTAAGGATTTTCCCTCCTTTGTGTGGTCTCCTGTCTTCCATTTCTTCTTCCTCATTGAATTCTCTTTTTTCTTCTTCCATAGTGTCTTGTATAGAAACCCTAGGGAGATGAATTGGGAGTGAAATGTAGGTTTAGGGAGTGGGGAATGGGATGGAAAAAATTAGGGAGATGGGGAAACAGATTATTGAATTGAGGGAGGTGACAGGGAGTGGAAATGCTATGGGATTTTGGAATAGGAATTTTATTACAGGTGTGGGGATTTGGAGCCTAGGAATTTGAAATACCTAGGTCTTAGGGTTTATGGGATAAAGGGGTTTAGGATAGGGATTTGATAATATAGGGGTAGGGATAGGATTTATTATGATGTGGGAAGGGTAAAGGGGTCTTCAAGGATCAAATTTTGAGATTAGGAAGTGAAACTAGGTTTTGTAGCCTAAAACTCTTCAAATTTCTCATAAAAACTTAAATACCATGAAATTTTCACTTGAGGAATGGAGGGATGGTGTATTTGTGTCTTACTTAATTTCTGGGAAGTGATGAGACCCTTTGCTGAAGTTTTGGAGTACAAACACAAATTTTGGGAGCATGCAAGTGAATTTTTCTAGGTGCCCAACACCTTTGGATCTATGCATAGTGCCCTGGCTCTATGCGCAACGCCTAAGGCTCTATGCGTAGCACCTCTTTCCAGGTGAGCAACGCCTCCAAGTTTTTCGACCTCGCACCTTTCAATTCCAATTTTCTGAGGTATGTGAATGATAACTTGATAACAGAGAGGACAAATGAGTGTCTTGAGGGATTTTATACTTCATGAAGTTGATGATTTGGGCCTTGGGACCCACTTTATTCCTTTATCATTCACTTAACCTTTTGAAACATTACCTTTCATTTTGGATTCTTTTCTTTGGCAATTGATCATTTTGATGGACTACACTACAAGGAAAAGACCCTCTAGCAGAGCTTATAAAGGAGGTTTTTAGTGTTATAAAATTGGCCAAAATTGTAAAAAAAACATTTGCTACAACATCTGTTTATGGTTACGGAGGTTTTGGCAGAGATTTTAATGGAAATTCAACACAACTAAAAAACCTGGGTGGCCGGAGGTTATTACGGATGTTTTTTTCATCGGTGCGCTACTAAGGTTTCAATGCACCAGTGCGTTTCATCTAGAAGGTGGCCCGGGGTAGTCAAAGGTGCATGCACCGGGCCGTCAAGGTATAAAACCGCACCGGGCGCAGTGTTGGTGATACAACGCATGGGGCCATTCCAATTGGTCTTGGGATTTGTGCGGTGCCCATAGGTCGTCTCAACGCACTAGTACATAGAATTACCGTATCAGACAAACACACCGAGATTTATAATTGGTATTGGTATTTGTGTGATGCCCATAGGTCATACAAATGCACCAGTGCGTAGTCTCACATAAACGCACCAGTGCGCAGTATCACGCAAACGCACCGATTTTTAATTGGTTTTGGTATTTTTGTGGTGCACATAGGTCGTAGAAACACACTGGTGCACTGCAACATACAAACGCACTGGTGTAAAGTAATTGACACACACTGGTGTTCATTTTGTATTTTTTAGAAACATCGACCTGTGACAGTGAAATTAATATGATTTTTTAAAATTCATTATTCATCAAAAGTCGACACATCTTATAACAATATTCATATTAATTAAATTTTTATTAATGCATTTGAATGTGATGTTTGGATTAATTTGTTATATCATATCATAATTATTGTGATTTTTTAAAATTCATTATTCATCAAAATTCGGCACATATATATCTTATAACAGTATTCATATGAATTAATTTTTTTTTAGTGCATTTGAATGTGATGTTTGGATTAATTTGTTATATCATATCATAAAATTTCACATCTCTTCATTATAATATTTAATCATCCATAAATTTAATCAGTGGTGTTACATTTCACAACGATAATGGAGAACACAATAGAATAAATTAAAACATATTTTATTATATATATATATATATATATATATATATAAGACAGTCTTTGTCATACAAAATGGGACAGTTATTAGTATCCCTTTGTATTTTAATTGGGACAATATGTCCATTACATTAAACAAAATGTCTGATTTCACAGGCAAAAATTTCAAAAAATACAGTGCCTTGTTTTGATATCCAAACATAGTGATCATTATTCTTCGCTTGGGCTGATGTCACTGCTAGAGCTACTTCCATGAGTTGGGTTATTTTCAGGAATGTTTTGTTCACATTGTTGATTGTTTTCTTCTTCTTCACCTTCCATCTACAAACATAAAAATAAACTGTAATGAGTGTATATACATAAGTGAGAATAATGAAAATTGCAATATTAAATAATATACGTCAATGTAAATCGAAAAGAAATGACTTTAATCTGAAAAATTGACTCATAGACTATGTTACTATTGGCTCTTCAAAACCATTTACCATGCCATCTTCAAAATTTCATCTGTTGGCGCAGTTCCATACTTTGTTTCTTGCAAGTTTTATACCCCATAACAAATCATATATTTAATATAAAAGATGTTTTTGTTCTATTAATTATAGACAGAGCTAAGTAAAACAAGATCGATATATGCTTACAAATTCCACAATTAAATTCTGATATGCCAACATATACTCACAACCCATATTTAATCCAATTTCAATCAATTCGTCTGATGGTTCTTCTTTATATGTTAGCACCTGTTTGAAGACATTCAATGATGATTTTTGTAAAACAACTTAAAAAATACAAAAATGAAATCTAGTTAAGTTGTTATAAGGAAGTAACAATTACTCACAAACTTAGATATCAACCCCTTTCTTCCTTGTCATCCTATTTGATGTGCTGAATGGGTTCCTTTTTCTTTTCTTTTCTGCAAGAAAATACTTGAAAATTAATATTTAATGCTAAATTGTTTATTTATTATACTTAATGATCGAAAAATTCAATGATTACATGTTACATTTGAAGCACGTTATTGTTGAGATGACTCCTTCTGCGATGCAATTTTTTCCATTTCTTTGACCATCTCCTTGTACACCTTTTTGGACATTATTTCTGATATCAGCTCATTCATCTTTTGAGATTTTCATAATCTTCCTGAAAATGTAACATGACAATAAACTATTTAATTTTTCTATTGATATATGAAAAGTAAATATAACAAAAGTGATATTTATAAATAATTCTAGACAAACATTTAAAGGAATATTACTTTTTCATTTTTTTTTTTTTGTACGTTTTTTCTATTAAAAGTCTGACATGTCTCATTGACCAATTCTCTAGAAACTCTTCCTGTAGTTTAGATAAATTTGGTTCTTGGAATCATTGGATTGATTTTTGTATTGTAATTGGAAAGAACGTCTATACATTCATTCCACTAGATCCCTCAAACTTTTGTAAAAGTTTTTCCCCGTTTCGTTAACCTCCAACACCACTCCAGATGAGCTAAGGAGCAATTCATTTTCATTTGCATGTTCTATTTTTTTTCTTTTCTTAGAAAAACATTCATTTTCTGAGTTTTTGGTCCCTGTAGAACATTAAATAGATGTGAATTAATAGATTGTTTGACACATGTTATCTAATAATTTTAAGTATATTATTAATGAAAATTAAAAAAAAATACTCATATTGGATTGATAGTAGTTTTTCATTGACCTGATTCATCCTTTTGTAATTTTTCAATCAAGTTTTTATGCTCTTATGATCCTAGATCATAAATAATCTTATCGAGCTTCGTCATTTTGTGGCTCTGCATGATACACAATAAACAATACATGTTCTTTAAACTTACATATAGTTCAAAAATAATATTTTTTGTAAAGAATTTACGAAGAACTTGCCTTTTTTTCTTTTCTTGATGTGTTATTAGTATTTTTGTTACTTGATCTCTTGTCAGGCGTTTCTTTATCAATATGAAACCTGAACCATACCATTCATTAATATATTTATAAATAAATTGTCAACTTTCTAGGTAAAAAAAAAATCAAGAAACTGGTGTGCCATTCATGGTGTTGGCACCAACGTTAGTGCGTGGGGGTCTTATAAAGGCACTGCACAAACAATGTAATAGTCCATACAACGCTCTATGTCAATAAGGAGCACCGGTGCATTACATGTTAACCACCACACCGATTAACAGAGAGAAAATAATAAAAATCGTCCAGTGTTAGTTTTGTAGCATAAATGCCCCGCGCAAACAAGGGACCACCATACGGTGCTCTCTGTCAACTAGGAGACTCAGTGCGATGCGTTATATGTTACATGGTGCACCGATTAACACAATAAAACAAATTTTTGGGAAACAACACGTTTGTGGTGTGCCATAATGAAATAGTGCACTGGTGCCCTATTTTACATATGGCACATTGATTAAAAAAAATGTTTTTTTTTTAAATTTTTTATTACACATTACTTTCGCGGTGCGCTTGGATAATACAGCACGCTGGTGCGCTCGGTTACGTAGGGCACACCAAAAAAAAAAAAAAAAAAACTAAAAACTTTTTTTCCAAAAATTCATGCAATGGCCGACATGGATTGGGATCCGACTATGCAAGTTGTCCCGTGGGTTGGATGTCAATCTAAAATGAAAACCCCTAATTCTGAAACCACAGAAACAGGGAGAAGAAAGGGCAGAAAAAAAAATAATGAAGGGTTTAGGGTAAAAATGGATTTTTTTTGTTTTGTTTTGTTTCTAAAAGTGAAAACCAAATTGAAATTTTTTTCTTACTTCGTAAAAAAATGCAGAAAAAGTTAAAAAAAAAATCAAATTTAATCACGAGATCATGTTTTGAAATTCCATGCTACAGGGTTTGAAACACCAGAGGTTTGGAATTCTGATTGTTTGAATACTTCTGTTTGAATGTATTTCATTTTTCAATTTACCGCTTTTTATTTTCACTTAAAAAAAATAGAGTTGTGCTTTTTCTATTTGCGGTTATTCGTCACCGGTGCATCCATTGGTAACATGACACCGATGCATCGTAACTAGAACACACCGGTGCGGTTATATGTACAGTAGCACTGATTTGCGATTAAGGCATGAAAATTACTTTTAGGTGTGTACCCCAAAATTTAGTGAACTCCAACCATAGAAATTGAGAATTAGAATTTTGTTTATTCTTGATGGAAATATGCACTTAGAATTATAATTTTGTTTATTATTGAGAATTAGAATTAGAATTAGAATTAGAATTGGATAAATTCTTGATGGAAATAACTATTCTTCCAATGCATTTGTTTATTGCAGGAGGTCCCCACTGATTATGTGGAGAGAATGCAATGTGGGGCGTGTGAAGATGCAATAATATAGGGCCCAAGTGGGCAATTGTGGCATGTGAACCTGTTTTATGCTAAGACATGGGCAGTTTTCACAAATGGTTTGGAAAGTTTTGTTTTTGAGCTATGGTTGGGAACTTTGTACTGCTATTGATATGTCCACTTATGTGTATTTTGCTCAATTAATTTTCTCCACGTAAAAGTAAACTTACCATTCACATAGATATTTTTTTATTCCTTTTGTTCTTATTTTACCTTGCAAATACCATGGGAAATTACCATGGGATTCTAAAACCACGAGCTTGTAAACCACTTAAAGAATAATCAAAATAACCTTTTTTTGAAATCGGTCATCGACATTGATGAAGACATCAAGCGGCAGCAATTTCGAGGCACCGCATGTAACAGCTAAAGGCAGCCTGTAGTAGTGGTGTAGGTGTTTTCTTCTAGGCGAGAATATCACCACTTTGATACCAAATGAAGCGAACAAAGTTCCTTCTCAAGTTAAATATACCAGAAGACTTGAAATATCCAAATATCCCATTAGGGGAAATTTGAGGTCTAAAATGGGCCTCCTAAGAAAAATGTACAACCAAAATAAACTTTATAAGAACCAATAGGATTCAATATGATGATGTCAACCATGGGGGATGATTCACCATTTTTGGAGTAAAAAAGTACAAATATTAAAAAATAATAAAATAATAAAACTACTTTTTCAACCCATATTTTCAACTTATCCCCCTAAGTTTCTACTCAAATTTCAAGCGGGAGTACTCGTTGGATGCAAAATTTAATTCCTCATCCAAGGAGTACCCATGTTGCATACTTTTATGGACCCTGCTACACGAAAAATTATAAATACATGTAAAACGTGATTGCAGTCATGCTTTTTCATGTATTTCTCATTTTTCGTGTCGCAGGGTCCATCTAAAGTATGCAACATGAGTACTCCTTGGATGAAAAATCAAATTCTGCTTCCAATGAGTTTTTCCGCTTGAAATTTGAGTAAACGCATAGGAAGATAAGTTGAAAATACGAGTTGAAAAAATAGTTTTTCTTTTTTCCCTCTAAAATTCGATGATGTAATCAAATATTATTTTAATATTTCTACTATTATTTTATAATTTCCTTAGGAGGCCCATTTTAGACCTAAAAATTCCCCTAATGTCAAGTTAAATATACCAAAAGACTTGAAATATCAAAATATCCATTGAGGATACAAATATTATTATATAAAATGTATGAAGAATGAGATATGAGATAGATGATTGAATGTTACAAATGAGGCCTGCTTATATACCTACGTAGGTGCCTCTTCACTAAAGGTCATGTATTATCAGACATGGCCTTTCAACCTAATTACTAATTAACTAATTAATCCCTATTTACATTATTTTATTCATTACAGTACATCATCAATAGCAGTACTAGTCGAGGCTTGCTCAGTCAATGGTGTAGCCTCAACAAGCTCAGATACATGTTGATCATCACGTGCCTACTGATCTGGATCAATTGTTGGCTGCTCATCGTGATGACTCGACATGGTCGATGGTCCAGCCTGCTCATGATCATGAGTACCGCTGGACGCTACAAACTGCTGACTAGACGTGGCCGACAGTACAACCTGCTCTCCATGATGACTGTCGCTCGATGCTAATGGAGGTTGCTCATCTGGCGCGGCGTGAGGTGAACAATCATCAGATGATGCGTCGCTGCTCGTGGACTGTCGATCACGTGTTGCATCTCAACCATGCCTATAACGTGCAACAATCCTCCTCAGCCACGTAACTAAGGTCGTAGCTCCTACAACATGCCACATCTGGCTGTACATGTCACGCGACATGCCTCTCCACATATGTAACAGCCTACCATCAGCCTATATGTCTCTCATAGTAGCGGGCCTGATGCCCACCTCAACAATCAATGTAGTGAGTTGGTCTTCCAACTTCATCCTATATCTTCTATCAAACCTACCGCACCTAGAAAAAGGTGGTACCGATGCACCAGCAGGAGCAGGTCTCTTTGCACTGACCTCCTGATGATCCTCAACATTTGGCATACCTTGATCGTCATCAGGATCCACACCTGAATCATGTGGAGGTGCTGGCATGGCCTCGCCATCAAAAGAACCAATGTCAACAAAATATATACAAGTACACAACAATAATTAAACAATTTCATTACACAATTTAATAAAAACAAGTTAAAGAACACGTTAGAATAAATTTAAATAAAACAGTAATATTACCTCTATCATTCGGCAGCTCATCATTTGTGAAGAGGATGTTGGCACACCCTCGCTAATCCAAACTAGCATAAGTATAGGGGACCATAATGAAGGGATGCTCGTCAACACTGGCTAGCAACTCCAGTGCATCATGCTGTTGGAAATATGATGCAGAGTGTTGTCCTTGATGGCAACCTACTTGATGAAGTTGTCCTTGATGGAAACTAACTTGTCATATTTGTTAATGATGTAAATATGATGTATCTACTGAGCAGTTCAGATGTAATGGAGAAAGGAATTCCTGTAAGGGCCAAAGAAATGATGAAAATGGTATGTCGCAAAGCATACGCGGGTTTGTAAAGGCGAAGTAGCGTATGTACGTGGAAAATTACGTGCCAAGTAGCGTATGCCTATTTGCGCTCTAAATTTATAAAACCAAGGGAATTTACCATGGTATTGGCACACTGTATTTAGCGTTGGATTATCTATTCGATCCCGTCTAGGAATACCATCAACGGTTGAGTGGTTTTGACTCATGGTATTGACAAAGGATAAATCTATATAAGGAGAAGAATATCATAGTGCAAGGGGAGCAGAGGTCTGGGCTTTAATGAATACTTCACTCTGAATTATATCTAAATGGAATGGGAAACAGTTCATTGATTGATCTGAATTAATAATGCACCTATGAAGAAAATGATGAAGAGGGATCTCTAGATCTGAAATGGCTATGTATTTTCTAGATCTATTTATGGAATGTTTAGATCTGTGATTTGGCGAATCTTTGCTGAATTAAAGGATGAAATATGAGTTGTTTATCTGATCTAAAGAGCTGCACAGTCCTGAAAAGTTTCTGATCTATACACATGTTCGTTTCATGAAAAACGCGTGTATACGTGGGTCCACTTAAAGCAAAGCGCGTATGGCAGTCAGGGTTTCTGAAGAATAAAATACACTGAAGTATATGCAGGTTTGTCCCTATGAAAGCACGTATGTACGCAGTTTCAGTGAAGTAAAAGCGAGTATGGAATCTAGGGTTTGCTGAAGTATGTGGAATGAATTGTCTGATCTGTTTTGCTGTCTCACTGCTATCTGTCAATGATGTATTCATACAGATCTGGTTGTTTGAATGTTGATTATGCTGCTAATTATGTTGATTAAAGATCAAGTTGTTGTTTGATTAGTTGATGATTCAATAAATGAATTAATGGGGTTATAAGTTGCAGTTTGATGTATGTTGAGCTTAAATGTGTGGAGTGGGTCCAGTATGAAAATTTATGAAATGTGGTCCATGATGGTGCTGAGGGTCGAAGCCTTCAGTGAGGGGGTTGTATCTCCCTTCCAGTGGTAGCTGGTAAATGAGAGTAGGGGGTAGTAGCTCCCTTCCAGGAGAGGCTGGTAAACGAGAGCAGGGGGTTGTAGCTCCCTTCCAGGAGAGGCTGGTAAACGAGAGAAGGTTGTAGCCTTCTGCAAGTGGGTGCCTGCGTGCTGGTATGAGTCTGCACCAGTACATGGTTGTAAGAAGTTTTCTTTATAATAAATATTGAAGACAGAGACGACGGCAGCAGTGTTTTTCTCCCGAATTAGGTTTCCACCTTAAATCCTGGTGTTCATGTGTGTTGCTTATGAGTGATGGTTTATTTTGCTATTACTGCACATGCTTACTGTTTACTAAACATCTGATGAATGAATGATGCAATGATCTAAGTAAAGAATTAAAATAAGATCTGTAGTAATATGCAAGTTTTCTTAAGGATATCCGCGTGTATACGCGAGTTGGGTTCAGTAAAGTAGCGTATGGGTTTAGGAGAAAGAAAAAGTAAAAAGAGTTTTAATTCAGCACTAAATACTGATTCACCCCCCCCCCCCCCCCTCTCAGTATTTTTCCCAACAATTGGTATCAGAGGAGGTCCTTCTACAGAAGCTTGATCGCTTGAAGGAGATATTTCGTAATGGGAAGTCATGAAGGAGTACTTTCTCTAAGGACACCTCTATTCAATGCAAGTAATCTATTATTCTGGAAGATACGAACAAAAGCATATTTTCAAAGTCTTGGTGCAGAAGTATGGGAAATCGTGGAAGAAGGTTATCAGTATCCGGCAATCATTCCTACTAATGCAACACAAAGGAAGAAATATGAAATCAATGCCAAAGCAGTCAATGTTTTATTAGGAAGCATGTCTGAATCTGAATTTGTTAAAGTGATGCAGCTAAATTCAACAAAAGAAATATGGGACAAAATCATTCAAAGCTATGAAGGAGATACAAAGGTAAAAAGTGCAAAACTCCAAACTCTTAGAATTGAATATGAAATTTTAAGGATGCATAGTGATGAGAGTATTGCCAGTTTCTTTTTACGTCTAGATTATATTGTAAATCATATGAGAAATTTGGGTGAAACCATAACCGATACTACTCTGGTGGAAAAAGTCTTAAGATCTTTGACTTCAAAATTTGAGTCAAAAGTATCAGCTATTGAAGAAAGGGAAGATCTACAAACTCTTACTATTGTTCAACTACATGGTATTCTAACCACTTTTGAAATGAGAAAATAAGGTCCCTCTCAAATCAGAGAAGTTGCCTTTAAGGCATGTGCAAAAGGAAAAGAAAAGGAAGTTGTCAAGGAATCAAGTTATATATCAGAAGAAGAAGAAGCAAATTTTGTGAGAAGAATCCAACCAGGTACTGGAAGATTCAGAGGTAAGCTTCCCTTCAAGTGTTTTGCTTGTGGAAGAGTTGGTCATTATGCTGCTAAATGTCCTTATGAAGAAAATCATGATAAAGGGAAACAATTTGAAAAGGGAAAGAGTTATTATACAAATGAAGATAATGATGAAATGTCAAATGAGGATGAAGAAGATTCTGACCAAGATCTGCAAGTGCTCATGGCAAGGAAGAAAAATAAGAAGACTACTCAAAGAAAGGAGATACCTCAGAAAACATGTGCAGCAGAAAATGAAGAAGATGAAACAGGTATTGATTCTTGTTCTTGTGATTCACTTTCTTGTGCATGCAATGATGAAGATAGTGAAAGTAACAATATGGGTCTAGAAGCAAATCTCAAGATCAATGATGAAGATCAAGTTAAAAGGAAGGAATCTATCTACAAAGATGTGATATCTAGAATGAATGAACAAATAAACAAGTATCAAAGGTTGTACGATTATGCAACCAATAACAATGAAGGACTTAAAGCAGAAATCATCTCTCTCAAAACAGATCTGGAAAAATAAAATAAGAAGAATGAAGAAATTTTACAAACTTTTGAAGAACAAGAAAATGGGTTGAAAGAAGAGATTTTAAAATTGAATGATCAAGTAGAAGAAGGAAGAAGGGTTGAAGATAGTATGAAGAAGCAATGCCAAAGATTGGAGGTTGAGGTAAATATTTTGAAAGGTAAATTAGAAGAAAAAGATAAACTCTTGAGGTTTCAAGATAGTACTAAGATTCTGGACAATATTCTTAGTAGTCAAAGGTCTCCTTCTGTTAAATTTGGTATTGGTTTTCATGAAACTGTTAAAGGATAATCTAGTTCACGAGAAAGTGCTAAAGATTCAAAGGATATCAATGTAAAACCTGAAGTATTGAAAGAGAGAAAAGATCAATCGACAATAATGAACTCTCAAAGGAAATCATTCAATAATGTTGAATGCTTTAAATGTCATAATTATGGGCATGTTGTAGCCAATTGCAGAAGCAGATTGTTTCAGTCACAAACAAACAGATTCTACACGGAAAGGTACACAGGTTTCTTTAAGGGATATTGTTTTTCATGCAGCAAGTATGGTCATAAAGCAGCTGATTGCAATAGAAGAAAGAATAGAAAAACACATTATGATCCCTATGCTTAATTTTCTGGTCACACAGCCCACGTGGTGTAGAGCAGTCGGTGATGGGGTGTACTCTTAAGGCACTCCGCTCTGGAAGGTCACCGGTTCGAAACCCGTGGGTGGGATAGGAGGAGAAAAAATGGGAAGATTAGGATTAGTCTAAACTAGAAAAAAAAAAAAAAAAATCTGGTCACACAAGATGTTATGCTTGTAACAAATATGGACATGTAGAATAAGAGTGCAGGATGAACAGATCTGAGAAATTGGATAATTTCCAGCACACAATAAGAAATTTCAAGAAAAGCTGGAAAAGGAAGGAGGATCGGTCAAAAATGTAGGGGATAATAATCCTACTGCAGTCTTCCGCTTCTAAAGCTTACTTCTCATAAAAACTGCAGGGGTGATGTGAGATACATTATAGGATTCAGTAATGTATCATCACAGGGGGAGCAATGTATGGTGATTCCCATGGTTGGTTTGGTAATTCTGGATATGTTTATTTCTAACAGTGCATCTGATGTGAAGAAGATAGGTACAGGTGGCATAAGTTCAAGGGGAGGTGGAGTTGTGAATTTTTCTATACTTCACTTCCTATACGCGGGTTTCATGAACTAAAGCCGCGTATATATGCGAGTTCCAATGGAGATAGAAGCGTATGCTTTTCTGTTAAGGAAAATAGTGAGATGGCTCAAGAACAGGAGCACAGTTTCAGGGGGAGCATTAGCCTTGCTGAGAGTAATGCATTGTTGGCATTATGATGATTCTGAAATATGATCTCTCTCTTGAGGTCTTTTTGGTATTGGTTATAAAAAAAAATCATATTTTTAATTTTATGAAAAGGTTATGTTGAGACCTATGATGTAAATTGTTATATTCAGTCATGTAAGGACTTCTTCAAATCTATAAACCCACTTGGTTGGGTAGTTGAGTCAAAATGTGTAAACCCACTTGGTTGGGTACTTGAGTCACATATGTAAATCCACTTGGTTGGATCATTGATGTAAGTATGAGTCTTTGGTGTCATGTACTTCATTGAAAAATATGTTTGAAGATTCGGCGTGAACTCAGGGGGAGCATGGTCACTTTAGTGCACATCAGATCTACAGAGCTCTTCTTTCTACAAGAGAAGAAAAACCTTGTTTTGGTTTTGATCTGCCCTTTGCCCTTGATGTCAAAGGGGGAGAGTATCATGGTGTTTGAATAATGGTTATAGTCAATTTATTTATCTGTTGTGGTGATCAAACACCATCATGGTTGCCATCAAGTCCAAAGGGGGAGATTGTTGGCAATATGATGCAGAGTGTTGTCCTTGATGGCAACCTACTTGATAAAGTTGATGGCAACCTACTTGATGAAGTTTTCCTTGATGGAAACTGACTTGTCCTATTTGTTAATGATGTAAATCTAATGTATCTACTGAGCAGTTCAGATGTAATGGAGAAAGGAATTCCTGTAAGGGCCAGAGCAATGATGAAAATGGTATGTCACAAAGCATATGCGGGTTTGTAAAGGCGAAGTAGCGTATGTACGCAAAAAATTATGTGCCAAGTAGCGTATGCCTATTTTCGCTCTAAATTTATAAAACCAAGGGAATTTACCATGGTATTGGCACACTGTATTGAGCGCTGGATTATCTATTTGATCCCGTCCAGGAATACCATCAATGGTTGAGTGGTTTTGACTCATGGTATTGAAAAAGGATAAATCTATATAAGGAGAAGAAGATTATAGTGCAAGGGGAGCAGAGGTCTGGGCTTTAATGAATACTTCACTCTGAAGTATATCTACATGGAATGGGAAACAATTCATTGATTGATCTGAATTAATAATGCACCTATGAAGAAAATGATGAAGAGGGATCTCTAGATCTGAAATGGCTATGTATTTTCTAGAATTGTTTATGGAATGTTTAGATCTGTGATTTGGCGAATCTTTGCTGAAGTAAAGGATGAAATCTGAGTTGTTTATCTGATCTGAAGAGCTGCACAGTCTTGAAAAGTTTCTGATCTATATGCATGTTCGTTTCATGAAAAGCGCGTGTATACGCGGGTCCACTTAAAGCAAAGCGCGTATGGTAGTCAGGTTTCTGAAGAATAAAATACACTGAAGTATACGTAGGTTTGTCTCTATGAAAGTGCGTATGTACGCAGTTTCAGTGAAGTAAAAGCGCGTATGGAATCTAGGGTTTGCTGAAGTATGTGGAATGAACTGTCTGGTTTGTTTTGATGTCTCACTGCTATCTGTCAATGATGTATTCATACAAATATGGGTTGTTTGAATGTTGATTATGCTGCTGATTATGTTGATTAAAGATCAAGTTGTTGGTTGATTAGTTGATGATTCAATAAATGAATTGATGGGGTTATAAGTTTCAGTTTGATGTACGTTGAGCTTAAATGTGTGGAGTGGGTCCAGTATGAAAATTGATGAAACGTGGTCCATGATGGTGCTGAGGGTCGAAGCCTTCAGTGAGGGGGTTGTAGCTCCCTTCCAGTGGTAGCTGGTAAACGAGAGCAGGGGGTAGTAGCTCCCTTCCAGGAGAGGCTGGTAAACGAGAGCAGGGGGTTGTAGCTCCCTTCCAGGAGAGGTTGGTAAAAGAGAGAAGGTTGTAGCCTTCTGCAGGTGGGTGCCTGTGTACTTGTATGAGTCTGCGCCAGTACATGGTTGTAAGAAGTTTTCTTTATAATAAATATTGAAGACAGAGATGACGACAACGGTGGTTTTCTCCCGAATTGGGTTTCCACCTTAAATCCCGGTGTTCATGTGTGTTGCTTATGAGTGATGGTTTATTTTGCTATTACTACACATGCTTACTGTTTACTAAACATCTGATGAATGAATGATGCAATGATATAAGTAAAGAATTAAAACAAGATCTGTAGTAATACACAAGTTTTCTTAAGGATATCTGTGTGTATATGCGAGTTGGGTTCAGTAAAGTAGCGTATGGGTTTAGGAGAAAGAAAAAGTAAAAAGAGTTTTAAGTCATCACTAAATACTGATTCACCCCCCCCCCCCCTCTCAGTATTTTTCCCAACACATGCGATATCCTCACTGGAAACACTGTCTTGCCCCTCTTGGGCATCATCTGCCCCCACATGTGCATCTATGCCTCGAACATCGGCATACGAGGTTGCCGAAAAAAAGTAGGCCTCATCTCTGGATACCTCTCAAAAAATAAACAAAAAATCTCTGAAGAAAAAGGGAAGTTGACCCTCCCTTGTGCATGAGCACGACATCTATCTAAGGCTGTACAAAACTGCCCCAAAAAAAGGGTAGACCACCTAACAAGTCATGGCTCCTGTACTAAAGAATGAACATAATATATAAGTGAGCAACTAATGCGTTGCCTGTCACTGGTGTTGTGTGAAATATTCAAAATCGAAAGTGAGATACACTTCACCTCATCACTACCAAATGCACCAATACATAACTGACCTCCAAAGACCTGAAAATCTGAAGGAGACAATATATCTGCGCTAATGTCTCTCTGGGAGTACACCAATTGAATCCCTACTACATAGCTAACTGGAACCTCTAGGAATGAGGGAAAATCCACCCCTCTCCTCGATAGCCTTGAAATTAAATATAATTCCTCCTCAGTGGGCGTGTACCACTGGTTAGGACCAACTCGGAAAGCCTGTAGGTGGGCATTCCACCTACGGATAAGATGTCTCAGAAAAAAACCATGGCCCTTTAGGGAAATAGCCTCCTCATAGAACTTGAGGAGGCCTACCTGCCTTAGGAGCCCCTAGGTAGCTGTTGTAATAGGGCAAGGGTATGCATCTCTCTCCCTCTCTCGTACCTCCCACAGGCGAACCATGTTATACTGGTCCACTTGTTGTTGCTGTTGTTCCCCTCTTCTCTCCTTTCACGTCTCTAAATGATTGACATATTAAATACATTTTTTTTATTAAATGAGACATGTATTTAGGAATATACATATATAATTTTTTAAGGAAAAAAAACAGTCGGTGCACCACAAAAAACAGGCATGCACCGGTACTGGTGTGTCTTTTTTTTTGTCGCGCACCGGTGACGGTGCACCAAAAAATGTTCAACGCATTGGCTACGGTGCACCTAAAAATTTTCAGCGCACTGTTGACTATGGACGGTGTTGGGAGTGCGGTGCGCTAACTAAACTCTACGCCCTGAGGTGTATAGTTCTGTCAGCGCACCGACCTCCTGAAATCATTACATAGTCAATGGTGCGGTCTTTTACTAGGTGGCACTGTTGACCCTGTCGAAATGCAGAATTCAGTGTGCTGACAAAAATATCCGCCCCGGGGTGGATATTTAAGTCAACGCACCGCATTGCCACTATTCCACATGTTGCATGGTGCAGCCGGGTAACTGATCGTACTAAACTTTTTTTTAAATTATAAAATAACACGGTGTGCCTTCAGTACCACCCCAGAACCAGTGCGGATACCGTTTGCACTGGTTGCGATGCGGCCTATAACTTTACAGGCAACACCGCGAATCGGTGTGAGCCGAATAGCTCAAGTGCACCACGCGAATTTTTTTTTCTTTCTTTCTTTTAAATGGTTAATTTTAAGGTAATTTGAAATTCTAATCCGCTAAAAGGCTTAATTATGGAAAAAAAATAAAAATAATTGTACATTTGGCCGTCGAGGAGGCATATTGGTTGTATAATTTGCAAAAGAAAAATTTCCCACCTTTTTGCAAAATTCAAGTTGGAGATTGGTGGGAAATGCACAGCAACAGTGCGCGCAATGGGTGCAATGGGAGCACCGATGTTAGGGCGACTCAGACAAGGATAAATTGCACCGGTGCTTGAGAGCACTGGAGCATTGAGAAAAGTGAAAATGTGGTTTTTTGGCCATATTTTTTTTTTATTTAACCCTGTTCCAGTGTGCAGGGTTTTATAGGGGCATCGGTGTGGTTGCTTAAGACCGCACCGAACAATTTCTATTTTGGTGCAGGGTTTTATGATGCACCGGTGTGGAAGAATTGTAAAGCACTGGTGCATTATAGTAATAAGACACACCGGGCAAGTGTGTATAGAACACATGATGTCCGGTGTGCCAATGTTTTGTGCACATCGGTGCTTTCTCTTGTTGAACGCATTGGTGCGATTTAGGATGATAAGAGCACCGGATGAAAAACATCTGCAAAAACCTCCACCCGCCAACCTCCTCTAATAACCTCCACTAGAAATGGGTGTCAGGGGTATTTTTATAAGGGGTTCTGTTAGCGCTCAAATCTACCTTAGGCTGAAATAAGGCAAACTCAAGGCTACATCAAACCACGCTCAACCTCATAGCTAGCCCTACGAGGACAGGAGAGGGCTCTCTCCGGGTCTATCTCGGAAAAGGATATTCAAAGGGGCTGAGATGACCTATAATGAACAATGAATACTGATTTTAGGTTAGTAAAGAGATAGGAAAGTTTGATTTTAATTTTTTGGGTTTTTGTTGGAGAAATGGGAAAAAACAATTTTTGGGTCCGGGGATAAGGCCAGATCTTTGCAGAATTCGAGTTGGGGCGAGGTAGGCAATAGTCTTGATGCTTTTGAACGAGTATATGGATGGATCAGAATGACAAGGAGCTGAAGAGGGCAAGGGAGAACATGGATCCTCTCAAAACAGGCGAAAACATGTAAAACTAAACAAATTCAAAGGCAGAGCACTGAAATCAATGGATTCAACCTCATTTACTCATTCATTTAGTTTCAGAAGCATAAGAAGGGAATGGCATACATTAAACATGAAAGAACTTACAATAAACTGAGAGAAAACACCATCAAGAACTGAAAGCCACAAGAATCCCAACAAGTGCTGCAAAACCTCTGATCTTTCCTTAGCCAAAATATGAAAAATATGTACAATAGTGTGCCAAAATCTTCCCAAGAGTCCAACCTATCCAACCTCTGAAAATGATTGAGAAATTAAATCATATAGACCATCCTAACCCCTTCCCATGCCTCTAGGGGTCGAATTCCTCCTTCTAGGAGCAGTTTCAACTAATTCTAAACAAGGAGCTAGAATCTAGGCATCCAAACAACTTGCCTCTAAAAGGAAGGAAACTGATTCTTTGACTTGATTTTCACTTTTTTGGGAGTGAATATTCTAGAATAGGTAAAAGTGAGTCAAATTTACATTACAAACACAAAATTACATCAAGACAACTCAAAAACTACATCCACAATCAAAACTGGTCCAACTGGCCGAAATTCTGAGCTGGAAAATGAAAAATCAGCCAAAAATCTATATGAGTAGCGCGCCTTTCAGCCTGATTTTGGGGCACTTCCTGGCATCAAAATAAAGCTCATGATAGCTCGTTGGAAAGCCCTGGATTTTGGATATCCAACCCAAGTGGAATTTCCCAATTTGGAGCTCATTTGCCCCTCCAAAACTTCATTCTCCCACAAGTACTTCCAAAACATCTATATGAGTAGCGCGCCTTTCAGCCTGCTTTTGGGGCACTTCTCAGCATCACAATAAATATCATGATAGCTCGTTGGAAAGCCCTGGATGTTGGCTATCCAACCCAAGTGGAATTTTCCAATTTGGAGCTCATTTACCCTATCAAAAATCAAATCTCCCAACACTACTTCCTGCAGGTGCATCAATTCTCCTGAGGAAACGGTATTCTTGACATTTCTCCAAAACCATTATACTTGTGTAAACAGTGAAGGAGGTTTTTCTTCCTTGGAATTTTTTGTACAAGAACCTCTCTCAGTTTTCCAAAATTAATCCTTTATTTCTCTGAAACATCATTTGAGTGAAACTTATCCCGATGTGCGAAACAAGGGATTTTGTCAAAATGAAGGGAAATGAAGGGGATAAGGGGCTTCTAAATTCTTGGGGAAATTTTGGGAAGTAGGGAGGGATGTTAGGAAGCAGGGGAAAGTAGAATCTCAGAGATTGAGTGAGGGGAAGGGGTCCAAAAGGGCAAAACACAGGCCTAGCCTAGAAAATTGCCAAGTTGTGGCAAGAAACTAGGGTTTGTGGAAAAATGAGGAATTTGGGGGATCTCAGTGATGGGAAGTGTTTAATGAGGTAAATTAAGGATAGGGGAAGGTGTGTGAGAATCAGGATACAAGTTTTTTCGATGATTTGACCATCCAAGAAAAATTACCTCCAAAACCCTAGGAGAGGGAAATGGACCTTACCTAGGCACAACCGAAGCATGAACAAGCTGTAAAATGACCCAATGGAACTTGACATGATGATGAAAACCCTCTGAATGATGGTACACTCAGCTGAATGGTGACATGGACCGACATTTGGACAACTTTGAAACGTCGTGAAAACAAACCCTAGACCTAATGCCTAGTGACCAAATTTTGCTTGAAGACTCATTGAAATGAAAAAATTTGACCTTGACACCTTAAAATCACTTTGTAAGAGCATGTTTGATCACTGGAGGAAGGCTGCAAAGGCTGACACTAACATTGGCTCCAATGGGGATGGTAGCTCCTTGGAGGTGCCAAGAACGGCAGATCTTTGGGAGAGCAGACTAGTGCCTTCATCCATTGGGCGATGGAATCATTATTTGAACGGATAACACAAAACCTTTGACACATTTATTGAATGAAAACTTGACTGAAAACTGACTGAAACTTGACTGAAACTTGACTCAAACCGACTCGATCGCAAACTGAAAAAACTTGAAAAAACTGACTCAACAGACCAAACACAAATGACTCATGACTGACTTAAAACAAAACTTTACCAAGCTTTTGGAAAAAAGGCAGCAGTCCATCAAGATTTGGAATCATGATGACAACCACCTGCATACTAATTAAATATGTACAATCATGTATAATTGTCTTTCCAATGTAACCAGTCAAGCATATGGCTTCTTGACTGATTCTTCTGATCAGATCTCCTGGTCAACAATAGATACTGGTAACTGGGCATCCAAAAACATAATTGACCATGATATCCTTCATCACTGAATACTACAATACTCACCTTTACTGCTTACTGTAACAATTTTTCCAATGGATCATGAAAAACATGAAGATTTACCTCCTGCTGAAAGAATAAGGTGTCTTTTTCTCCTGCTTCTAATTCTGATCTTCCTTCATCATGTACTTCAGTAACAATATGTTCCTGGGCTTCAAAAAACTCTGAACAGGTAGATGAGCATATCTCCTCTTGTAAAAACATTTCAACACATGAAACATATGAAGAAGAAACTGAAAGGGAATCTTGAATGATCTGATCTTCTGTAGTCTGAAAATATGATAGGTCATCTTCATATGATAGGACAGCCGGATTTTCATTATCAATCATAAGGAAAGAAACTTCAGCTGATTCTTGATGCTCAAACATGATATCTCTATCATCTACCATAAATTCATCCAAAGGAACTGTTTCACTTACTTGAATGAAGATCCCATCTTGTTTTTCATGAACTGACTAGATTATCTCTTTATGAAGGCTCTGTTCTGATGACATGAGAACATTTGGATCAAAAACTCTGTCTATGATCTCAACAGCAAAATTCTCCTTTTCAGAATTCAACACAAGGTATGCTTGGTCATTACAATTTGAATCTGGATCTGAAGTAGCTGACTGGACATTATCAAAATCTGCAATCTGCATGCTGTCTTCTTCTGTGGGCAGATCTGAAATGAGACTTTCTCTTTCACCATCTTCAACCATATGGCAAACTTCAACTTCAACCTGCTGATCCATTTCATGTAATTCCGGTTGACTGTGAAGATGCAACATTCCTTCATCTTCCATTGCACTAAAATCTTGATCCTGCTGCACATTTTCATGATCGTCTTTATGCTGCTGAAATGGATTTTCATATAGGGCTTCCATGATCTCATCATCCATGAAATTATCATCTTCATAATATTTCTCAAGGCTTTCAATAAAAGTAGAAGCATGTTTGCAACAGTCATGAACTAATCTTAATGATGGGTAAGATACTTGATATCTTTCAATGAACAGGGCATGAAAATCCTTTAAACAATAAATACAGGCCAGCGGCAAATTTTCATACCAAGATTGGGCTTCACCTTCCAGAGTGGCCAGGAATATCTTCATCAAGCAATCTTCAGGAAAATCCACCTTCAACTTGCGAATATGCATGTGAAATCTAACTAGATGTAAAGCAGCATCCTTCTTACCATCATCGTTAAACGTAGGAAGATTCCTTGACCAATCTACCTTGGGCATCTTATTCGGAAAACCGGGAATGTGATCTCGGCTCATGGGAGCGTATCTTCTTGTGATTTGGTCCATCTTGAAAATCTGATACCTACTGATCTCCCTGCAGTAAAGTCACCATGAAGGATTGATTGTCTGGATCTTTCAGTGAATGAAGTCGCCAGGTGAATGATTTCAGCCTTACGGTGTCTGATCATTGTTCACCATCAACCATCAGATCTGAACTTGATACATGTACTGGGGCAATTTATAAGTTAAGTGTTATGACTACAAGCTAGACCGGAGATCGACTGAAGCAGCGTTTATATACTATGCACTCGTAGAGCAAGAGCAGTTCGAAGGCTACCTGGCGTGACTTCAGACTCCGTCTGTAGCTATAAATCAAATAACACTAACAAGAAAACCAGTTTCTTCCCCAGTATGGTCGCCACTATGTTAGCGCTCGAATCTACCTTAGGCTGAAATAAGGTAAAACTCAAGGCTACATCAAACCACGCTCAGCCTCGTAGCTAGCCCTACGAGGACAGGAGAGGGCTCTCTCCGGGTCTGTCTCGGCAAAGGATCTTCAAAGGGGCTGAGATGACTTATAATGAACAATGAATACTGATTTTAGGCTAGTAAAGAGATAGGAAAGTTTGATTTTAATTTTTTGGGTTTTTGTTGGAGAAATGGGAAAAAACAATTTTTGGGTCCGGGGATAAGGCCAGATCTTTGCAGAATTCGAGTTGGGGCGAGGTAGGCAATAGTATTGATGCTTTTGATTGAGTATATGGATATATCAGAATGACAAGGAGCTGAAGAGGGCAAGGGAGAACATGGATCCTCTCCAAACAGGTGAAAACATGTAAAACTAAACAAATTCAAAGGCAGAGCACTGAAATCAATGGATTCAACCTCATTTACTCATTCATTTAGTTTCAGAAGCATAAGAAGGGAATGGAATACATTAAACATGAAATAACTTACAATAAACTGAGAGAAAACACCATCAAGAACTGAAAGCCACAAGAATCCCAACAGGTGCTGCAAAACCTCTGATCTTTCCTTAGCCAAAATATGAAAAATATGTACAATAGTGTGCCAAACTTTTCCCAAGAGTCCAACCTGTAAAATTTCTCAGAAATTACATCATATAGACCATCCTAACCCCTTTCCATGCCTCTAGGGGTCGAATTCCTCCTTTTAGGAGCAGTTTCAACTAATTCTAAACAAGGAGCTAGAATCTAGGCAGCCAAACAACTTGCCTCTAAAAGGAAGGAAACTGATTCTTTGACTTGATTTTCAATTTTTTGGGAGTGAATCTTCTAGAATAGGTAAAAGTGAGTCAAAGTTACATTACAAACACAAAATTACATCAAGACAACTCAAAAATTACATCCACAATCAAAACTGGTCCAATTGGCCGAAATTCTGAGCTGGAAAATGAAAAATCAGCCAAAAATCTATATGAGTAGCGCGCCTGAGCTATATGAGTAGTGCGCCTTTCAGCCTGCTTTTGGGGCACTTCCCGGCATCAAAATAAATCTCATGATAGCTTGTTGGAAATCCCTGGATGTTGGCTATCCAACCAAGTGTAATTTCCCAATTTGGAGCTCATTTTCCCCTCCAAAACTTCATCCTCCCACAAGTACTTCCAAAAAATCTATATGAGTAGCGCGCCTGAGCTATATGAGTGGCACGCCTTTCAGCCTGCTTTTGGGGCACTTACCGGCATCAAAATAAAGCTCATGATAGCTCGTTGGAAAGCCCTGGATGTTGGCTATCCAAAACACGTGTAATTTTCCAATTTGGAGCTCATTTACCCTATCAAAAAGCAAATCTCCCAACACTACTTCCTGCAGGTGCATCAATTCTCCTGAGGCAACGGTATTCTTGATATTTCTCCAAAACCATTATACCTATGTAAAAAGTGAAGGAGGTGTTTCTTCCTTGGCATGTTGTGTACAAAAACCTCTCTCAGGTTTCCAAAATTCATCCTTTATTGCTCTGAAACATCATTTGAGTGAAACTTATCCCGATGTGCGAAACAAGGGATTTTGTCGAAATGAAGGGAAATGAAGGGGATAAGGGGCTTCTAAATTCTTGGGGAAATTTTGGAAAGTAGGGAGGGATGTTAGGAAGTAGGGGAAAGTGGAATCTCAGAGATTGAGTGAGGGGAAGGGGTCCAAAAGGGAAAAACACAGGCCTAGCCTAGAAAATTGCCAAGTTGTGGCAAGAAACTAGGGTTTGTGCAAAAATGAGGAATTTGGGGAATCTCAGTGATGGGAAGTGTTTAATAAGGTACATTAATGATAGGGGAAGGTGTATGAACATACGGATACAAGTTTTTCTAATGATTTGACCATCCAAGAGAAATTACCTCCAAAACCCTAGGGGAGGGAAATGGACCTTACCTAGGCACAACTGAAGCATGAACAAGCTGTAAAATGACCCAATAGAACTTGACATGATGATGAAAACCCTTTGAATGATGGTAAACTCAGCTGAATGGTGACATGGACCGACATTTGGACAACTTTGAAAAGATTGAAAACAAACCCTAGACCTAATGCCTAGTGACCAAATTTTGCTTCAAGACTTATTGAAATGAAAAAATTTGACCTTGACACCTTAAAATCACTTTGTAAGAGCATGTTTGATCACTGAAGGAAGGCTGCAAAGGCTGACACTAACAGGTTCCTCGAAAACATCCGCTAGAGGATCTTTTCCTTGTAGTGCTAGGAAATATTTGAATTTTCATTTTGATGTTTAGGCATCTTTGGAAAACTAAGTTAGCAACTTGATATGATGAAATTATGACATTTGAAAGACATAAAATTACATAATGAAAAATATAAAAAAATACATTTGAACTTAAAATTACATGTTGAAATGAGATATTTTCTTCAAAAATCATCTTCACATAGTGAAGAGAAGTCTATTTGGATCACCCTTTACTTGTTGGTCTTATGCAATGGAATGGAGTTTTATTGAACCTTGGAAACCCGGATGACCTAATGAAACCTTGAAAAACCTAAAATACCTAATGAGACCTTGAAGGACTGAATTTCAAGATGACGTGACTGATATTGATTATATGGATGGTGTACCATCAGCAAGGTATGAAGATATGCCAACAAGTAATCAAATTTGTGGAAGAGTGATGATTTTTGGACTTGGGACTAACATCAATGACTAATTTTTTGCATAACCTAGTGGAATGATAAAAAATTTCTGAGTGGGACTCCTAAAATGATATGAAAAGATGATTTTGATCACTGATGGTAAGATGCAAATACTGACACTAACAACAGGCACACTATCATTTAATTTTCCTTCTGAACCTTAGGAAAAATCAAATTTTAGTCTGTTCTAATGTATTTCTTCTTTAAAAATATTCATCTGTAACTTATTGTCTAAATTTTTAATGTCTTTGTTGGTACGATTTTCTGGTGTTAACAATTGTCCCCTAATGTATGAGGTCTAGGAAGAATTGTATAACGGAAATACATTGTGATTTTTTTTGTGTGATCCTTTTGAGAGAGAGAGGGGGTAACTTGCTTTTGAAATGAGTTGGGAGACCCCTTGTCTTAAGTAATAATGACACCATGCTCTGTTGGAAACCTGCAAGAGATAGAATGAATAAAATATTTTTACGAGGTGAGCATGTCCCATGCTCGTGATGTTTTGACTAGTTAAGCTTATCTAGCAAATAATGGTTCTGTTTATGCCACTTTTCGTAATGACCTGCTGCTAGTTGATGATGACAGTTTCTGATACCCTCGGGGGCATTTTTATTTCAAATAAGGTTGAATGTGGTGCTCACATGCATAATCTTGGCATGTCACATTTGTTTAGAACAAGTGCTCATTGTATGCATGGGTCTTGGACTGTTGGGGACCTTCCTGTGTAATAATTTCTCAAAGAGATTATTATCAAGTCATGGGTCTTCGACGAATTCTGACAGAGTGTTGTTGGAAATATGATGTAATGTGTTGTCCTTGATGGCAACCTACTTGATGAAGTTGTCCTTGATGGAAACCTACTTGATGAGTTGCGTATGATAAGCAACCTATTTGTTAAAGATGCAAGAATGATGTATCTACAGATCAGTTCAGATATGACAGCGAAAAGAATTCTAGCAAGTGCCAGAGAATGATAAATATAATATGTCAGAATGTATACGCGGGTTTGTAAAGGTCAAGTCGCGAATGCTTGTTTGTGCTCCAAATTTATAATACCAGGGGGCTTTACCATGGTATTAGCCCACAATATTGAGTGTTGTATTATCTATTTGATTCCGTCCAAGATTACCATCAGCAGTTGAGTAGTTTTGACTCATGGTATTGGTAAAAACTAAATCTATATAAGGAGAAGAAGATCATAGTGCTAAGTGTGCATGTGTAAGGGATGTTGATGAATAAATTTCTCTAAGGAATATCTACACGGATGAACTCTGCTCTTAATTGATAGATCTGAATCTATGATTCACCCATGGATATAATGATGGTTCAATATCTCTAGATCTGATGATGATGAATCTTTAGAATGATCTACTGAAGGAATGATGAAGAACTAGCGCAAGTCTGCTGAAGAAAATGAATAAATCAGGGTAAGTTTTATAGATCTGGTCTGTTCTGCAAAATTTATTTTTACAGATCTATACGCGGGTTGATGTGTAGAAAAGCATATATATACGCGGGTTCGCTTCATGAAAAGCACGTATGGAAGTTAGGGTTTTCTGAAGAATAAAATACACAGAAGTATATGCAGGTTGGTTTCAGCAAAAACGCGTATGGAATCTAAGGTCAGTCCTGAAATGTTTGCAGATATATACATAGGTTTGTCTCTGTGAAAGCGCATATATACGTGGGTTCAGCGAAGAAAAAGCGCGTATGGAATCTAGGGTTTTGCTGAAGTATTGTAAAGGAAATCTCTGATCTGTTTTGCTGTATTACTGTTGTCTGTCAATGATGTCTTCATACAGGTCTAAGTTGTTTGAATACTGATTATGCTGCTAGTTGATTATAATTAAAGATCAGTGGTTGGTTGGTTGATTGGTTGATGATTCAATGAATGAATTGAATGGGTTATAAGTTTTAGTTTGATGTATGAGCTTAAATGTATGGAGTGGGTCCAGTCTGAAAATCTGATGAAAAGAGGCCTACAAGGTGTGTTGTGTGGAAGCTATTAGATCCAGTATGAAAATTGATGAAACATGGTCCATGGTGGTGCTGAGGGTTGAAGCCTTCAGTAAGGGGTAGTAGCTCCCTTCCAGTGGTAGCTGGTAAACAAGATTTGGGGGTAGTAGCTCCCTTCCAGGAGTGGCTGGAAAACGAGATCAGGGGGTTGAAGCTCACTTCCAGCAGTAGCTGGAGAATGAGAGAAGGTTGTAGCCTTCTGCAGGTGGGTGCCTGCGTGTTGGTATGAGTCTGCGCCAGTACATGATTGTAAGAAGTTTTCTTTATAATAAATATTGAAGACAGAGACGATGACAACGGTGGTTTTCTCCCGAATTTGGTTTCCACCTTAAATCCTGGTGTTCATGTGTGTTGCTTATGTGTGTTGATTTATTCTGTTCTTACGGCTGTTGTGGCCAGCAACAACCCCCCTTCTTATTTAGTATTAATAGTAATACTAAATAAGTGGGGACCCTTAGTCAGAAAAAATCCAAAAAATCAATTAGTGCTTGTTTTCCTTTTTTTTAATAAAACTTACTATCACAAACTTCGGAGAAAATTCCTTGAAAAATATAAAAAACTTAATTTTTATGATAGCTTAGAATAAAATCATTCTTTGAGAAATATCGCGTTGCAAAAAGGTAATGAAGGCCTCTTTTAAGCGGAACACAAAAACAGTGAGATCGCGATGCGAAACTACATTCATCGCATCACATGCTTAGAATGTTATATCTTACGATGAAATCTTCAAATCACCGACTAGTGATAACATATATCGCAAATCGCATGTCGCAGAAAATATGGTAATAGATGTTTGTCATATGTTATGTCTTGCGATCTTGCGATATTGCAATATTTTGATTTCGCGATGTTACAATATTGCGCTATTTTGATTCCACGAGATTGCGATTTTGCGATTTTGCGAAGCAAATCACAGGTCTCCTTATCGCAGATCTTTAAAGGCTCATTACATGAAGAAATATTTTCATAAATCGAGACCTCGTTATGCGCTTTAATGTCAAATTAATGAATTGGTTGTCATTCATTAATGAGAAATGGTTTCATTCTGATCAAAGGGTTATTTCACGTAAGGTAGTATATTTTATACGTCTTCAGCATTTAAAACTTTCCCGTCACATTTTTCATATCATTTTTCTCACTTAATTCGTAAATTGCAGAAGTGAAGAACAGAGAACTATACAAAGTAGTATTCAGAGTATTATGGGAAAGAAAGACAAAGCTCTAAGTTCTGAAGATAAAGAGATGATGTCCTTAGACACAGACACCGCCTGCAACAAAGACGCTGGTATTACTACTTGGGAGGGCATGTATAATCTACTTGAGGAAGAAAATGCCAGAGTAATGGAGGTTATGGCTACTGTGGGATCACATGGGTCTTCTGAAGCATCTCTTACAGAGCTAGCTTGTTCATTCTTGCACCGAATAGCAGCGAGACCTAGAATTCTTCATAAGGACATGAGATTAAAATGGGTGCTGGATAGCACCGATATTACGAACAGAAAGTTCAAGACTCAGGGTCAAGAGCTCATTGGCTCATTCACTCCACAATATTTGAGGCTTATGTATCATTTTCCGGAACCACAGGCAACTTATAACAAACAGTTCATGGAGAATTTTGCCAAAGAAAATGAAAACCTCATGTAATGCACCAAAGACCGGTTGGGTATGTAAGCAGGCCTTTCCACCATTAGCCCCAGACGCCAGAGCAAGTCATGGCCGGGCGGTGAATGGGGGTCAATGCAGGGGCTGTTAGCCTCACCGTTGGGGTCCTGTGGGCAGCCACTGTACCTGGGGAATTTACAGCTTTACAAGTATTCCACCATAAAGTGATCCGCCATGGGTTTGTGCATGGTTTTGCACATGGTTTGGGGTTCGATGGTTTTCGGCCCCTGGTATTTTATAGATCCGGTCAAGGGAACTACGGTTATGTTCTAATCCAGGGTTAATGGATTGGGGTTTATGTATGCTTCGGCATGTATATATATGTGTTGTAACACTAAAAGGAATATAATGAAAAATCGAGCTGGTCGTCCCGATTTGGGATCCAGGGGAAAATCTCTGTGTTTATCTGTTTTATGTTTTATGCTCTTGCTATTGTTTATTTTCTGTTATAAGAATCATGTGTAGATATTTCTGTTCAGGGTTAAAACCTACATTTGGTATCGGAGCTATTTCGGCTTCAAGGGGACGCCTTTGTTGTTGAGGGTTTTTTGCTCGGGCCTGTGGTAGACCCTGTGCAGTGGGAGATCTACGGGATCGATTCTTGCGGTGAAAGAATATGGCGAGCGGCGGAAAGATAGAGATCGAGAAATTTAATGGTCAGAGTTTTGAGTTGTGGAAGCTCAAGATGGAGGATCTGCTGGTGGATAAAGATCAGTGGATCGCGGTAGATCCAGGTACTAAACCAACGGCAATGTCAGATGAAGACTGGAAGAAACTGGATCGGAAGGCTAAGAGCACAACACGGTTGTGTGTGTCAGATTCAGTATTGTTGAATGTATCTGGGGAAGCTACGGCGAAGAATTTGTGGGAAAAACTTGGGACTTTGTACCAATCTAAGTCTCTGGTGAATAAGTTGTTCCCGCGGAAAAAGCTGTATAACCTGAGGATGAAGGATGGAGACTCAGTGACAGAGCATCTGAACGCCTTCAATACTGTGGTAAGTCAGCTGTCATCTGTTGATATTAAAATCTCAAATGAAGATAAGTGGCCAGTTTGTTGTGTTCTTACCGTACCTTGGAGCACTGTTATTGCAATAGTAGCACACAACTACCTGATCCCTTGATGACATTATTCCACGGAGCAATGAAAGAAATGAGACTAGAAATATGGAGGGTCAAATGGAGATGCTCATCCATTTATGAAGGTCCTACCTAAACAAGAATAAGGTTTCAAGTGGGAGATCTAAATCTAGAGGGAGATCTAAATCTCCTGGAAAGTTTGTAAAGGTGTGCTGGAAATGTGGAAAGGAAGGACACTACAAAAAGGAATGCTGATCTAAAGCTCCTGAGAAAGGAAAGGGATCTGATGAAGCTCCTTCTGTAGAGGAAAAAACCACCTCGGATGAAGGTGGGGATGTATTTGGCTTCTTCTTCAAATACACATGTAGATCATGAGTCATGGTTGATTGAATTAGGTGCATCCTTTCACTTCACTCTCCATAGGGAGTGGTTCTGCGAGTATGAGAAATATGATGGTGGTGATGTCTTCCTAGGGGATGATAGGAAGGCCAGAATCGTTGGACGTGGAAAGGTCAAGCTGAAGCTGCAAGGTGGAAGGATTAGAACACTTCCTGGTGTTCTGCATATTCCTACATTGGCCAGAAATCTGATTTCTGTAAGCAAGATGGATGATGCAGGTGTAAAAAAAGTGTTCGAGAAAGATGCCTACAAGATGGTTCGGGGAGCACTGGTATTAATGCGGGGAGTTCAGACTGGAACTCTGTACAAGCTACAAGGTAGCACTGTTATTGATGGGTGTAACAGTTCTGTGGTTCCTGAAAGTGGGACGGAAAGTCTAGCTGTCTCTGGAAAAAAGACCATGCTATGGCATCAAAGGCTTGGACATATTGGAGAGAAGGGCCTTCGGATACTCCATAGAGATGGTATGGTAGAAGGTATGTTTGTTGGGCCGTTAATATGCCATTATTATTATCACTTTTGAACACTTATTCCACCCATTTTTACTATTCTTCATCATGTCATTTATTATAATTTATTATATAAATCCATTTTATGATGATTTATGCTTCTATGAATGAATATTATTTATTCTCCTTTATTTCTAATAAATTGATGATTATGCATGATTTTATCAATGATAGTTTTAATACATCAGTTGTAACATTATTCACCATTTTTAGCCTCCAAGATAATTTCCAGATTGAAGATTTGATCATTAAAAGTGCCAACTCAGAAATTCGCTGGAATAAGAAGTGACGGTTTTGTGGTTGAGATTTCGAGCAAATGAAGCAGAATCTGGAAAATCCGGAACATGGGTTTTGTCAAGAACGGACCCAATTAACTTTTACATAGAACGGTTTGCCCAAATTCGGATTTTACTGAGAGAAACGCAAGGTTCTTTAAGCACGATTTTCTGAGATTTGTTGTTGCGGCCGTCCTCCAAATCTCAGCTGCAAAGCCAAATTCGCCTTGTTCTTGTTGATCAAATGGTTAGAAGCAAACCAATTTTGTAATAGAAATCATGTTATACTTATCTTTATTGTAACTTCTCTCTGATCTCTCTCTATTTAAATGAAAACGGAGATCAGAGATGGAGGGGATTTGAGGATGATTTGGGGATGAAAAATGATGGAAAAATGATGAAGAATGATGGTGGATTATTCATGATAGGGTAGGGATTGTTGCATGTTGTAATTCTCAAGCCTTTGTTGTTGTAATGATTCCACAATTTGCTGATTAATACATGATTTGGGAGTTGCTGTTCATTCTTTTCATTCTGAAGTAACCCAGCAGCGTCCGCTGGCGGCTAAGGGCCCAGCCTCTGGTGGAGTACGCTGCTGCTGCTGTGTATCATATATTTACAATTGCTGTTGTGTGATGGTTTGATTTATTTCCTATTCTTTTGAATTGCATTATTTTACAGTTTCATGTTTTTATAGTGTGTTGTTAGAATATTTTATGGAATTATTTTATTGCACAAGTTGAGATTGAATCGTGTGGCTGTTCTTTTCCATCATAACAGAGATTATTATCCTTTTCAACTTATATTGTTATGTTGTTCATTTCAAATGTAAAGCTTCGCTGTTCATTTCAGATTGTTGGTTATTCGATTCCACTAATTAGAGTTTGCTGTTCAGATTTATTAAATATGATTCGTTGTTTAATTCCTTTAATTATAAGTTTGCTGTCCATTTACTTCACTATTTAGTTTGGTTGATTAATTGCAAGAGTTTGATTTTAAGGAGTTTTCCTAGTTTACTTTCAATGGCAGCTTTAGTTTAATTTATATTTCCTTTTAATTGCTTTAAAGCAGGACTCTCAACTGTAGAGAACATTGGTTATTGCTTCCTCGTTCCTAGATTGATTGTCTTGTTCCGGTTTGATTTCAATTGCATCAATATCCAGAGGACTGAGTTATTGCTACTGTATCCTCGATTGATGGTTGTTTGAGTGAATGATTTAGTTTAGAACATTTCAATTTCTTGCTGTTCCAATTAGATTTTGTTTCCAGCTTTCATTTACTTTTGGATTTTAAGCACCATACTGCAAAACATTACTCTTGAGTAAATAGTCGCCTTAGACTGAGTACACTCTTGAAATAAAAAGTCGTCCCTGGGTTGATAATTAATGTGAAGGTAATTAGGAGTTAAAAAGACCCTTTTTATCGCTCTACATTTTGGCGCCGTTGCCGGGGAGAGTGTAGCCATTTCTAAAGAGTAGTGTGAATCTGATGAGTGCCTGCTAGGAGAGAATTGGGTATTAAAAACGGAAGGTAAGAACCTGCGTACGGAGCATGTAACAACCCTGCTCCCCCGCCCGCTTTCCGGCAGATTTGTTAATTTCTTGTGTAGAAATAGATGTTTGAATTTTTGTGTGAATGACTAGAAAAAATATAGAAATTTTTAAAAAACGAATCACATGATTTCACTCAAGTGGTGATGTAAGCACCACCCATTTCACTAACTAATCGACAGGAACATTTGAAGAAGGAGCCTCGAAGAAACACATGAAAAACATCTTATATTATGGTAAGAAATGGCTCACGTTTCTACTTTTGAATTTCTTATCAAAGATCTAGGAGGAGTGACACAAATGCACATAATTCCCCCATCTTTACCAAATTTTCATGGTTTAGCAAATGAAGATCCAGATACATTCTTATTTGAGTTCGAAATACTTTGTAGAGGATATGATTATTGTACTAATGATCAAAGATTGAAAGTGTTTCCTCTTACTCTAAAAGGAGCAGCTCTCCGCTGGTTCATGAGCCTAGGTGGGAATTGCATCCAATCATGGGAGGACATGAAGAACATATTCTTGAAGAAGTACCAAGACTATTGCAAATCCAATGAAGATATTTTTGGTATGATACAAGGGGAAGATGAAAGTTTGGAGGACTATGTAGATCGATTTCATTATAACCTTCAAAAATCAAAGCATAAGCATTTGGAAAAAGAGATCTTAAAAACACTCATTCTTAAAGGAATCAAAGATGAATTTTTAGAACTCTTAAATCTGATAGGAAAATGTGATGTTTTTCAGTTATCATATGATGATGTCTGTGAGTTGTGCATAAGGTATTCAAGAGGAATCTCTAAGGTTGGTAAGAATTCTAGAGATGTTTGTTCTTTCTTTTCCAAATCTGCTACAAGAATAGGAGACATAAGAGCTGAAATCAATGATTTATTTGAAAATTTTAAAGTTGATTTTATTAGCTCTCTAAGCTCAAAATTGGACGTTTTGCAGGTTCATAAAAATGAAGAATTTGATGAAGTGTTTTTTCCTCATGACCGAAAGGAGCAGCCCATAGATGGTTACTCTTCCTTATCTAGGATGGAAGTATCATATCAAAGAGGTGAGGAAGCTGCAACAAGGTCAAAACCATGGAAATCATGGCCTACAAGTATGGTTCAAAACACTTCTTCTCCATTCTCTTGCTTGCATAATCCATTATGGAATACTCATGTTCTAGGGCAGCCATGTCAATTTCAATATAACCACCAATCTTATCTACAAGTTTGGCATGGTTCACCTTATGATTGCATGAATACTCTCCCTCATCTTGTAGCACAAGCACATTCTCCATATTCTCCACCATCTCTTTCACAACATCCTGCTTGCATATCAAATTTATCCACTCAACCCAACCAACCACATCATCACAATGCTCCATTCCATACACAATTTCCTGCTCAACTAATTCCACACCCTCACCACAATAAACTAGTACAACATGCTTACAATGTTGAACTGCAAAATTTACCCATCCTTCCCACCCATTCTATCTCACATGCACCAATGGAGAAAACTTACAATGAGATTCAGAATGTTTCAAATTCAAAAATTGTAGAAGAAAATGAGGTTTCTTTTAGTATGCCTCAACAAGTCATTTTAAAAGCTCAAGAACTTCATGATATGATGGCTATGGGAAATCAAGAAAGTAAAGGATATATTGAAGATTGGTTTCATTCCATCACTTGTTTGCAGCATCACTCTATACTTCAACAATTTTTGACAACATCTTTTCAAGGGAAGTTGGCTTCTCATACCCTATTTTTTATCAACATGCATTTTTCAAATTTGGGTATGTACATATTTGAAGCCTTATTTCGAAAATGGTTCCATTGGAAGTACTCCTATACATAGTCATATTTATATTTCAATCAAAGTAGGTTAGTGAAAAAATAAAATAAAATAAGAACATAAATAAATGCATTTTGTTTTTTTGTAAAAATAGTTGTTTTTTTTGTTGCAACACGCTATCGAAATCAACATCGGTGATAAATATTTCAATTTATTTGTGTATGTAGATGAATCATAATAGAAATAATAAGTTCTACAAACACTCATTTTTCATTTTTATCACCAATTTGAAAAAATGCTTGAATATCATTTTTTTTTGGCTTGCGGGCTTGATGAACTTTCTGGAAAAACAGTCGGGACAGTCATGTTTTGAGGGACCAAAAGTGAATATTTTTAAAACCTGTTTCTACCCTAGGTAGCCCTTGATGTCTAATTTCTAACCCAATTTTAATCAGTCAATTTGGATTTGAAACGAAAAAGTTAGAACCAAAACATTGACCAGATGTCTAGTGGGCAGCTCAGGAACAGAGTTGGGACAGTCAGTTTTTGGAGGCCTAAATGTTTGAATTTTTAAAACCTGTTACTATGGTAGATTCCCCTATGAATCTAGTTTACAATGCAATTGGAATCACTCATTTTCGATATCGTATGGGGAATTTATGATCAAAATACTGACTGTCTATCGTAAATCAGCACCCTTAAAACTATGTCTTTCCGGCTGTTCCTTACAGTATTTGACCTATCAATTCTTCTTGTCTTAAAAACCTGTTTCTATTGGAAATAAATAAATGAATCTAATTTCATTTCCAATTTGAATCATTCGAATCCGACATCAAACGAAAAAGTTACGCTTAAAACATTAACTGTTGATCTGAGCTGGGTAATTGAAAATGACTATGTTATGCAGGTTGTTCTAACTAAAATTGACATATCATATCATTGAATTTCTAAAACCTGTTGCTACTGGAGATAAAACTTTGAATTAGCTCTCATTTGGCTTTGGAATCACTCAATTTCGATGAAAAACAAAGAAGTTGTGAGTAAAACACTGCTGGATAGTATGGTCGACCACTGCTCTCCCGCAGGTGACAAATAAATTTTACTTTGTTATTTTCTCAATGGATTTGTTATATAGAGTAACTACTTGTTGTTTTTTGCATCATTCTTGGATTAGGGGAGCCCGATCACCTCTCTTTCTCCATGATTTAATGTTTTATTGTAGGTAGACACTCGCTTTTTTGCAGGTCCTGGGAAAATAAAGAAGGTCAATTTATGGACGAGTGATTCTTGAAAAAAAAATTAACGAAACAAAGGAATTTCATCTAAGTCATTACCCAACGGATTCATAATAGAAGAAATGAAGAATTGATTTCGATTTGAAGATTCATGTCTTGTCACTGCTGCCAAAACATTCTTCAAAAAGATCATTTTTTTACATAATATCATAGTTGTTGTAACTTAATTTACATATTGTTTTTAAATAAAATGTTGTTTCTTTTCTAATTTCTCTTATATTTTGTGTTTCAGGTGTTGCTTCATTCAAAGTGTAACTCATCCTCAGCATCAATGCCGTGAACAGCTAATTTGTTTTTTTGCATGTTTGCATTTTATGATTGTCCATTTTGTTGTTCCTTTCCGAATGGAACAGCACTTCTGCACTTTCACGTTTTGCTGTTCCTTTTCGAATGGAACAACACTTCTGCACTTTTCATTTTTGCTGTTCCTTTTCCAAAGGAACAGCACTTGCGTTTCTGCTGTTCCTTTTCCAAAGGAACGACACTTTTAGTTTTTGCTGTTCCTTTTTCCAAAGGAACGACATTTGCATTTTCACATTTTTTTATGTGTATTTTTGCTTTTTGGTGTGCATTTCCTTTGCTTTTCCCTACACGGAACACCACTTTTTGAGTGTTTCTGATGTTCCTTCAAAAGAGCAACCCTTTGGGAGTATTTTTGAGAGCAACCTTTTCTTCCTCTTGTGGGACTATTCCTAGTTCATCTCAACCACATTTTACTGATTCCCCTTCATGGCATGAAGTACACTATTTTTATAAGGACAAGAATTATGGATTCTATTGAAGCGAGTTAATATCATTCACGTTATGATCTTTAACAAGACAGCTCCTTGATGATAGATTATTTTCAAAAGGGACACAATTATTTATATACTACTTTACTGCATTGTTTTCTGTTGAACATGATATTGATTGATCATCTTAATACCATGCTGGTTCCACCCTTCTGGATTATAATCTTCTCTGTCTGTAATAACTGAGATTATGGGTATATTTTTTCTATTGACATGTTCAACTTCTTCCACCATCCCTGCTCTTAAGGAGTACTGAGCCTCCCTCTTTTTATCATAAAATTGTGTAATAACAACAAAATTTTGTTCACAGATGGAGGATAGGGGGTCTCATTATGAGCCAACGTACCATGTTCATAAGGTTGTAAGAAAGTGACATTCCCATTATGGCCACCACACCAGGGTTATGATCCATTGGATAGTCAAATTATCCTTGGAACAAGAGGTCTCATCACGAGTCGGCCTGATCACTTTTGCTACATCCCAGTGAATGGCAGTGTGGTTATCTGGTTACCACGCCAGCACATTGATCTCTTCTGTAGAACAACAATGTAACTCTCTAGTTATAAATTGAGGATTCTGGCTCATATGGGTTAAAAAACAACCCTGCCGAGGCTATGGACGCCTGCTGGCAGCAGTGGCTCTGCTTATGGTATTGAAGTTATATCTTATCGTCAATTATTATTATAATACCCTTTTCTTATTTTTTTTCTTTTTATCAGAGAAGTTATTTCCTTAACTTTTTCCCTATTTTGAACCTTTATGCATGAGAAATTGTTTTATGATCAATCGCATCATTTTCAGCTAGCATACTATCAGTAAAGCATCTTTTTGGCATATTGTTGTTCTTTTTCTTTTTTTCATCACCTATCATCAATTCAAAGCGTCCTATCTCTTATTCATAACTATCTTTACACACTCTGCTCTCATTATAACCATAACTCCCGCTATCCTATCATTGATATGTGTACTCTGCTTCATTCACTGTTATATTGTTCATTCCCTTGCCTTGCCATCAGCACAACACCTCTCATATGCTTTATGGTCATGGAATTCCTTTTCCAATTGGAGGGGGGAATGTATGCATTATGGGATTGCATGCAATATGATTACTGCACTCTGCCATCACTTGTTGATTTGCCAAAATATTAGTATTGCATGTATACATAAGTTTTTCTGATTGAAATTTTTGCATGCATCTTATCTATTGCTTACACTATGGATTCAAGAACATTGTATGCCAAATAGTGCTTTGTTTGCAGGAAAACAACAAGTATGGGCAGAATCCTATTCATAGCATGACCACACTATTGCACTTAACAGAAGAGGCTCGCGCACGTGAACAATTCTTCAGACATGATGTGCTTACCTGGATTCCACCTTTTGCATCACTTTCAGCACCAACTCTGCCTACATCAGCTTCAACAAATGCCAGTCCATATATGTCATTCCACATTTTTCTTTTTGGAGGTAAAACTTGAGGTAAAATAGCATAATTTTCTGATTTATTACGAATTTAGGAGAATTTACTGAAATCCATTTTGAGCATTATTTATCATCCTTCATTCCACATCTTTACCACTTCTCCTTTTTCAGTGGCATATCATCTTTCAGTTTGGGGGAGTGTTGCTTTCATTCATTTCTTTCTTATGACTATGCCATTAATATTTTTTATCATCCATTGCTATTCTTATTCACTCTCACCACCTCCCTTATTCCATGTTGTTTTACACCAAGCATAGAATTCAACAGCTAGTAGCAACCACCTCAATTTTTTTCTAGCATCGCATGAGGGCATGCTAATTTTTCAGAGAGGGGGAGGAATTGCTATGCATGATGGATGTTTTCAATTTTCTTTCTCATTTAAGGCATACAATTTCATTTTTACACAATGCAGAAATTGATTTCCATAATATTTTTAAAACTATGAACTCAATTCTTGTGATTTTTGGAAAATGCAGACGTATCATTAATACAAACCCAGACAATTTCAAGAAATATTGGTTCATAAAATTTTGGAAATCATGCACTCTCACCTACAGCCATTTTGTTGATATCTCATGATCCGTGCATCAAAACGATCTAATTTTTGGATCATAGAGACATTCATATATTATAAATTTACTTGCAACATTTCAACAAAAGCTGGTTTGTAGTTTTTGAGAAAATGGTTAATGAAGTTTGCTATTACTTATATCATATTTTGTTGCAACTTCATATATACATATAGTTGAATGTCAATATAAAAATTGTTATGCCTTCATCAAGATTACTAAAAGTGAATATTCATTAATTAAGGAAGAATTCATTTGTTCTATCCATTTCATGAGCTGAGATGAACATATTTTTATTGCTTGGTTAACACATGGGTTTTTGTCTTTGGGTTGCATGAGGACATGCAATATATTCAGTTTTCGTTGCATGATGACATGCAACATATTGAGTGTGGGGGTATGTTGGGCCGTTAATATGCCATTATTATTATCACTTTTGAACACTTATTCCACCCATTTCTACTATTCTTCATCATGTCATTTATTATAATTTATTATATAAATCCATTTTATGATGATTTATGCTTTTATGAATGAATATTATTTATTCTCCTTTATTTCTAATAAATTGATGATTATGCATGATTTTATCAATGATAGTTTTAATAAATCAGTTGTAACATTATTCACCATTTTTAGCCTCTAAGATAATTTCCAGATTGAATATTTGATCATTAAAAGTGCCAACTCAGAAATGCGCTGGAATAAGAAGTGACAGTTTTGCGGTTGAGATTCTGAGCAAATGAAGATGAATCTGGAAAATATGGAACATGGGTTTTGTCCAGAATGGACACAATTAACTTTGTTAAAGAACGGTTTGCCCAAATTCGGCTTGTACTAAGAGAAACGCAGGGTTCTTTGAGCATGATTTTCTCAGATTTGTTGTTGCGGTCGTCCTCCAAATCTCAGCTGCAAAGCCAAATTCGCCTTGTTCTTGTTGATCAAATGGTTAGAAGCAAACCAATTTTGTAATAGAACTCATGTTATACTTATCTTTATTGTAACTTCTCTCTGATCTCTCTCTATTTAAATGAAAATGGAGATCATAGATGGGGATGATTTGGGGATGAAAAATGATGGAAAAATGATGAAGAATGATGGTGGATTATTCATGATAGGATAGGGATTGTTGCATGCTGTAATTCTCAAGCCTTTGCTGTTGTAATGATTCCACAATTTGCTGATTAATACATGATTTGGGAGTTGTTGTTCATTCTTTTCATTCTGAAGTAACCCAGCAGCGTCCGATGGCGGCTAAGGGCCCAGCCTCTGGTGGAGTACGCTGCTGCTGCTGTGTATCATATATTTACAATTGCTGCTGTGTGATGGTTTGATTTATTTCCTATTATTTTGAATTGCATTATTTTACAGTTTCATGTTTTTATAGTGTGCTGTTAGAATATTTTATGGAATTATTTTATTGCACAAGTTGAGATTGAATCGTGTGGCTGTTCTTTTCCATCATAACAGAGATTATTATCCTTTTCAACTTATATTGTTATGCTATTCATTTCAAATGTAAAGCTTCGCTGTTCATTTCAGATTGTTGGTTATTCGATTCCAATAATTAGAGTTTGCTGTTCAGATTTATTAAATATGATTCGTTGTTTAATTCCTTTAATTATAAGTTTGTTGTCCATTTACTTCGCTGTTTAGTTTGGTTGATTAATTGCAAGAGTTTGCTTTTAAGGAGTTTTCCTAGTTTACTTTCAATGGCAGCTTTAGTTTAATTTCTATTTCCTTTTAATTGCTTTAAAGCAGGACTCTCAACTGTAGAGAACATTGGTTATTGCTTCTTCGTTCCTAGATTGATTGTCTTGTTCCGGTTTGATTTCAATTGCATCAATATCCAGAGGAATGAGTTATTGCTATTGTATCCTCGATTGGTGGTTGTTTGAGTGAATGATTTAGTTTAGAACATTTCAATTT
>CM076573.1:34728816-34826766 GCA_034641835.2 Pinus albicaulis
CTCTCCATATTGTGATGCCCTTCCCCCTCTTTTCCTCCTTCTAACCTTCAGATCTCATCATTTGACAATGATGGTGCATGCTTCTCATGTGTTATTCCAAGAGCTTTATGTGTGAGACCCTTTGGAACTTCTTGCAAAAGTGCAAGAGTTTCTTCCCTTGGAGCAAGTTCTCCATCATCCTCTCCATGAAGTGCTTTAGGTGCCTTTGTTGTGACTGTGTTATCATATACTGTCTTCCCCTCATCCTCTTCAATAACTGAAATTGTCTCATCATCAACAAGAGACCTTAAATCTTCGTCATATATTGAAGGAGAAACCTTCATGCTTTCCTCTTGAGAAGAGAACCCTTCATCCAATGGAGATCTTGCCCTTGGAAATGCATCAAACAAAATTACACCTTCTTCCAAGGTTTTCAGAAATGGATTTGGATTCATATACCCTTCCAACTCATGCAAAATATTTGTTTGATATGGTCTGATAATGCTAACAGAAGATGTTACACATGGAGCTCCATCAAACCTTTCCACTAATCTTTCAATAAACCTTGCATAAGTAGGTGTATTTTCATTTCTTAAGGAAAAGGACTCAAACAACCACCAAGCATATTCTTTACCTTCAAAATGCAGCGCTGCTACTTTGATGGCTTCAATTTCTAAAACTTGGTGTTGCTACACAAAGTTGTCTAGCTCCTCCACCCAAACCCTGACTGGAGATTTAGGTGATCCATCAAAAGTAGATAGAAAGAATATACCCACACCATGCTTCTTCCCCTTTGTACTTATGTCCTCCTTTATCTTTCAGAATCCTTGGAAGTTCAAGTCATCTTTGAACTTTTTAGATTGACCTTCATACTCCTGCAAATACTCTCCAAGAGTCTCCTTCTCGGGTACACCTCCTTTCTTCCTCTTCATGAAGAAACCACTGACAGAACGTTGAAGATTTGATGATATGGCTGAGTTAAAATAGCCATGAGATGAGGATTCAGAATTTTCCTCATGTATAGATATTGTAGATCTGATCGGAAGATCTTCCCGCTCTTGAAACTCTGTAGGAGTCTCACTGCTCCTCTCTTCTTATTGTTCAACCTCCTTGGAGAGGTTCCTACTGGATCTGAAAAGTGATGAGAGTAAACTCATATTCTTCATCATTCTAACATTCTGGGGCTGAGACTCACAGGCTGAGCCAGAGATCATGCTTTGATACCACTGTAATATCCCAAAATTGGGACAGCTCAGCAAGCCTTCTGAAATAACGTACTTCTAAGAATTTTGTGCACAGAAATGAGTTTTCAGCTCCTAGATCCCTTATATCAGCTCATCTAATATCTAGATACAAAAGGAGAGCAAAAAAAAATCAGATTAGGTAGGTTAAACAGATCTCCCACAAACTAGTCTAGCTGAAAATCAACCAAAGAGAGGGGCTGCAGCTATATGCAAAGGACTGCTTCAGAAATAATGCACATCCACTAAAGCACATTAGGAGGATGATATGGAGGTTCAAAAATCAGATATACATTACAGCCCATACATTGTACAAGAGAAAGAATGAGACTATATAGGAAAAATCCTAAGAAATGAGGTGCTACAACCATAAGAAAATACTGTATAACCATGACAGCGTTATTTTCAGGGGCTGAAGTAGAAATTTATTAATCTTCAGATCTATATTATATATGTACATAAAAATTTAGATCTAATACAGATCTGTCTACAATAAATGCTCATCTATACATTCCCCTTGGGGTTTTGTGCAAAACATGAAGCACAAACAGTAGTTTTGAGATCTAAGGTTGCAGATCTACAGAATGATTCAGAAATTTCTGAATAATAAAATGCTATAGCAGATCAGAATAGAAACAAACATGGATTTGATGGCCAATCCATGAATCACCACAGTGAGAGGAAGAATCATAACACCTGAGATCTCTCCTCCAAAATGCAGACAAAACACCCTGCAGCTTCTGCTCTACAAATAATGCAGTCTATGGAGAGAAACTGTGTTGCAGGCTTTGAGAATGCTTTGGCCTAATGCCAAGGTCTGGATCTGAAGCTCAGTCAGCTAATGCACTCTTCCAGGAGGTTAAAAGACACACTCACTGAGAAGAGACACCAGAAAAGTCTAGATCTAAGTAGATCTAGTGCTCCACTTGCTGCAACTCACAATTATAGCTCAACCCTCAACAGGAACAACGCTGTAGGTGTAAGGTGAAGCTTGGCCCAAGCCTGATAGTGGAAAATATAGCACAAGTCTCCTCCAAGAGCTACTCAAGGAATGAGGTGGGAATCCTGAACAGGAAAGCCCAACAAGGGATGTCTGAGCAGACCATACCTTCAGAAAATAATAATCTTCAACAACCCCCTCTTGTTTCTCTCCTCCTCCTTTTATAAGATTGAAGCCTTGTCAAAACCATAAACCACTTCATTATTTTAGCCTCTTTCACATGTAAAACCTCCTTCTAGAACCGTGTTTTCCCTCTAAGAGGTTCAATGCATCTAGATTGCACTGTGGTTATGGTCATGGTTGACTTGGTCAAGTGATAAACCTCTTCCACACTCAAGGTGTCTTCATTTTAACTGGTTAGCTTGATTTCCATTCACATTGAGTTGTCTTTATTTAAAATCCACTCTTTGAGAATAAATGATGTTGACTTGGTCAAACTTGACCTTGTCCACATAGTTTAGACATGGTTCACACATGTGGATGCTTGATCTGGTTATTTCATGATCCCTTTTCACACCATGAGGGATTTTTATTCATACTTAAGCAAATCATGTGCTTCCTTGCACAATTATTCATCCATCTAGATTTCAAAAGAAAAATTAATATTCCTATTAGCTGTAAGCTAATTTAGGAATATTACAGTCTCCCCTTCCAAAAAATTTCTTGTCCTCAAGCAACTGCAAGGGTGCTGCAAAATCTTCCCTTCTTCTCTTGTGGCCCCCTCATCCTATAGTCTCCACCATTGCTCTAAATTTTCTGCAATAGTTCTGTCTTCCAATGGTCCTTCTTCAATGTGCAAGTTGGCCCTTGGTGAGAAAACCCAATGGCTCTCATCATGAAAGAATGGAAGGTTGTTATGGAAACCTTATTGATGATCCATGGCCTCCTCAAGATTGAAGTGATGACAATCATGGGGAATTTCATGATTCATGAAAGACTCCCCTCTCCATGCTATCATCCAAATGAAGTGGATCACCTCCCAGCTTGACAATCCATAGGAAAAATCCTCCCCAATACATATGAGAGGCATGTTATCAACAAAAATATGGCTCACTCTACAAAGAGGCAAGTGATCTATCATAGTGGCTATAAAATATCTCATGCTCCCATTGAAGCATGTAGTGCAAAAAGAGTGGGGAACTCCTTTCCCCAAGGACAAACCCCACCAATGTGCCTCTCCTCCAACCATGTTCCCAAGAATAAGAACATTCCCAACACATGGAATCATGATTATAAGCATGCTAGTTGCCATGTATGATAAGGGAGAAGGAAGATGTTCCCTCATGTGTAACTAGCGCAGTTTTACCCTTAGTTGCCATAGAATAAGAGATGACAAGTGCCTCCCCCAACACTTGCTTGCTGCCCCATCCCTCCTGAATGCTTGGAAAAGGTGCATCATAGTTGGTGTAAAAGAATCATGCCATGAATAATATAGTAGCTTTCCAAGATCCTCCAAGGAATGACCCGCATCAACATAGTTCATGGCCTTGAGTGGCCCATGAAACCCATCATAAATAGTGCCCCCTTTTGGAGCAATGTTCTGCAAATGAGTGTTAGAAAAATATAAGCATATAGGAAATACATCATAATACTCAGAAGTACAAATTCCTCTATATACTTTTTTTACATCAGTGAGGTAACTCATGGATGAGTCCCCTCTCACACTCAATGAGGAAGGAGGTATGAGTGATGGCTCCTCCCAAGAGCTATGTTCATCCCTCTCTATCAAATAGCTCAGGCACTTCTCCATATGAGAGTGCACCTCTTCCTTGAAACCTTCCCATATGAATCCACCCAAGAGAGTATGATATGCTCTAATGAAACCAGTGGGTTTGGAAAGCAGAATCTCATAGGTTGCATTTAGTAGTCTCTCCTTGATCTTGGAGTATTTAACAAAAAGAATAAGATTGTAAAAATATATGACCCCATCAACTACCTTGAACCTTCCATCCTTTACTTCCCCATCAAGAACCCCACATGTGAAAAGGTCCTTGGAATACTCCATCATGAGTTAGGAATCCCAATAAGGATCTAGGCTTCCCAAGAATGACAATGTTGTAGAGGTCTGAAATGCAGCCCTTGTCATATCATGGCTCCCCTCTTTGACATTCTTGATGTCAAGATCACATGTTGGAGCATCATAATCTCCCCTTTGCTGCCTCATTTGCAGCTGATCTTTCTCAAGACAAGATTGAAGCAGATGGAAATCAACTTCCCCTCGGAAAGTCCTTGTCTTCCAATACTTCCTCATTTTGGCCCATGCATGCAAAAGGGTTAACATTCCCTTTCCATGTTCAGAAATATTCCTTGTGAATGAAGATATCATGGGCTGCCCCAAAATTATGGAGTTACCATGTATTCCCATGATCATGCCATCATAGACTTCTGATTTCTCCTCTCTCAACGCAGATAATTGAGTGGGAGATAACAATGCCCATTTCACGAAATTGCTCACCTCTCTTCTGAATTCATGAGAGATTCTCTGCGTTGCTCTGGCTTCTCCCAAGGCTCCCTCCTTAGATAAGTATGCAAATGCTACCCATAGTTGAGAGAACACTTTAGTTTCCCTCCAATCAAGAGGTTCTCCTGGTGAAATGCCTTCTTGCAAAGAGGCATCAAGGCATAGAGTAGAATGTGGATGTAGGTGGACAAATTTTCCCCTACCTTTATTTCATAGGTCCTCTTGCCTTCTTTGTTCTTCCAAACTTTGAAATAGAGAAGGGTTCATGCTCTCCATATTGTGATGCCCTTCCCCCTCTTTTCCTCCTTCTAACCTCTAGATCTCATCATTTGACAATGATGGTGCATGCTTCTCATGTGTTATTCCAAGAGCTTTATGTGTGAGACCCATTGGAACTTCTTGCAAAAGTGCAAGAGTTTCTTCCCTTGGAGCAAGTTCTCCATCATCCTCTCCATGAAGTGCTTGAGGTTCCTTTGTTGTGACTGCATTATCATCTACTGTCTTCTCCTCCTCCTCTTCAATAACTGAAATATTCTCATCATCAACAAGAGACCTTAAATATTGGTCATATATTGAAGGAGAAACCTTCATGCTTTCCTCTTGAGAAGAGAACCCTTCATCCAATGGAGATCTTGCCCTTGGAAATGCATCAAAAAACCTTACACCTTCTTCCATGGTTTTCAGAAATGGATTTGGATTCATAGACCCTTCCAACTCATGCAAAATATTTGTTTGATATGGTCTAATAATGTTAACAGAAGATGTTACACATGGAGCTCCATCAAACCTTTCCACTAATCTTTCAATAAACCTTGCATAAGTAGGTGTATTTACATTTCTTAAGGAAAAGGACTCAAACAACCACCAAGCATATGCTTTACCTTCAAAATGCAGCGCTGCTACTTTGATGGCTTCAATTTCTGAAACTTGGTGTTGCTACACAAAGTTGTCTAGCTCCTCCACCCAAACCCTGACTAGACATTTAGGTGATCCATCAAAAGTAGATAGAAAGAATATACCCACACCATGCTGCTTCCCCTTTGTACTTCTTTCCTCCTTGATCTTGTAAAATCCTTGGAATTTCAAGTCATATTTGAACTCCTTAGATTGACCTTCATACTCCTGCAAATACTCTCCAAGAGTCTCCTTCTCAGGTACACCTCCTTTCTTCCTCTTCATGAAGAAACCACTGACAGAACGTTGAAGATTTGGTGATATGGCTGAGTTCACATATCCATGAGATGAGGATTCAGAATTTTCCTCATGTATAGATCTTGTATATCTGATCGGAAGATCTTCCTGCTCTTGAAACTCTCTAGGAGTCTCACTGCTCCTTCTCTCTTCTTCTTGTTCAACCTCCTTGGAGAGGTTCCTACTGGATCTAAAAAGTGATGAGAGTAAAATCAATTTCTTCATCATTCTAACATTATTGAGCTGAGACTCACAGGCTGAGCCAGAGATCATGCTTTGATACCACTGTAATATCCCAAAATCGGGACAGCTCAGCAAGCATTCTGAAATAACGTACTTCTAAGAATTCTGTGCATAGAAATGAGTTTGCAGCTCCTGTATCCCTTAAATCCGCTCATCTAAGATCTATATCCAAAAGGAGAGAAAAAAAAAATCAGACTAGGTGGGTTAAACAGATCTCCCACAAACTAGTCTAGCTGAAAATTAGCCAAAGAGAGGGGCTGCAGCTATATGCAAAGGACTGCTTCAGAAATAATGCAGATCCACTAAATCACATTAGGAGGCTGATATGGAGGTTCAAAAATCAGATGTACATTACAGCCCATACATTGTACAAGAGAAAAAATGAGACTATATAGGAAAAATCCTAAGAAATGAGGTGCTACAACCATAAGAAAAGACTGCATAACCATGACAGCGTTATTTTTAGGGGCTGAAGCAGAATTTTATTAATATTCAGATCTATAGTATATCTATACATAAAAATTTAGATCTAATACAGATCTGTGTACAAGAAATGCTCATCTATACATTCCCCTTGGGGTTTTGTCCAAAACATGAAGCACATAGAGTAGATCTGAGATCTAAGGTTGCAGATCTACAGAATGATTCAAAAATTTCTGAATAATAAAATGGTACAACATATCAGATCTGAAACAAACATGGATTGGATGGCCAATCCATGAATCACCACAGTGAGAGGAAGAATCCTAACACCGGAGATCTCTCCTCCAAAATGCAGACAAAACACCATGCAACTTCTCCTTTGCAAATAACGCAGTCCAGGAAGAGAAAATACACTGTAGGCTCTGAGAATGCTTTGGCCTAATGCCAAGGTCTGGATTTGAAGCTCAGTCAGCTAATGCACTCTTCCAGGAGGTTAAAAGACACACTCACTGAGAAGAGACACCAGAAAAGTCTAGATCTAAGCAGATGTAGTGCTCCACTTGCTGCAACTCACAACGACAGCTTAACCCTCAATAGGAGCAGCACTGTAGGTGTAAGTTGAAGCTTGGCCCAAGCCTAATAGTGGAAAATATATCACACGTCTCCTCCAAGAGCTACTCAAGGAAGGAGGTGGGAATCTTGAACAAGAAAGCCCAACAAGGGATGTTTGAGGAGACAATACCTTCAGAAAATAATAATCTTCAACAATCCCCTCTTGTTGCTCTCCTCCTCCTTTTATAAGATTGGAGCCTTGTCAAAACCCTAAACCACTTCATTAGTTTAGCCTCTTTCACATGTAAAACCTCCTTCTAGAACTGTGTTGTCCCTCTAAGAGGTTCAATGCATCTAAAATGTGCTATGGATATGGTCATGGTTGACTTGGTCAAGTGATCAACCTCTTCCACACTCAAGGTGTCTTCATTTTAACTGGTTAGCTTGATTTCCATTAACATTGAGTTGTCTTTATTTAGGATCCACTCTTTGAGAATAAATTTTGTTGACTTGGTCAAACTTGACCTTGTCCACATAGTTTAGACATGGTTCACACATGTGGATGCTTGATCTGGTTATTTCATGATGCCTTTTCACACCATGAGGGATTTTTATTCATACTTGAGTAAATCATGAGCTTCCTTGCCCAATTATTCATCCATCTAGATTTCAAAAGAAAAATTAATATTCCTATTAACTGTAAGCTAATTTATGAATATTACACTCCCAGATAGCAGAAAGTCATACTTCCCTATGCCTTCGTATGGATCAACAACCAAGTGTTCTTTCAGATCAGAATGAGGAGTGTGCTTGTGTTTTTGATGAATCTCAAGAAAAGGTAAAATTTCATATTTTTGAAGATCCTTTTACTGATTTGTTGTAGTTAGCAGGGAAGAGGTATTTTCTTGTTTTCATGGACTAGAAGCACATGTTCAGTGGACACTCGAAGTTGTCTAGTTTTATTTATTTTTATTTATTTTATTTTATTTTATTTTATTTTTTTATTTTTTATTTTTTATTTTTTTTATTTTTTTTATTTTTTATTTTTTATTTTTTTTGTTTTTTTGTTATTTTTTATTTTTTTCTTCTTGCTCGAGGAAAATGAGAACATAATTTCAGTAAGTAGCCATCTGCTAGATTGGTTACACTTGAAGGATGACTTCACATGATTGCACATATGTCTTCAGCAAGCAGGCAGTTGTCATCAGGATTTGAAGCCCTCAAGACTCGGTGATATGCTGCCATCAATAAGTTTAGTAAGTTTTTTATTTCAGTCAGTTTTGAGTCAATCTATTTGAGTTATCAGTTTTCAATCATGTTTATTAGTTTGAGTTTCTGATCATATTGACCCAATGGATAAGGCATTGATTTGTAAAATCCAGTGTTTTGTGGTTCTTGACACCTATTTCAGAGCTATCATCCCCAATAAGGCCAATGTTAGTGTCAGTATTTGCATCTTTCCATCAGTGATCAAAATTCTCTGTTCATATCATTTTAGGGGTCCCACTCAGCATTTTTTTATCATTCCACTAGTTCATGCAAAAAATTAGTCACTCATGGTAGCCCTAGTACAAAAACATCACTCTTCCTTATTATTTGATTACTTGCTGGCATAATTTCATACCTTGTTGAATGTACATCAGCCATGAAGTCAGTATCATCATGTCATCACATCAGTCATGCCATTATGAAGTTCATTCCTTCAAGGTCTCATTAGGTCTTTTAGGGTTTTTACAGGTCCAATAAACACATCATTTCCATTTCATAAAGCTATCAAAGTAAGAGAGTGAACAAAATAACATCTCTTTACCATGTAAATATGATTTGTAAATATGTAATTCTGATTCCACAGTTGTGATTTTCATCCTAAAATGTAATTTTTATTACAAAAAGATGTAAGTTCTATTTTTATTTTGTAATTTTATATCATTTAATATGTAATAAGTACAAGGTTCCAAAGCTTACAAATCAGAGTTCCACATGCCAAAAAAGAAAATATCAAAGTCCAAAGGGTTCCTAATCCATCAAAATGATCAAATGTCAAAGGAAAGCAATCAGAGTGAAAGGGTTTAATTGTGAAGTTTAAAGGTGAATTTGAACATAGAAAAGTGGGTTCCAAAAGCATAAAAATCACAATTCACCAAGTATAAAATCCCTCAAGACATCAAATCCATCCTCATTCGTCCCCTACAACATTGAGAATCTATCTCCACAACACAAGTTTCAAACTCAGAGAGCGAAATTGGGAGAAGTGGCAGCGTTGCACTGCTGGACTAGTCGCGTTGCGCATAGCCTTCAGGCACTGTGATCCTAGTAGAGGAGGCGATGTGCTCCTCCCACAGGCACTATGCACCTGTTCGACTTGCTCAGTGAGCTCCAAAACAAATTTCCATCACTCTAAACCTCCAGCACTGGTTTCCTTCTCCCTCCAGCGAGTAAGTAACACCTAAATTGCTATCTCCTAGCATTCCTCGAATCAAATTTTCATGGCGTTTGAATGTTCTATAAAAATTTGGTGTCTTATTTTTTATAAATCCTAGTTCCATTCTTAATTTTCAAATTACACTTCCTAAGACTTCCATTATCCTTCGCACATTACAATTAACCGTTCCCAACCCCTATTTCACTATATCCCTTTCTCCAAAGCCCTATATCCCCTATACCATAAGACCTAGGTATTTCAATTTCCTAGTCTCCAAGATCCCCATACCTATAATAAAATTCCTATTCCCAAATCCCACAACATTTATAATCCCTCTCACCTCCCTCAATTCAATAATCCCTTCCCCCACCTCCCTATTTTTTTCCATCCAATTCCCCACTCCCTAAACCTAAATTTCACTCCCAATTCATCTCCCTAGGGTTTCTAGCCAAGACACTATGGAAGAAAAAAACATAGAATTCATTGAGGAAGAATAAAGGGAAGAGAGGATGCCACACATAGGAGGGAGGATCCTCATACTTTAACCTACAAACACCGAAGAACTCATGGCCTCTACCATGGTTGTGACATGTTTTAAGTATGTAGGATGCTTTGAATTGTGTGAAAGAATACAAAGGGTCCAACATCACCCTATTTTGAGAAGGATTTTCATCTCTAATATACATGAAAACCAGGTAACCCTTGATGGTGTCACTTTCATAGTATCCACAACCATCCTAACAGATGCCATTGGAATTCCAAATGTTGGCGAATATTGGTACAAGGAAAAATACTTGGAGAATCATTACTATGATCCATACATCAAGCCAAGGTACAATAATGAAGGAAAGAGGGTCTTTCCTTTCTCTTACCTCCTGAATAGGTATGCCTCCATGATGAAAATCATCATGAAATACTTTTCTTATGAAGGAAGGTTCTCTAGACTCGACACCTACCACATCAGGTTATTAATTCACTTCACAAGGGTAAAAATGCTTAACATACATTATTATCTCTTCAGGGACATTGGAAAATGACATAAATTTTTCAAAAGAGATATTATGACCACCAGATGAAAATTATTTTTCACCACTCTATCATCAAGATTATTTTCCTCCATCACCTTGATCATTTGAACATCTCATGGTACACTTTCATAGCTAATGAAATATTTACTTCTCCATGTTGGCTCGAGGGGTCCTGACCCAGGTTTAGATGTTCAATGTTTGCCAACAAACCCCTATACTACTGGCCCTTTCGACAGTGACCTGCTTGCGCAGGCCAAAGTCTCACCCGAAGTAGTATGGGTGGGTGTTGGAACTAGGTTTCCGCACCCTGGGAGAGGGTAGGTAAGTCAAGCCAAGTTGCGTTCACCCTTATTGTGACCCGATCCATTATCAAAGAGTCTAGATTCCCTTTGCATCCACGTGCGTAACAACAATATTACTCACAAAAATCAACAGATCAAGAATTCATATAACAATACACAACTATTTCAGATATTCTTATATGAAGTAGTAGAACAAACCCATATCACATCATAAATAAGTACACAAGTACGTTCGCAACTTAAATCAATAACACAGTATCATATACTAAGTAATCAAGATGTCATAGATTCATATCACAGTAATTCCAGTGGATTCAGATAGGCAACAATACTTCCGCATTCATTAATCTTTCCAATATACTTACAAAACCCCAAAAACCCAACCTATGCACACAGCAGCAGGGTCCGCACAGAGTAGGACAGAGGCCCTCCGCGCACACAGAAGCAGGATTCCTTACCCAAAAACCCTGACCAGATCTATCAATTCACACTTAGCAGCAATATCTTATCATTCTTAGCCTGTCCTACAACTCAAAAAGGTTCAACTACTTATACTATTTTAGCTTATGCATACAATGGTCCGCAAATCGTGGTTTGTGGACTCTTGGTCTACCCTTGACCCACTTATAATTCTTTAGGGGCTTTGACCCACCCCAAAACCCCTGTGTTAGACTAAATATAATCAAAATTATACAAAATGGACCAGTTTTGCAGCTTTGTAGGAGACCCTGTTCCAACAGTCCCCCAACACAATCTTGTGACTCGTCCCGAGTCACTGTGTTGGTAGGGTCATCATCTGTGTCTTCATAGCTGCTCCGACCCTATAGTCATTTGATCTGATATGGTTTTAGCCAACTACCGTTGACATATCCTGGTAGTACATCGTCGTGCAAGGTAGCCAGCCGAAGAGCTCCTTCATCTGTGATTTCCTTAACAGTATAGGGGCCAAGCCAGTGCTGTCGGAACTTCCCTGGGTGTTTTGCAAACTGGCTATCGTATAAGAGGACCAAGTCATCCTGCAAAGGTCTTTTGGCCGAATATGTCGATCATGCCAGGCTTATCGCGGGCCTTCTGCACTTGTTGATTGAAATCAGCCAGGAACCGATCTTCCTCCAAAGCCATAAGTTGTGCTAAGCACTCCTCCATGATTTCATGGTCTTCCATGTTCGTAACTGCAGTGATACGCAGACTAGGAATAATGTACTCCATTGGCATAATGGCCTTCTTGCCATAGACCATCCTAAAAGGAGTTTTCCCAGTTAGCTTTTTGTAGGTGGTTCGATAAGGCCAAATAATCGACGAGACGCATATGTCCCAATCACTGCGATTAGCATTGCAGACCTTTGTCAATGCTTGCTCCAAGATTTTGTTAAAGGCTTCAACCGAACCATTTGCCTATGGGTGATACGGTGTGCTTTTCGCATGATGGATTCGGAACTCCATGGTCAAAGCCTGGATTGTTTCGCTAACGAAGTGCGTACCCCTGTCGCTCATGAGGATCTTCGGACACCCAAATATGATCAAGGTGTGTTCAAAAATAAAATGCGTAGTGGTATCCACAGTACAATCATTTACTGCTTGTGCTTCGGCCCACCTAGTTACGTAATCAGTGGCAGTAATAATGTAGCGCGCTCCCGTCGAATTCTTGTAGATCCATTTGCGGTTGAAGGGGAATTTCATCCTTGCAGGATGGCCTCCCTGTTATTTGGCACGTATCATAGGCTTTACAATGATCATGGGCATCACGATGCAGGGTAGGCCACCATAACCCAACCCTCAAAACCTTTTGCGCCATTGCTTTCCCTGTGTAGTGACCTCCTGCTACTCCGTCATGAGCTTCTACCAATATAGTGTGCCTTTCATGCTCCAGAACATATCTCTGTAATACTTCATCTGCTCCCATATTATATAACTGACCTGCAATGATGGTAAAATCTGTTGCTCGAGCGACTAGCTCTTTCTTCTGTTGCAATGAATACTCTGGGGGAGCCATCCAGGTAGTCAAGAACTGAATGATATCAGCGAAGTGGGCATCTAATACCTTAATAGCAAACAACTGCACATCTGGTAATCTGTCTTCTAGGTTGGTTGGCTCTTCGCCACTCTCTATTCGTGAGAGGTGATCCAGCCCAGCATTCAACTTTCCCAGCTTAACGACGATTTCAAAGTCAGACTCCTAAAATAATAGTAACCATCGGAAAATTTTCTCCCCCAAGACGGGCTTATTTACCAGGTACTTCAAGGCTGAATGGTCTGTAAACATTTTGAAGTGTCCTCCTAATAAGTAATGCCGATATTTTTGCAAAGCGTACACCATGGCCAACCCCTCCCACTCTGTAGTGGAGTAATTACGTTCAGTGCCCGAGAGTTTCCGACTTGCAAAGGCAACTGAATGATCAATGTCTCCTTCTCCTGACTACGTAAGGATAGCTCCGAGAGCAATTCCTGATGCATCGACGTGGATATGAAAGGTCTTCTCCCAATCAAGAAATATGAGAATAGGTGTCGAGACCATATTTTCTTTAAGTAACTCAAAGCTCTTTTGACACTCGTCATCCCAAAAGAACGAAGCATCCTTTTTGAGAAATTTTTCCATAGGTTCCATGATCAGTGCGTAGCCTTGAATTAATTTTTGGTAGTAGCCCATGTGCCCAAGGATTGATCGCAGTTATTTCTCCATTGTTGGTACTGGCAAGTTGATGATTACCGCAATCTTGGCAGGGTCCACCATCAACCCTTGTTGACAAACTATATGGCCGAGCAGGATACCAAAGGGTACACAGAAGATACACTTTTTGATATTTGAGGAAATTTGGTGCTTTCGGCAGGCATCCAACATCATGCGCAAGTTGGATACGTGCGCCTTTACCAGGCCGAAGACGATCCAATCATCGAAGTATACCTCTAGTAACTTGTGGATGAATTCTTTGAACACCGCAACCACTACCCGTGAAAAAATTGCAGGGGAATTTTTGAGACCAAACAGCATGATATTATATCAAAAAGAACCCCATTCCATGGCGAACATAGTTTTTCTGTGGTCTTCAGGAGTGATTCTAATCTGATGGTACCCGGAGAATCCGTCCGTAAATGAGTACGCTTCCTGTCCCCCTACGCTATCCAAAATTTCGTCTGAGAATGGTGTAGGGAATGGGTCATGAACACAGGCGTCGTTCAGCTTACGTAGGTCCACGTAGGTCCGAATCTCCCCTTTAGCCTTTTTCTCTTGAACCACCATAAGGCTAACCCAGTCAGACTGTTCAAGAGGTTTGATGATACCCGTAGCGATCATTTTATCAAGCTCTTCCTTGACTTTTTGCTTATGCTTGGGGTTCAACCTGTAGGGTCATTGTTTTACAGGCCGAGCAACCGGTTTGTGAGTGATATGCATGACTCCTAAGTCCCCTGTGATCCCCTTTAGTTCTGAAAATTTTGTTGGGAATAAGTCCTGGTACTCGGTGAGTAACTCAGCCACTTGTCTTACTATATTTTCATCCCAATAGTCCCCAATATTAGCCAACTTAGGATGTTCTTCCATCCAAATATTGACTTCGCGTAGCCTAAGGGGCTTAGTGACATCCACCTCTTGTAGCGGGGTTCTTGCAACGAGGCGCTCTCCTTGTGACTCCGGGATAGAGACAGACCATGGGTCTTATTCACTTTTTTTCCTTGCCAAGCTGTGGCAGTTGACAATATCCTACATCTACGATTCCCATGTCGGCACCTCAAATGCTTCATTGGAGCTAGGTTCTTTAAACACAAATGTATCTATACCTTGCAGAGCTTCGTGAAGTGCTTCTGACCCCCCTATGAGTCCAAATGTCCCTTCGAATTCATCCCTCAGGTTTCCTAGTGGCAGGTGCGTTGATGTAGCTCCGCATCCAGGTACCACGCAGTCGGTATTGGACCTAACGCGTGAATGAACAAGTAAACCCATTCTTCCATAGCCCGCTCACCCCATGCCTTGATCCAGGCTAGCAAATGGTTACGCGGGTCCCCTAGGCCAAGGAACATCTTGACCCGCACCCTTACTAAAGGCTTAAATCGGAGGATCATTATGTCCCGGTAGTCCTCCCACTCCTGGAATGCCCCTTTGTGCGTCTCCCACCATCTCATAGGCGTTGCACACATCGATAGATTAAGGGCCCATATCCTTCATTCTATGGGAACCTCGGCTTCGAATGTTCGCAAAAATTCCCTAATACTACCAGAACCATCAAATTAGGGTAGGTCTCTTACCTCCGAGGAAATGAAACGGAAGTCCCTGGTGACTTGAAGACATCACAGCACTGAGACATCATGCAAAAAATTTTGCCAATTCTCCATCTCCCTGTCAGAGTCAAAGAAGCATTCACTGTCCTTTTCCCAGCATAGTATGCCTTCTGCCATGGGGTTGATCCAATCTTCATCCCACGCAATCAACTTGTAAATGTGGTCCATCTCCGCTTCATCGCGCACCGACTTTGTATATTGTTCACCTTCCTCAAGATCTAATGGTACTATCACCCTTGTATCGTTATTCTCGAACACCATGCTTCTATTTTTGAGGTTGATGATACCACCCATATCTATGGCCCAGTCCAATCCCAAGAGTGTAGGGTAGGGGTCAGCATCTTCTACAATTTCTATCACTTCAAATTCTGCTCGGGCTTTTACTCCTGCGATATCCACCGTAATTTTAGACAACCTTCCTAGCGGGATGATTTTCTGTTGATTTGCCATGCATAGCTGAATCATGGACCATTCCAACTTAGGCTCTCCCATTTGTTTCCAAGTCTTCTTAGGTAGCACGTTCGCATCTGACCCTAGGTCCAAAATAACCTGGCTCATTTCATAGTCACTGATCTGCGCAGACAACCACATTTCTCTTTCGGTGCATTTCTTATACCTGTATAGCTTGTGTACATTCGTGACTTTCGGAGTTAGATTGGGTTGTGCTGTGCATCTATCTATTAATGCCTGAAGGTTCTCCATAGCCTTTGGTTTGTGCAATAGTTTCATACATGCCTGCAAAAAGGGCTCAACCTCCTCATCTTCCTTGAGGTTCGCAGGTGACCAAGCAGTAGTTTCCTTTGTCTCAGCAAAGTCCTTGCGAGCTGTGATAAATTTTTCTTTCCCCATTTTTAGGTCCAAGCCTTCTTATTTGATAGCAGCTTGACGGATTAGAGGTTCTAGTGCAGCCTCCTCCTCAGGCCCCCTGGTGGCCATCCTGCTGCGTGTCACCACATTCACACTCGAATCTTTGTTTCGCAGCTCAATCTTAATTCTCTGCACATTCTGCGTAGGTGTCGACTGCTTTTCCTGCATTTTCGCTATCAAGATCGGGCAATCTTCAATCGCATGGTCCAGTTGTCTGCAGTATCAGCAAGATTTCCTAGTGGGGTTCAGGCAATCCCTTATAAAGTGTCTTGCTTCTCCACAGTTATAGCAAATTAGCTGACCTCGTCCCCATCCTGCACTTTCACCGCATCCTCCTCCCTTGCCCCTTGATGGGGAGCTGCCTATACCTACGAGGGTCCTTGGTGACACAGGGTCTGATTGTACTCTATATAAGTTTGCTCGATCAATCATCAAATCATATGTTCGGCAGTTCTATTCGTCATGTCCCACCAATCTGAAGAACCTACACCATTGTTGCTTTACCTCTGGGACATATGTAGCAAAGCGAGGACAGTGGTTAGTATCGTGTAGCCCTACGATGCGACAATCATTGCACCATAGCACTGGCTCACTAGGTCCCACAGCTTCCCTAGGGCGCAATGGGATAGGTCCCTTGGCCTGCACATAATATGTTAATAGAGGACAGTTATCCTTGGTATGGCCATTCACCCAGCATCGTATGCACAATCTTTCGAGGCTAGCCTCTGCCCCTCGTTCCTTTCGCAGGTTCTGGATCTCTACATGCATCGCTTCCATCTGTCCCTGGATCTGTTGGATGCCCAGCTGAGTCTCATCCAAAGGTGTAGATTCTAACTTCATGGCACCTTCCAAGGCCTTCTCCTGTGAATCGAAAGTTTGGTGCCCCATAGGTACATGCAGGTGAGGTATCAACATAGCAATAAACCATTTCTTGTGATGTCTGTCATCATATTGGAATCCCCCTTCTCTGATCACCTTATTTAGTCACTGATCGGCCTCCCACACAGATTCAGAAGGTCCTTGCTTGAAATCTTTTAGATCAAACACGATTTGGGAGTAGGACTTAGGTTTTTTGAACTGATATGTCAGGGTGTTCTTAATCTCTTCAATGGTTTCATTTGCGTTTTGGCCGAGGTATCCCATGTACCAGTCCAAAGCTCTTCCTTCGAAGGCAGGGGACATCTGTGCCCTTTTCAATGCATCACTAGCCACATTCTGTACAGTTCATACCAATCCTGCGACAAACTAGAACTTATCCATGTCTTCATCCCCCACACCCTTAAAGGTCGGAAATTTCATGTGCACAACCATGTCGTCTTCCGGTAGCGGAGGGGTTGGTGAATTCTTACCTCTAGGTTGATTTGAAAGCAGTGTGGCTGGAGGACTTTTTGAAGCTACTTCCCTTACTGGACTGTAGACCAGTCGACCTCCCTCTAGGTTGGCCCTATAGTACTTGCCACTCCATGTTGTGCTCCCGTCTAGATCAGAGGTCATTCACTTAGTATGGCTACACAGAATACTTTTTTCGCATAATAATATCTTGATCAGCAATGGAAATGTCTTCAGAAACTTACCTCGGAACCCCGTGAAGAATCTTCGCTCTACTTCAGAGTAGGAGACAAACTGATCAATGGCACAAATCCCCCTCACATGTTGTCCACCCAATGGTCCACTATGTGAGTGATGGCGTTATCAATCTTTTTGAGCTGTTGGATTAGTTTGGGGTCCACTCTGTGATCCGCTCATCCCTCCAACACTTCTGGAACACCACCAGTCTTGCGAGCCACTCCTGAAGCTTGATCGCAATTGTTACAAAGAAGATCTCGTAGATCTCTGTGAAAATGTACTTATTCTTCCACTCTTCGGTGGTCAACCTCTTACTGTGGTTTTCTTTTATGGAAAATTCCTGAACTTGCTGTTCAAACCAATCATCAATTTCCTTTCTCTCTGGCTTCCAGTATGGCCTTGGCATTACCCGATCCCTCTCTCAAAATGCTCCAAGTCCCGACAACGAAACCATTTTTTGGTTTGAGGGGTCCTGACCCAGGTTTGAACGTTCAAGGTTTGCCAACAAACCCCTATACTACTAGCCCTTTCGGCAGTGAACTACTTGCACAGACCAAAGTCTCACCTGAAGTAGTATGGGTGGGTGCTGGAACCACGTTTCCGCACCCTAGGAGAGGGTAGGTAAGTCAAGCCGAGTTGCGTTCACCGTGATTATGACCCGATCCGGTATCACAGAGTCTAGATTCCCTTTGCATCCATGTTCGTAACAACAATATTACTCACAGAAATCAACAGATCAAGAATTCATATAACAATACACAGCTATTTTAGATATTCTTGTATGAAGCAGTAGAACAAACCCAGATCGCAGCATAAATAAGTACAAAATTACGGTCGCAACTTAAATCAATAACATAGCATCATATACTAAGTAATCAAGACATCACAGATTCATATCACAATAATTCCAGTGGATTCAGATAGGCAACAATACTTCTGCATTCATTAATCTTTCCGATCTACTTACAAAACCCAAAAAACCCAACTTGCGCACACAACAGTACGGTCCACACACAGCAGGACAGAGGCCCTCCATGCACACAATAGCAGGATTCCTTACCCAAAAACCCTGACCAGATCTATCGATTCACACTTAGTAGCAATCTCTTATCATTCTTAGCCTCTCCTACAACTCAAAAAGGTTCAACTACTTATACTATTTTAGCTTATGCATCCAATGGTCCGCAAACCATGGTTTACAGACTCTTGGTCTACCCTTGACCCACTTACAATGCTTTATGGGCTTTGACCCACCCCAAAACCCCTGCGTTAGACTAAATATAATCAAAATTATACAAAGTGGACCAGTTTTGCAGCTTTGTAGGAGACCCTGTTCCAACACTCCCCCAATTCAACATGCTCAAGCTGTGTTTGCACCATCTCATATTTCGACACCCATTCCTCCATCTTAGCCCATATTATCTACTTCTTCATCATATCAAAATACTTCACACATTTCACCACCATTTCACACTCATATTGGGTCATATAGCATGGCTAAGATCAGTGAGCTTCAAAATACCAAAGTGGTTGAGATAGATACATTGGAAAAAACATATCATAGAGTTCATAGGCAAGTGTTTGCTCCACAGATTGTGGAAGGGGCATTTCCTTCTTCATCGGCAAAGCAAGTAGATCAAATAAAGCAAAAGGTGACTGAGGCAGATATTCAAGAAGAGATTAGGCATGAGGATGGAAATATTCATGAGACATAAACGGAGTTTGACCTTGTTGACTTGAATCAGCAATATGATTTTGAGATCACAAGCACAGTCATCAAGGAAAAATAATTCAAGATTAGAGAGCTACAAACTAATCTTGATAGAACTAATTTTTTCATTACATTTCTTCAGTAGGAGAACCAGCAACTAAGACCAAACACTTCATTGATGAAGTGAAATTCATCAAAGCTCAAAGAGAGGCAGAAAAAGCTAAAGTCTTGCTTGAAGAGACACTAGAAAAATATGGTGTGCTAGATGAACCAGAAGAACAAGTGCCAAGAAGAAGGCCAAAGAATATAGGTTTGAAAAGAGCCCTAGAACTGGAAAGGCGAAAAGAACTATGGCAAAGCACTATGCCAAGAGAAACAAAATTGCAAGGTCAAAACTTAAACAAGCCAATGAAAAAATTGAAACTTTAACCATGCAAGAAGAGAAAATAAGGCTTGATATCCTTGTTGAAGCCTCAATCCATGCCTAACCCTAATCATCAGCCACCATTCAGAAAATTTTGGCAAGCTTTGATACATTTTTGCAATTTTTTGAAGTTTTTGTGCATTCCTTGACAGTCATGTGACAGTTGAACTGTCAGGAGCACAATGCCCCAGGCGTTGTGCTTCCATTTGGGGAATATTTTGGTCAAAAGGAGACCACTATGGATTCAGAGCTGGGAGAAAATTTAGGTCAACCACTTTTCTAGTCTTTTTTGGTCAAACCAGTAGGTGAAAAAATAAAATAAAAACACTCAGAAAATCACAGTTCTGCCTCCTTTTTCACCTTAGCGTTGCTCTCCCGAGCAATATTGGGAGAATAAATTTTGAGATGTAAAATCAAGTCATCTCTACAAAAAAATCACATATCTGGAATATAGACTGCATAATATTTCCAATGAGCTATCCTGAGCTCATTTTGGACACCTGCAACCCATCCAAAACTCAGCTGCAATATTGAGGGCATTCTTGACACTGGAGCTGCGCTCTTGACCAGTGTATGATTTTTCTGAGTTTTCTCTGCAATATTTATTTTCACCTTGAGAAATCATGTTTTTACTTATGTAATTGATGGAAGTAAATGTAATTATGTTGTTTTTACACTTACCTAGGGTAAATACAATAGGTGAAAAGTTTTTATGACGTGCAATGAATCAGTTTTCAAAAAGTGAGGGATGAGTTAGTTTGACCTCCCTACACTCTAGGTTTGCAGTTCAGAATTTTGCGGATCAGCTCCAAAACTCAGGGATTTGACACCTGAGTTTGGGAGAAGTTTTTTCATGTCTATATATTTCACTTATTTACTCATTTCATAGGTTGGATGTTGATGCATTGATCAAAGACTCTAGTGTAATCTATTTTGGCAGGAAATTAATGAAAATCTTGCAGCTATTTCTTTGTGATACCTGTGGTATGGAAATTTAGCATTGTTATTCTTATGTCTCATTATTTATGAATTTTTTGTTTCATGATCCATTTCATTTCTATGATATGGTGGTTTTTAAGTTGATAAACATAATACAACTCTCATGCTTTGTTTTATGAAAACCTTCAAAGTTTGTCCATCTTCTTCAGTTTAGAAATAATTCATGCTTAGCCTTGCTCTTTCTAGCTCCTCACATGTCTGATCCATCCCACTCAAGAAACCCTCAAGTGTTAATTTTTCTACCTACCTTGCCCCATTGAATCTCTGCAACCCTAATCCTATTTTCCATGACCTAGCCTCTTTGACCTAATCCTCATCCAACAACCCAATTCAACCAAATCAAACCTCTCTACTTATACCTAACCTAAAACCCTAATTCATCCAGCCCTCTTGGTTGTGATTTATGGAGAGATCCCTCTCTGGTTTAGTAGGGCTAGCTACCAAGCTAAAATATTGGTCTGTGGTTACCTCTGTTGGGATTTCTTCTTCAGCCTTATAAATCTAGTGGAGAGATAAGATACTGGCATTGTTGCTGGGGAGGCGAAAAGACAAATATTCCTTGGGAAATAACAACAAAGATTAGATCTGATTGTTGATGGTGAACAACGATCAGGCACAAGAAGGTTGTGCATCATTCACCTGTCGACTCCAGTGTCGAAGAATCCAAAGGTTTATAATTTTCATGGCAACTCCACTTTTCAAGAACTGGTAATTTGAATAGACTTCTTGGTGACTTCATTGTTATCGAGATGAGTTCTACTACAAGAAAAAATCCCAGGTATTCTCCTACGGATCGATCTCAAATCCCTGGATTTCCAAATCCTATGCCTTATGTTGATTGGTTTACACATCTTCCCCTATTCAAAGATGAAGAGAAAGATGATGTTGATCTGCATTTAGTAAAGTTTCATGTACATGTATGTATACTGAGAGTTGAGTTTCCTGAAGACTATCTCATGAAGGTTTTTATGGCTACTCTTGATGGTATGAAGCATTACCAGAAGGAAGTTTATTTTCTCTTAAAGATTTCACTGATGGTACCCATAGTCCAAAAACATCACTCTTCCTTACTATTTGATTACTTGCTGGCATACTTTCATACCTTGCTCAATGTACATTAGACATGAAGTCGATATCATCATGTCATCACATCAGTCATGCCATTATGAAGTTCAACCCTTCAAGGTCTCATTAGGTCTTTTAGGGTTTTTCAAGGTCCAATAAACACATCATTTCCATTGCATAAAGCGAGAAAAGTAACAGAGTGAACAAAATAACATCTCTTTACCATGTAAAGATGATTTGTAAAGATGTAATCCTGATTCCAAAGTTGTGATTTTCATCCTAAAATGTAATTTTTATTCCAAAAATATGTAACTTTTATTTTTATTTTATAATTTTATATCATTTAATATGTAATAAAGGTTCCCAAGCTACCAACTCAGAGTTCCACCTGCCAACAAAGCAAATATCAAAGTAAAAATTGTTCCTAGTCCATCAAAATGATCCATTATCAAAGGAAAGAAATCAAAGTGAAAGGTTTTAATTGTGAAGTTTAAAGGTGAACTTGAATATAGAAAAGTGGGTTCCAAAAGCATAAAAATCATAATTCACCAAGTATAAAAGCCCTCAAGAAATAAAATCCATCCTCATTTGTCCCCTACAACATTAAGAAACTATCTCCATGGCATGATTTTCAAACTCAGAGAGTTAAATTGGGAGAAAAGTGGCATTGTTAGCTCTTGTTGTGTGCCTTATGGGCCATTTCCACAACAAAGCTGAGTTGCGCACTTGCCTGACTTGCTCAGTGAGCTCCAAAATGAAGTGCCATCACTCTAAACCTTCAGCATTGGTTTCCTTCGCCCTCTAGCAAGTAAGTAACACCTAAATTTCTATCTCCTAGCATTCCTCAAATCAATTTTTCATGGTTTTTAAATGTTATATACAAATTTGGTGTCTTCTTTGTTATAAACCCTAGTTCCATTCCTAATTTTCAAATTTCACTTCCTAAGACTTCCAATACCCTTCCCACATTAAAATTAGCCTTTCCCAACCCCTATTTCACTATATCCCTTTCTTCAAATCCCTTTATCCCCTAAACCCTAATACCTAGGTATTTCAATTTCCTAGGCTCCCATATCCCCATACCTGCAATAAAATTCCTATTCCAAAATCCACTAACATTTCTACTCCCTGTCACCTCCCTCAATTCAATAATCCCTTCCCCCATCTCCCTAATTTTTCCCATCACATTCCCCACTCCCTAAACCTACATTTCACTCCCAATTCATCTCCCTAGGGTTTCTAGCCAAGACACTATGGAAGAAGATAACAAAGAATTCAATGAGGAAGAAGAAAGGGAAGATAGGAGGCCACACAAAGGAGGTGGGATCCTCAGACTTTAACCTACAAACATGAAATAACTCATGGCCTCTCCCATGGTTGTGACATGTTTTAAGTATGTAGTATGCTTTGAATTTTGTGAAAAATACAAAGGGTCCAACATCACCATGTTTTGAGCGGGATTTTCATCTGTAATCTACATGAAAACTAGGTAACCCTTGTTTTTGTCACTTTCACAATATCCACAGCCATCATCGCATATGCCACTAGAATTCCAAATGTTGGTGAAAAGTGGTACAAGGAAAAATACTTGGAGAATCAATACTATGAGCCATACATCAATCCAAGGTACAAGAATGAAGGAAAGAGGATCTTTCCTTTCTCTTACCTTCTGAATAGGTATGCCCCCATGATGAAAATCATCATGAAGTAATTTTCTTGTGAAGGAAGGTTCTCTAGACTCTACACCTACCATCGCAGGTTTTTAAGGCACTTCACAAGGGTAAAAATGCTCAACATACCTTATTATCTCTTCAGAAACATTGACAAAATGACATACATTGTTCAAAAGAGAGATTATGACCACCAGATGAAAAGTATTTTTCACCACTCTATCATCAAGATCATTGTCCTCCATCACCTTGATCAGTTGAACATCTCATGGGATACTTTCATAGCTAATGGCATATTTAATGCTCCACCAATTCAACATGCTCAAGCTGTGCCTCCACCATATTATCCTTCCACATCCATTCCTCCATCTCAGCCCACAATATCTACTTCTTCACCAGATCAAGCTACTTCACCCATTTCACCGCCGTCATCACCATTTCACACTCAGATTGGGTAATCTAGTATGGCTAAGATTAGTGAGATTCAAAAGACCAAAGTGGTTGAGATAGAGGCATTGGAAAAAACAAATCAGAGAGGTCATAGGCAAGTGTTTTCTCCACAGATTGTGGAAGGGGCCTTGCCTTCTTCATCGGCAAAGCAGGTAGATAAAGGAAATAAAAATATGACCGAGGCAGATATTCAAGAAGATATTAGGCATGAGGAGGGAAATATTCATGAGACAGAAATGGAGTTTGACCTTGTTGACTAGAATCAGCAAGATGATTCTGAGATCACTAGCGTAGTCATCAAGGAAAAATAAGCCAAGATTAGAGAGCTACAAACTAATCTTGATAGATCTAAATTTGTCATTACCTTTCTTAAGCAGGAGAACCAGCAGCTAAAGACCAAACACTTCATTGATGATAAAGCTAAAGTCTTGCTTGAAGATACACTAGAAAAATATGGTGTGATAGATGAACCAGAAGAACAAGTACCAAGAAGAAGGCCAAGGACTAGAGGTTTTAAAAGAGCCCTAGAACTAGAAAGGTAGAAAGAAAGAGAACTAGCAGATGAGGTCACTCTTAATGAGAAATTTGCAGTTGTAATTAATGAGAACCAGGAGTAATGGCTTGACAGGGCTAACCAACATCTTGAGAATCTCCTAGAGAAAGAAAACAAGGAAAATGATATTCAGAGAAGGATGGAAAAGCACTATGCCAAGAGAAACAAAATTGCAAGGTGAAAACTTAAACAAGCCAATGCAAAAATTGAAACCTAACCATTGAAGAAGAGAAAAGAAAGCTTGATATCCTTGCTGAAGTCTCACTCCATGCCTAACCCTCGTCATCAGCCACCATTCAGCAAATTTTGGAAATTTCTGATATATTTTTGCAAATTTTTGAAGTTATTATGCATTCCTGGACAGTCATGTGACATTTGGACTCTTATTAGCGCAGCGCCCTAGGCGTTGCGCTTCTGTTTAGGGCATATTTTGGTCAAAATGAGACCACCATTGGATTCAAATCAAGGAGAAAATCTAGTTCTGCCACTTTTAAAGTCTTGTTTGGTCAAAATGGTAGGTGAAAAAGTAAAAAAACACTCAGAAATCACAGTTCTGCCTCCTTTTTCACCTTGGCGCTCCACTCCTGAGCAGTCTTGGGAGAATCACTTTTTGAGAGGTCAAATCAGTTCAAATATGCAAATAAGAATATATTTAGAAAGTAGACTGGATAAGCTTTCCAATGAGCTATCCTGAGCTTAGTTTGGACATATACAACCCATCCAAAACTTAGCTTCAAGATGGAGGGTGCTCCTAACACTGGCATTGCACTCCTGACCATGTCTGATTTTGCTTAGTTTTCTTTGCAATTTTGATTTTCACCTTGAGAAATTAGGTTTTTACTTATGTAATTGATGGAAGTAAATGTAATTATGATTTTTTAAAACTTACCTAGGGTAAATACATTAGGTGAAAAGTTTTGATGACATGTAATGAATCAGTTTTAGCGAGGGATGAGTCAGTTTGACCTCCCTACACTCTATGTTTGCAGTTCAGAATTTTGTGGATCAGCTCCAAAACTCAAGGATTCGACCCCTGAGGTTGGGAGAATTTTTTTCATGTCTATATCTTTCACTTCTTTACTCATTTCACAGGTTGGATGTTGATGCATTGATCAGAGACTCTAATGTAATCTATTTTGGTAGGAAATTAATGAAAAGGTTGCAACTATTTCTTTGGGATACCAGTGGTATGGAAATTTAGCATTGTTCTTCTTATGTATCATTATGTATGAATTTTTTTTTTCATGATCCATTTCATTTCTATGATATGTTGGTTTTTAAGTTGATAAACAGAATACATCTCTCATGCTCTGTTTTGGGAAAACCTTCATAGTTTTTCCATCTTCTTCAGTTTAGTAAGAATTCATGGTTAGTCTTGCTCTTTCTATATCCTCACCTGTCTGATCCATCCCACTCAAGAAACCCTAAAGTGTTAAGTTTTATACCTACCTTTCCCCATTGAATCTCGCAATTGTAATCCTATTTGTCATTACCTAGCCTCTTTGACCTAATCCTCATCCAGAAACCCAATTCAACCAAATCAAACCTCTCTACTTATACCTAGTCTAAAACCCTAATTCATCCAGCCTTCGTTGTTGTGATTTTTGGAGAGAGCCCTATCTGGTTTGGCATTGGTAGCTACCAAGCTAAAAGATTTGTTTGTGGTTACCTCTGTTGGGATTTCTTCTTCGGCCTTAGAAATCTAGCAGAGAGATAACATGATCGACCTCAGATGTAGGACACATGGGTAAGGTCAACTATCCTTAGTTTTCTAGTTCAAGCATTAGGACTTTCAATTTTAGTGCTTCTTGTGATGATATGTCTTCCACTCTATTAGGTCCCTCAACCCAGACCATACGGTAGTTTTTCCCACAATAGATATAACCTGACCTTACCATGATCTTTACTCTTTTCATTATGGTAGAGTACGTTGTCTCTGTCTTATAAAAGACTTAGTAGTTTCACTTGAGAAAATTCTTGTTAAGAATTTCTTAATGGATGTGGTAGTAGATGATATACCTTCGCGCTATGGTATGTTGTTTTCAAGGTCATGCGAAGAAAAGTTAAGAGGTACTCTGCAATTGGATTTCCTTATGCCACCATCCTGGTTTTTGGGAAATTAAGGAAGTTGTACCGAGAGACAAAAATGAATTATATGATCACCAGTAAAGAGAAACCAAACAATCACCCTATCAATTATGTACATACTAATCTTGAGTCCTTTATTTTGTTTAATGATAGTAGTTTTGATGATTTAGATAGTTAGCTTGTACAAATTGAGGAAATTCCAGGAGTTTCAAATAGTGTCCGAGCAGTTTTGGATGAAAGGCAAGGAAATTAGCCTAGTACTTCGGAGGAGATATCAGAAAAGTCAGAAAAAGGTATAGAACCAGTTGAAAAAGTGGCCCAAAAGGAAGAAACAAATCACACTACAGAATTCCAACTTCCTGATGATGAGAATGGTCTTTGGACCATGGATTTTGAAGGAGTCTTAGGGAAATATGGGGCAGCCATCGGAATTTGGATCCGTAGTCCAATTCATCAATCACATAAAATTCCAAAAAATGTGAGATTGTGTTCTTATAAGTTTCCTTTCGATTGTTTCAATAATTAAGCTGAGTATGAGGCATTTATCACCGGCTTCAAAATTTTGAAAACATTTAGGTGCAAAAATAATTTATGTTTATGGTGGCTATGAGCTTGTAATAAAACAAGTAAAGGTGAATATCAGGCAAAGCATCCAAGGATGAGAGCATATAGAAATGTTTTGCTTTACATTCTCAAAATGTTTCCTGAATATACATTGTCAGTTGTACCAAGGAGTCAAAATCTTATGGCAGGTTTGCTTGCTACAATAGGAAGTAAATTTAAGATTCCCACATTTTCTAATAGGAAGTTTAAAATTGATGTCAAACACTGAATAGCTATTCGTGACAACTTGAGGTATTGGAAAGTGTTCTGGGATGAAAAACGTGTGAATAATTTTCTGCAGATGGAAGGTGAATTTGAAAGTTCCTTTACTGATTAAGTATATGATAAAGATGATCAAGTGATCGAGGCTACTCAGGTTGATGTGTTACAGCTGAAAGAGAACAACGTTCCAAGGGGTCATGTACCTTTGGAAGAGTTTTTCGATCAATATGATGTTTCCATAAAGCCGACCATGGTTCCTACCGAGAAAGGTGTCAAAGATGTGAATATTGAAATAGCATACAATCCCAAAATGGTTAAGTTGTGCAAGTCCTTATCTTCATAGGTGAAAGATAAATACATAGCTTTGTTGTCTAAATTTTTTGATGTATTTTCTTGGGACTATGTAGATCTGAAAGTATATGACAAAAATATAATCCAACATACAATTTCGGTCAAGCCTGATCAAAATCCCTTCAGGAAAAAGTTAAGAAGAATCAACCCAAGGTTGTTGTCGTCAATAGAGAAAGAGGTAAATATAATTTTTAAAGCTGGTATCATTGTTCCCATTAGATTTTCTGAATGGATGTCAAATCTTGTTCCGGTGAGAAAGAAAACGGGAGAAATCCGTCTTTGTATTGATTTCAGAAACTTGAATAAGGTGTCTTTAAAAGATAACTATCCCCTTCCTAAGATGGAACACATCCTACAAAGAGTGGTTGGGTAATCTCAAATGTCGCTTCTTGATGGATATTCGGAATATAATCAAATCTTAGTGCATAAAGATGACCAAGACAAAACTACTTTAACGACACCTTGGGGCACATTTAAGTATGTTAAAATTCCATTTGGGCTCAAGAATGCAGGAGCCACTTTTCAGCGAGCGACGGAAATTTCCTTCGCAAATGAAAATGATGCTTTCCTAGTTGTGTATCTTGATGATTTGACATTTTTTTCTCATTCTGATGATGATCATTTATATCATTTGAGAATTGTATTTTAGAAGTGCGGGAAATTTGGGATTTCACTCAATCCCTCAAAGAGTCTTTTTTCCATGGAGGAGGGAAATATTTTCGGCCATATCATCTCCAAAGATGGTATCCGTATTGATCCTTCTTGGATTGAAGCTATTCAGCAAATATATTTTCCACACAGTAAGAAGGAGATTCAAGCCTTTAATGGTAAGATGAATTTCTTGAGAATATTTATTCCAAATCTTTCCAAGCATCTAAGAGACCAATATACTTAAAAAGGATAGTGAGGTAAGGTGGTGGGAGAATGCTAAAAAGTCCTTTAATTCAGTAAAAATTTCCTTAACTACAGCTCCTATTTTGATCAACCCCGACTACTCCATTGATTTCATCATATTCTCATTTTCCTTTGAACACACTTTGGTTTTTGTTTTTATGTAAAATAAGGATAAGACCGAGCAACTCATTTCATTATTCATTCGTACCATTAGGGATGTTTGCCTTAGATTTAACATCATTGAGAAGCAAGCCTTGGCCCTAGTGAATTCATTGAAGAATTTTTTAGTGTATATCCTTCATTCACACATTCTAGCTTATGTCCCTAATGCAGCAGTGGAGGATGTCCTTATGAAAACTGATCTGGAAGTCAGAAGAGGAAATTGGATATAAGCTATGTTAGATTATGACCTCGAGATCAAGTCTACAAAGCTGATGAAAGGTCAGGGATTGGCCAAGCTCATGGCTGAATCCAATTTACATGCACTTGATATCAATCTCATTTCAGTTTTGTCCGAAGAAGAAGATGATGGCTCACTCATGCAGGTATTAGAAATTTTTCTCTTATCTCCTTGGTATGCCGACATAATTTATGTTCTTCAACATCTTAATCCTACTCCAGACATATCTAAAAGTAAGGGTAGGTCATTAAAGTTGAAATCTTCCAAGTATTGAATTTTGGACAACGCTTTATATTGGAAAGACCCAGAAGGTGCCTTACTGAACTATCTAGCAGAAAATGAAGATTAGGAGGTCATGAATGATTTCCATAAGGGATATTTTCGAGGTCACTTGTTTTGGAAAACTACGATATATAAGGTGTTGAGATTTGGTTATTATTAGCCTACTCTCTTTACAGTTTTGTATAAAACCATGATGAACTGTCACGAATTCTAGATATTTCAAGGTAAGAGGAAGCTTCTCCCGCTGCCTTTGCAGCCTATATCTCTGCAAGCACCATTTCAATAGTGGGGCCTTTATTTAATTGGAGAATTGACCCTGCATCTTCTGTCCAACATAAGTGGATCTTGACAGCTATCGACTACTTCACCTAATGGATCGAAGCAATCCCAACAAGGCAAGCTACTGATTTAGTCATTTTTCAATTTTTGCAGACTAATATTTTGTCTCATTTTGGTTATCCCCACAAAATCATTACAGATAATTGAAGGCCATAAAGTTCCATTGATTTGTTGTTGTTTTCAAAGTTCATTTAGAGTCAAGTCAATTCAATTTTGAGTCAATTTCATTATTCGGTATCGTCTTTTGATTTTGACTCCATGCCCAATGGTTAGGCTGCTTGGTCTACGGTGTTCTTGATACCTCCAAGGAGTACCATCCCCAACTAGAGTGAATGTTAGTGTCAATCTATACAGCCTATCACCAGTGATCAAATAGGATCTTATCATGTCCTATTAGGGTCTCATAGTCAATTTTTTGTCATTTCATTAGGTTTTCAAATAAAAATTTGGTCACTAGGTATTAGGTTTAGGACTATTTCCACTCCTTATGAAAGTTTCATATGATGGACCTTGTCATCACTCAGCTGAGTATATCATCATTCAAATATCATCGCCATCATGATTTCATTCAGTTTAGTGTCTCCATTAAGTCATTTGGGTTTCAAGGTCACCAAATCTTTCATTTTATGCATAAAATCTGACAATTGGAGGAGTGGTAAAAGGAAAGTTTATTAAATAAAGTTTGATTTCAAAATGTAATTTATTGTTTCTATTATGCAATAACTTCATGTTCTTAAATCTGCAATTTAAGGTTTCAAAAAAGTTTACAGAGTCCAAAGGTTACAAAGTTCAAAAAATGCAAGTAATGCTTGGAAAAGACATGTGGGGCCCATCCTCACTCAAAATAATTCACTTAATTTATAAAAAGGCCAAAAAGAAAAAATGGAAACTAATTTACACTCTTTTACCCTCCTATCATCAAGCTCTCCTCTCACAATGGCAATAAAATCGGGTTTTCACATCTCACTAGAAAAAAATTGATTTCGTTGCGCATACAAGCACTACATTGCATTTATGGGAAGGGTGTTGCGCATAGAAGCACTGCGTTGCACACATGAAGCCTATGTTGCACACTGGGAAGAGTTTTGTAGAAGTGGAGTTTAGCATTCAATTTGATTTTTGAAGGCTTCATTTCAACCATTACACCCTACATCTTCTTCCAAAGGTAAGTTAAAGCCTTTCATACCCTCCTTTGCACTGTTTACCAAAAAAATTTAATGAAAAAGATTTTCTCATAGGGTTTTCTTAAACTTCATGGTTTTTGTTTTCAAATGATAAATTGTTTTTCAAAATCCTAGTTTCTTGCTCCTACACCTCAATTTTCACTTGATAGGCCACTTCTATACATTACTTAGCCATTTTCCTTCATTTTTATCATTTTCCCTATAAACCCTAGTCTATCTTATGTCCTTCTAGGGTAGGATTGTGGTTTTCTCTTTACCACCCCCTCCCATCACTTATTTCCCAAATTTCTATTTTTCCCTACTCATTAACATCATTCCTTATACTCCTGAATTTTCTCAAAATTTTAGGAAACTCCCAAATCCATATTATCCCCTCATTCACTCATAGCTGCAAATTTAATTATTTTGTTTCTTTCCACCTAGGGTTTTGAAAATATGGAAGTTGACTCATCACCATCAGAGAAACGGAATTATAACAAAGGGGGTAAAATACCGAGGTTTGAGCCCTCCAATTGCAATGAAATCACTTCCTCCATTTATCAATAAATCCTTTGAAGATGTCAATTGTTTAGGGTTTTCCAAAGGGTGCAGGAAGTAGGTTACCATGAGTAGCTCATAGATATTTTTTCCACCACTCTGAAAGGAGAAAAGGCTACCATTACAGGGATTGATTTCATATTTTCAGTAGATGCTATATCTCATGCTACATGAATACCAAATCATGGGGAGAATTGGTTCAAAGGCATGAACCTAGACCTTGAAGAGTACAAGACCTATTTGAAATCATAGTATAAAGGAGCTCATTCACATGTTTTACCATTTAGATAATTGTTGGAGATGTTAGCACCTGAATTGGACCCCAGGCTGCAAAGGCAAAACAGGGTAACAAACTAAACCACGCTCATCCTTGTAGCTAGCCCTACAAGGACAAGAGAGGGATCTCTCCGTAAAAAAATATTCAATGGAACACAATAAAAGGACTGATATTAGGCTAGATAAAATGATGAGGATAAAGGTTTAATAAAATAAATGAATGAATGAATTTTCAGGGATGTGTGGGATATGAAGGGATAGTTTGAAACCGGGAATTAAATCAAGACACAGGGTATTTCATGGGGCAAGATAGGCAAGAAACTTAGCAAATTAAAATTTAATAAGGATGGGATGGAAAGACTGGTGAGGAGTTGAAAAGGGCACTGTAAATGGATCCTTTTCAAATAGAAGAAAACTCGGAGCATGAATGATTTCCCAAGGCAGAGCATATAAAATGGATTATACCTTTCTATCTTGAAAGCATTCAAAGGAAATGTTTATGGATGAATGGAACACATAAAAATTCACATATGAAACAAAGGAGAAAAACAAATGCTAAATCTCATACCACATGGATCCCACAAGTCAGAGCTACATCTCTTATTAATTCTTGTCAAACTGTACAATGTAGCGCAGAGATGTTCTTGCACACTATTCCCCTACTTTCTCCAACTTAGACTATGTTACAAATGATTTACAATTACAATAAATAAGCTGAAATGTGGGAACACAGATCCATGAGAAGAGGAGATGTTCTAACAGCTGAAGAAATGAAACACAATCATAGAAAGAAATACAACAATCTACCCCTGAAAATGAGGGACAGCATTACATTTACTGCTTTGGAGATTTTCTGTTAGGCTGTATAAATGAAAATAGGCAATCCGATGAATAGATTCCCTATTTTTTGCTATTGTAGACATCTTCATTTTATTTTAAGCTCTCGGCCCTTGGACTGTTCTTTGCTTTCCTTTATTTCTTAATTTCTGACCTTTTTAATAAAATGTCGTAGAAATAGAACCGAACGAAATTATATGCTTCGTGAAGGGAAAAAATTATTTTAAATGGGAAAAAGGAAGGGAGATGGCGGCAGGACCCACATGGAAATCGCAATCAGAGTCAGAGAAAGGAATGATCGCAATTTCAAAATTTGCAATGCGATCGGAGGAGGGGGCAGGACTTGCGATCGGAGGATTTATGATGCAATCGCATCGTAAATATTTGCGATGGGCTCATCGGGACATACAAATGAATTTTGCGATTTTGTGATGGTGTGATCAATTGCATTGGGGTATATTGCGATGGGGAGCGGGGTTTATAACTTAAAATTTATTATAAAGTTTACGGGGTCATGGAAAAGGGGAAGTGGTTATTACGGTGGGGAATATATATGTAATAAACTTTATATTAAAGTTTGGGGGTAATGGTGGGGAAGCGGTTAGAAATAAATCGCATATTTGTATTAAATGGTTTATAATGCGATATTATAACTGGAAAGAGGGAAAGGGGTTCTTAAAGGGAATTGAACATAAAGTTAAAAAGGAAACACGGGAAATATGGGGGGCTTTTACTTCACTTAAGCATAAAATTCAATCCAGAAGTCAATTTTGAGAGTGTAGTATACCGTTGGAAAGCTCTTCCCGGGCTCTTTCTGATGGATCTACTTTGAAGATGCTCTGCCGCTGAACATGCTATGGAAAAATTCTCTGAAGGCAAGGACATCACTTAGTGGAGATAACAGCTTCCGAATTGTGACTGGAAGGCAAAGTATTATGTTTTCACCTCAAAACATGGTTTTGAGGTGAAAATTACATCAAACTGAATGAATGATATCTCTGATCCTCCTAGTGCTATAATTTTGAGTTTATTGACCTCCTCATGGCCTTTCTGATCTTTATTTGACACTTGACTCATTAATTTGACCATGGTGAGACCTTAGAGACTAATGAGACCCATCCTATGATCTACTGATATGATTTTGAGAATGAAAGTGCCTAATGACTGAAGACCATAGGAAGGAAAATCAGCAAGTACCTGATGAGGGAAAACTAATAACAAATTACTACCATCAATGAATCCATGACCTAACGGAATGGTGAAATTTATTCTTATGGAACTCATAATATGCAAATGCAAAGAGTAATTTTGATCACTGATGGCAGTATGACTAGACTGACACTAACAGGAGAGATATGCACCATTAATGCCAGTTGTCATGTTTTAAATGCGAGGGAAAATTTTCAAGGATGTATCAATACCACATTAGATTATTCTTCAAGGATGTATCAATACCACATTAGATTATTCATGCACTTTAAAGTTGTTAAATCTCTCAATTTGTGCAATTTCTTGTATAGGAGTGTGATTAAAATCTCTGAAAAGGTGCAAGTGAAAGGGAGAGAGCATTATCCTAGAATTTTTCATCATAGTTTCATAAAGGTCATGGTTCTCCATCAGCTGGTAGAAAAGAATATGGCATGGGACTCCTTCATTGAAGCAGCTTTGCAAATGCCCATAATCGCTACATCAAATTAGCAGCAAACCATGTCACCTACCATGCAGGAGGTGGGTTCATCGAGAAAGGTGCAAGCACAGTTACCCAAAGAATTAGTGACAAATAAAAATAGGCATGAGATCACTCAAACATATCAGAGAGGCAGAAGGCTTGTGTTTTCTCCTCAGATTGAGGAAGGGGCCAAGCCCACATCAGCAGAATAAGTATTACCATCACATATTGACACATCCATGCATGATGAGCTGCATGATTTTTATCTAGTAGACTTGGAGGCTAGTGATGAGCTTGAAAACCTAGAGAGGATTATCAAAGACAAAGATGCTCAGATCAAAGAGCTCCAAGACAATTTGACAAGAGAATATTTCATCATTTCGTTCTTAGAGCAAGAAAACCATCAATTGAAAGAAAAACAATTGTCCTTGGAGAAAAGTCAGTTTGAGGAAAGCAAGCATGATGTGAAAGGAAAAGCAGTGGCTAACATAGATGATTCTAATGAGCATGAACAAAAGGTAAAAAGAAATAGGCCAAGGACCATGGGTCTCAATAAGGCATTGCAGAAAGAAAGAGAGAAAAAACCTACATATGAAGAGTTGATTTTTGAAGATAGGATTTTTACACGGTATTTTGTCACCATCCCTGCAATCCCCATCCCAAACATTGGAGGACCATTTCAGTAACCCCTGTCTACTATCATACATTTCCATAAATTTCATTTCATCCCTTGGCATGTCAAGAACATAATCTCTGTTGATCATTCCTCAAGCAGACCTTCACAATCCTATGATTTTGGGTCGGCGCAGGTAGGAAGTTAGGGCCTCGCGCCCATGAAGAAATTAACATTGAGCCTCATTCCCATTGGCGCTCTGTCTTAGAAGGGCACCTGCATCGAGCTTCTTTTGGAAATTTTTTTAAAATAGAAACAAATCTTCTATGATTTAGCAGCTTCGTGAGCGGAGTCATGATGGTTTGTTCAAATGGAACAAGTCGAGTTTCTCCCTTTGGCCTATTAGTTCCTACAAATGTGAAACTCCCCAAAGAGATAGACCTCTCCTCAACCTTATGTGGATCCCAAACCTCCTCCTCCTCTCCTATAAATTCTTCTTCCTCACATTGATTCAGCTAGCTAAATAGTCATTAGTTATAGCTGGTGTGTTGAAGAAAGCAGAGAAGAATCCATTGTTGAGAGAGAGTTTAAGCCCATTACCTCATTGAGTAGAATGATGAACGAATTATTGAGACATGCCCGATTGAACCCGTCGAAGGAGATCTTCAACTTCAAGGCATAAGTTTGTAAAATTCTTTTTCATATATCAATAATACATGACTAGTTTCTGGTTCCAACTTTATTTCCATTTATATTCAAAGTGTTTAGCTCTCCTTGAATAGTTGAATAGATGTATATGAATGTATATGCTTGTATGTTATCATCATTTGTTTGATCTTTGTGTTGGTGCATAGACATTGTCACCAACAGAGTGCAAGACATGAAGACAAAGATAGAAGGACCGTTGATGTGTGCCACGACAAAAGCATTGGACCAAGGTAGGATATATGTCCCAGTCCATCTTTCATTTACAAACTAGGAATTTAGGAATTCAGCATATTCCCTTGTTGCTAGACCCACCATAGGGCTATAGGGATCGCCTCTATCCGTAGAGGGGATTTTCCTGCACAACAAGTTGGCGACCTCAATGGGATTCAGTATGGCTATCGTCTCTCGTTGTTCGTTTTGGAGTTTTTCTTGTCTGTCTAACTTTGATTGTATTTCCATTTCTCTGCTTTGTTTTTCTTATCTGACTGTTTCAAGCCACTTTACCTATTCTCACAGTGATAAGCCTGGTCTTTCCTCAGCTTCCTTTTCTCCTTTCTTTGGTTTCCTTACTTGGCATTGTTGTTTTCCTGACAGTCACACCAATTGGCATGGGTTGCCTTTAGCACGGGTGCGATTTCCCCCATTCAGCGTGGATTACTGCTGAATAGTCGCGCTGAATCATGTAGATTTGGTTTTTAGGCTCCTTGTCTGAGTTTCCAGTGCATATTACCCGCTAGATTGGTTTTTTCTCCTAGATTAATCCACTTGGATTTGTTTTTGACTCCCCTGTCTCGTTCTTTTCGGTTCATTATCTCACATCTGATCAATGTGGCTTTTTCATCCTAGGTTTTCCGGGTATCTTTTATTGCTTGTTTGGCCACATGTTCGCTGAGTCTTCGAGCTATATGATTCAGTTTATTCATTCATATTTTCAGCTTTTTGTATGATTCCTTGGTATTTTATTTCGATTCTACATGTTGTGGGATTGTTTAACTTTTGTCCTGGCGTTTGTTTGATCCTCCATCTATCGCCCTGAGCATAGATTACATTACTCATTGAGTCGATTTTAAAGTCCTTTTTTCTGCATGAAGAAATGCATATCTAGTTTTCAGTGTCTTTTACATTCCCTTTGGATTGATCTCTTTGTGTTTTGATCATTTCATTCGGGTTGCTCAAAGCTAGTGTTTGTTTTGTCCTTTTAGTGTCACATTTCATTATTGCTCCTCATTCATACAAAAGAACAAAATTTGCATTCTTATTTTCCATTTGAAAATGAAAAGTACTCATTTTCATTGGTAGCTTTATTTTTCATTAAAAAAGTGAACAACAAGAGAAAATTCTTTTATTTTCTACTTTGGTTGTGTTAGTAGCATAAAGGAAAGTGTAATTTATGCATTTGATTGATTTCTTCTTTGTTGCGAACTTCTATTTGTCTCTTAGATAGTTGTTCATCGAATTGAAATGGTATTCTATCTCTCATATAGTTGTGCATTAGAGGTTTGAGATTACATTTGGTAAGGCCTTGAAACTGAAACATAATTTCAAGATAAACTGTAAAATGAACTCAATCAATCTAAGGAAACATTGAAACTTAACGCTCATACGTAGAGGTCTAGGCTAGTGACGTGTGCCGACGTCGTTAAACCTACAAGTTGTTGCACACCATCTGGCATTCGACAGCGCTAGTACGGTCTGGTTCTCCCTATACCATCACATATATAAAGGGAGACCCTTTTAGGTTCCAATTCTTTATCCACAGGAAGTCGAGTCTGCCGCCCTGTAACCGTGATACACCAAACACAACATTTAGGGAGACTGTTTGCACGTATGTCAAGTCGTTGGTCATTTCTCTTTCATTTGATCACCAAGGGTATATTGCAGTTCACGATTACCTGGTAACCCTTTATGCCTAGAATACCTTGAGTAGTCATTTTTTGATCTTTATTGACTCTTTAAATTTGAAAATATCATCGAGCACTTGTCTTTTTGAGCTCATTCAAACTGAAAGTGACTAGAGTCACCTTTTGTCCTTTTCTCAAATCTTAAAAAATGAAAAGGCAAAGTCTTGTTTCAATGTTATAAAATTAACTACCCGCGAAATATTCCTGGTTAGAGTTTTATTCCTTAGAGATTATTAGGGTGAGGTCAATGGCAACGTTTCCTAGGTTCACTACTCAAGGATCCCCATCCGATGGGAGTCCTGGTATTTTTCCTTCTTTTGGAAATGTTGGCTCCCCTTATATGGCGACGTTGTCCCTTCCTAGGTTAACTATTGGTTTACCCATCTGGTTATTTTTAACCTCAGTGGTCCCGAGTGTTCCAACCTCTGTCCAACCAAGTTCTCCTCTACCTGAACCATGTCAAACCCATGTTGATCTTCAAGTTGACCCCACACTTTCTTCGCCTATTTCTTCTCCTCATTCTTCCTCTTCACTTGGTGAAAGTATAGATTCTAGTAACCAGGTGGCTAAGAAGAAGAAGAAGAAGGAAAATAAGCTAGGGGGGAATCAAAAACTATTTCTACCCATGCAGATAATATCGAGAAACCTCCCACTCCGTCTCGCAGAGTCAAATTCCCTTGCAAGCTATGTGAGGGTGACCACCTACTTTGTGATTGCCCTGGTATTCCCAAGGTGCTAAAAGTGTGGTCGGTTGTCCTGATTTTTCCTTCATCATCAACCTATGGGCATCATGCTGATGATGAGCCTTTAGCTAAAGATAATGAAATTCGTAATAAATAGGGTAAGATCAAATTTCCATGTAGGTTGTGTGAAGGGAACCATCCCATTCACCTTTGTCCTTACATGGATGAAGCTTCTAAAGTATTGGATACCTTTTCGGCTTCTGAGTCCTGTCTTCCCGTCGGTTACCATAATTTTTCTTCAATTCCTTCGATATTTGATCAATTCATTGATCGTGATTCATCTCCGGTCAATTCCACTCTCTCTAAAAGTCAGTTTCTTGAGTCCATTCCCGACCAATCATTGGTTGAGAAAAAGGTCAACTTGATTCCACCTACATTCCATCAGGTCTTTTCCATCGAAAGTGGGCCTCATCCTAGTCAGATTCTTTTTTTTTTCCTCTGATTTCCTAGGATCGGAGGGCGATCCTCCCATTTCCATGATCCAAGAGGGTGATCCTCCAACTCTCATCGCCACATTCCACAAAATCAATCCTCGTTCTCTCGGTCCTGAAGTTCAGAAGGATGGTCTTTCCGCTTCTGTAACACGAGGGGATAATCCTCTTATTCTTATGGCACCCCCTCTATGTAGTTTGGTCGCTTCCTTTGATTGGAGTCGATTCACAGGATACCATCTTCCTTCTTACCTGCCCTTTGAGATAACTGTACAGGCCTGCAATATGGTCGTACCGGGCACAATTATTTATTAAGGCATCTCAGTTAGTACTCTATCCTCAACTACATGGCAAGCTTTGGGTTCTCCACATCTTGTGCATGTTACTCAAAATATGTTGGCTTTTAACAGAGGAACTAGTCAACCATTAGGGATCCTTCCGAAGTTGCCTATTATTTTGGGAGGGAAAACCATCTATATAGACGTGATGGTGGTCCAAGGCCCATTGGATTTTAATTTACTCTTGGGGTGTGACTATGCCTATGCCATGGGCGCGGTTGTCTCTTCCCTCTTTCATGTGATTTGTTTTCCACATGAAGGTCGGATCATGACCATTGATCAGCTTTCATTATTTGGTCCTTATGTGACATATGGTCTACCATCATCCCTTCCTGGCCCTTACCTATCGGTGATATCTTCCCCGCCACAGGTTAATTATGTGGCCACCTGTTCCATGTCCATGTCCACTAATAATTCAGTCAGTGAGATAGTATACAATGTACTGGAGGCATTGGATCCTAATTTCCAGAGTGTTGTTCTCCCATCAGATGAGAAACTCTTGGATGCCATGAATTCTTATTCATCATGATCAGCTCCTTGGAGCATAGTTCGTTTTCTTGTGTCAAGCTCTTTAAAAAATGAAACAAGCTTCGTCAGAGCATAGTTCGTTTTCTTGTGTCAAGCTCCTTAAAAAATGAAACAAGCTCTTCAGAGCATAGTTCTTGTCTTGTGTCAAGCTCTTTAAATGAAACAAGGTGTCGTGAGGATAGTTCTTTTAATCTGTCAACCTAGTTAAAAAATGAAACATGTTCCCGTTCAATTCGAGTATTTGATTAGATCTCGTAGAATCCTAGTTGAGTCTTTCGCCTGATATCGTAATTGAACCTTCATTCCATCCACCTCTTAGTAACTAGCAGTCTATTCCAGTGAATACCATGAAGCTTGGGGGGAATGTACCTCGAATTGAGTCATCATGCTGGGGGCATGAAAACTTATTTCAAGCATAGTTTTTTTCCGCTTCAATCTTGTAAAAAAATGAAACTGGTTTCAAGCATAGTTTTCTAAAAAGTTTAAAGCTTGTGTAAAAATAAAACCAACTTCAAGCAGAGTTTTCCTGATTTTAATCTTGTGTAAAAATGAAACCATTCTTATTTTACCTCTCGTGATTTCCATTTCATCAGCCTGTTTTTCCAGATGAACCTTGGTTTTCTCATTCCATCATCACCATCTGTTTGGCCAATCATACGCCTTCACTTGGTTTTTTTACCCATTCCTAAGGAACCATTGCGATGAGTGGTCTTGTTAGTTAGCCTCCTGAACTTTACTTGTTCTGAGTGGTTCCACCATCACCAGAACCAGTTGCTACCCTTAATACCACTCGTTCCTCCAGGTGGAGTCATCTTTCAGCTCTTTTCTGAATATCAAAAATTGAAAAGATTGTTGAGACTCTTATCATTTTAAACTCGTTAAAGGCTACAAAACGTCCTCTACCTAGTATAAGTTTACCCCTTTCTTGGGTTGGGACAGATTATTTATGTAATATTCCCAATTTTTCCACAAGATAATTGGAATATTAGAGTTCTTAATAAACTTAATTAATTAAGTAAATAAGAGGGTGGAGGGACCCACAAACCCCAAAGATAAATAAATCCACTTTTGATGTGTGTATGTGGATATTTCAGATATAGATCTACATAATGGAGTAGTGGAGCAGCTACTTAATGTGAAAGGAGTGGAGATCATGTCTCATTAATGAGAAAAATCATGGAGGTTGAAGCAGTCAACTAAGATAATGGAAGGAATCAAATGTAAAATCATAGAGAATTCATGATGAGATGATGGAGGAAGTGGTACATTAATGCACACATGATGGAGAGGGTGATCATTACATGCACACATGATGGAGATCATGGAGAGATAGCGCAGTCAACATGGAGGCCCATGTCCAAATGTACAACGCAGTTATGAGGCGGGCCAAGGCATGATAAGTTTCACAAACTATATAATGAATGTGAAGGCAACATTAGAGGAGGTTTTTGGATTATTTATTTGTGATCTATTTATATCTGGATTTTTCATTTGAAATTCCATGCACTCGTATGCTGTTTAGCTAAGTCTGCAGTGATGTTTAGCACAGGGTTTTCACGAGCGATAATCCCACCTCTTTCCTTGAGTGACCTTTAAGGAAGAGTTTTTGCACTACATTCATCACTAGGCATGGGTGCCATATTATTCCTAATTTTTGTAGAACATCCATATTCAGAAATTGTACATTTCTGAAGATCAGTTTGAGAGGAAGAGGTTGTCCTTCAATATTTCAGTTGAGGAACCAGTGAAGGATTCATCCTATCACCTTGAGCTTAAATATCAGCCTTCTAGTGCTTCAGATCTATATCAGGCATCAGGCCAACTATTATTCATCTCCCAGTAGCAGCACTTCCATCAGGAATTGTACAGTCCATTCTTGTAGATCCAAGGGATAAGGGAAGTTGTTAGCATTTCAGCTAGTAATCCAATGGAGGATCATTCCTTCACATTGTATTCATTATTTCCATCATTTCTGAGCTACATTGCATATCTTAGTAGCAAGCTAGAGAGCCTCCTTCCTTTACAACGCAGTTTTTGTGAGAAGTTATGTAGCAGTAGCTGCAATCTGTAGAAGAGGATTGAGGAGCTAGATCTTGAGCTTCTAGCTTGAGGATCTAGTGAAGAGATCAACCCTTCAAGCTTAGATATGATCTTGTGACATATTTTCAGCCATCTATTTGTCAAATCTAGCTTCAAATCTACATAACCCAATAGACCAGGGATCAAACCCCAAGAGGGTAAATTTCCAATCTCATAGATCTAGAATTTCCTTTCTGGGTTATCTTGGGTTGCCATCATAGAGCCCGGATCTAGAATATTGGCATCATCAAAGCTCCAGATTTTGATATATGTGCATTTCCTTTTTTAGCCAGTAGTTATATTTACATCATTAGCTGAAGGGACAACGCATTATTTCTTCCTGTAGCTCTCAAGTTACGTAGTGCTAGTTATGGCATGCTTTTAGGGTCATTCTAGGCCATCTCTTTGGCTAGATTACCTCATATTTTGTACATTGTTGTAACTGAATCTGCTCCACATAATAAAAAGGCTCAACTTTACTGTATATTCTGATGTTGTCTTTAGATTTATTGTTTATCTTGCTGCAGTTCTCATATTGTGTTTGAGTATTACTACATTCTCCGTTTTGGGATATTACAGTGGTATCATAACATGATCTTTGGCTCAGCTTGTGGACATTTTGACAACATATGAAAAGCCAATAGTAGAGATCTATTATGGAGGGATTAATTTTTGTCTCATCTTCCTTTAGATCTATGAAGGATCTCTCTGAGGAGATCAATGACACAAGAAGAGAAAGGCAAAGAGAAACCTCGAGAATGTTTCAAGATGAATAAGGTCCCAACACTTCTTTTCAGCAGCAAAGAAGATCGGAAAAGCAAAGAGCTTCACATTATTCCACTAGATCCACTTTCTTTGAGAAAGAGGATTGGTCTGAATATGATGAAGGCTTGGGGCATGAGACCCTAAGTGAATATCTTTCTAAATACAAGTCACAGCCTAGAGCATTGAAGGAGAATCTCTCTCTCCAACAGTTTCTGCAACTTAGAGAAGAGAGGAGATCCAGAAGCAGCAATAGAAGAAAGAGGCATAGATTCTTCTTGCCTGCATTTTATGGATCTTCCACAAGCACATTTAGGGCTTGGAGGGAAGAATTATTTACATTATTTCATAAATATCCTATATCCGAAAGAGAGGCTGTGGATTTTGTAGTGTTGCACCTAGAAGGTGAAGCAAGAAATTGGTGGTTCAGTCATGTATCACACATAGAAGTGTCTAATTATGCAAATTTTATTCAAAGACTGAAGAAGAGATATGGTAGGAAGAAACTAGAGACATCTCACATAGTGAAATCTCCCATCATCAAGGAGATAGTGCATGAAGATTCAAGAGAAGATGTCCTCATTATCACTCAGGAGGAGCCTCTACCACCACCAGCTGCAAATGTGCTAACATCAAGAGGAGGATCACTTGCATCTTTGCAAGATGGTCTTGAGTTCTTGACATTTGGAGCCCCATGCATGATTAATGAGATGCATGATGAGGGGGAGACAGATACCAGTGCTAGTACACTTGTATAAGTGCAGCCATCACTCTTACCAGCAGTTGGAAGGACTATTTTTCCGTTTGGAGGAACTCTTGTGGTCTTGCAAGAAGTTCCCATACATCAGTTGATCCAAGCTACGAATCCACTTTCATCTCATATTGTTTCAGTACCTCTTATCGAAACTTATGGGGACATGCCACCAGGGCCAATGCATAACCAAGGGTTAGAACAACATGTTGATTTGGAGCAGCAGCATATCACTACGCAAAGGAACCTTGATCTAATCAAGGAGGAGATGAAAATCTATCCTAGTTTGTCATTGATTAACTACATTCAACCCCTAGAGTTGAAGTTTAGAGTTTCAGAGGATGGGATGAGTATGATCATATGTACAATGGTTGGCTATGAGTTCAACATTGTGCCTTGCTTTGAGACAGAACATGCTTTACCTTGTAGATCTACAACGCTCTTAATGAGAAGCAGTGAGAAGAAGTGGACCCATTCCTTATGGGAGAAATCAAATGGCAGCTTCATTCATGAAGAAATGGAGAAAAATATGGTAGATGGTAGACATCTTGAGATGAGGAATATTTTCTCATTTCAAGATGACTCTTTCTCAATGAGCATCTCATAGCTCAAAGAGAAACTTCTACCTGTAGCAGATCCATAACCTTATTGGTTTTGGAGGGCCATTGATGAGAAGAAGATCTCATGGAGAGATATCATTGGAGGTTCACTTCAACATATCATGGAGTGCACAATTATTCATTAGTTTGAGGTGGATGGTATTCTACAATGGGAGGATAACATGTTTTTGCAGAAAGAGATCCATCATCCTCATTGGGATGAATGATTAATGATGCGGAGCAAGGGGTTTCCAAACCACTTGCAGATCTATGATACAGGGCAGTAAGAAGCATGGTTGCGCTGGTTGCTCTTGGGTGAGTATGGTTACCACCCATTGGGTTATATTTTTCTGATTCATGCCTTACACAACACTGAAAGAATGAAGAAGAAAAGGCATGGTTGCTTTGGTTTTTTATCAGAGAGTTTGGACATCACATGATATATCTTATGTCCTTGTATTTACTCTTGTTTGGGATATGTCTCATGTATTTACATGTATTTCTGTTTGAGATATATCTCATGTTCATGTATGTATTTGGGGTTGAAAGAAAGTATAACTCTCACATGATGTGGCATAAGGGAGCTTGTTTGTATTATGTTGATGAGACATTTCAGATGTCCATTACTACATTGTTGCTCCATGACTTGCACCATGATAATGTAAGTAGGCAACAAGAATCCTTGTTGATATGGTTACTATTGGGAGAGTATGGATTGAGTTCTTCCCATACATTGCATGAAATTGTTGGAGGATAGAAATATGAGGCCTTACAGCGTTGGATTATGTTGGGGGATTATGGTCATTGTACATGGTATAATGATGATGTGATGGGGCGGAAAGATGCCTTATTAAGGTGGATTATCTTGAGAGAATATGGCCACTACATTTGGTACAATGATGATATGGTATGACAGCAAGAGGCATTGCTGCTGTGGCTTCCATCGAGAGAGTATGGCTCTCATATATATATTGATGCAGAATTGGCATGGAAACAAGAAGCATTGTTGTGGTGGCTTATTTTTAGAGAGTATGGCTCTCTTCTTTGATTTCATGATGATATAGCATGGCAACAGAAGCCTTTACTGTGTTGGTTGTTATTAGGAGAATATGGTTTGACATTGTTCATGTTTTCCCATATGTCTCTACTTATTTGTTTTCACTATGTTGATATGATGTTTGATTCCTACATGGCCAACAGGGCCAATGATGAGAGCATTGATAGATGCAATCTACTCTATGTATCATGGGTTGGAGAGATAGTTCATGAGTTGGGACTTTCCACTTTGGGAATGAACCACTTCATCTTATGTATCTCATGTGTAGAGGATACATTTGGTCACCATATGGTTGCCACTTGGAGATTCATTGATGAGGATGGGTATCTAACTTTTCAATTGGAGGCCATTATAGACATTCTAGAGAGGTAGCTTTGGAGCTGGACATGCATGACACATTGTGACAGATGGGGAGGCATTCCACATGAGGATGCCATTTGGAGGAAGGATTTTTGTTGTAGCATCCACTTTTGCATTTTCTTGAGGACAAGCAACATTTTTCCGGGGACTGTAATATTCCCAATTTTTCCACAAGATAATTGGAATATTAGAGTTCTTTATAAACTTAATTAATTAAGAAAATAAGAGGGTGGAGGGACCCACAAACCCCAAAGATAAATAAAATCCACTTTTGATGTGTGTATGTGGATATTTCATATCTAGATCTACATAATGGAGTAGTGGAGCAACTACTTAATGTGAAAGGAGTGGAGATCATGTCTCAATAATGAGAAAGATCATGGAGGTTGAAGCAGTCAACTAAGATCATGGAAGGAATCAAATTTAAGATCATAGAGCATTCATGATGAGATGATGGAGGAAGTGGTGCATTAATGCACACATGATGGAGAGGGTGATCATTACATGCACACATGATGGAGATCATGGAGAGACAGCGTAGTCAACATGGATACCCATGTCCACATGTACAACGCAGTTATGAGGTGGGCCAAGGAATGATAAGGTTCACAAACTATATAACGAAGGTGAAGGAAACATTAGAGGAGGTTTTCGGATTATTGATTTGTGATTTGTTTAGATCTAGATTTGTCATTTGACATTCCATGCACCCTTATGTTGTTTAGCTAAGTCTGGAGTGTTGTTTAGCACAGGGTGTTCCCGAGCGGGAATCCCACATCTTTCCTTGAGTGACCTCTAAGGAAGAGTGTTTGTGCTACATTCATAATCAGGCATTGGTGCCATATTGTTCCTACTTTCCATAGAACATCCATATTCATAAATTTCACATTTCTGAAGATCAATTTGAGAGGAGGAGGTTGTCCATCATTATTTCAGTTGAGAAACCGGTGAAGGATTCATCCTATCACCTTGAGCTTCAAGATTAGCCTTCTAGTGCTTCAGATCTATATCAGGCTTTAGGCCAACTATTATTCATCTCCCAGCAGTAGCACGTCCATCAGAAATTGCGCAGTCCATTCTTGTAGATCCAAGGGAGAAGGGAAGTTGCTAGCATTTCAGCTAGTAATCTAGTGGAGGATCATTCCTTCACATTGTATTCATTATTTCCATAATTTCTGAGCTACATTGCATTATTTCCATAATTTTAGGCTAGAGAGCCTCCTTCATTTACAGTGCAGTTTTTGTGAGCAGTTGTGTAGCAACAACTACAATCTTCAGAAGAGGATTAAGGAGTTAGATCTTGAGCTTCTAGCTTGAGGATCTAGTGAAGGGACTAGCCCTTCAAGCGTAGATCTGATCTTGTGACATATTTTCAGCCATCTCTTTGTTATATCTAGCTTTAGATCTGCATAACCTAGTAGACCAGGTATCAAACCCCAAGAGGGTAAATTTCCAATCTCATAGATCTAGAATTTCCTTTCTGGGTTATCTTGGGTTGCCTTCATAGAGCCCAGATCTAGAATCTTGGCATCATTAAAGCTCCAGATTTCCGTAGATCTACATTTCCCTTTTCAGCTAGCAGTTATATTTACATCATCAACTGAAGGGATAGCATAGTATTGCTTCCTATAGCTCTCTAGCTACGCAGTACTAGTTGTGGCATGCTTTCAGGGTCATTCTAGGTCATCTCTTTCGCTAGATTACCTCATATTTTGTACACTGTTGTAACTGAATCTTCTCCACATAAGAAAAAGGCTCAACTTCTCTATATATTCTGATGTTGTCTTTAGGTTTATTGTTTATCTTGCTACAGTTCTCATATTATGTTTGAGTATTACTGCATTCTCCCTTTTGGGTTATCACACTTTACAAAAAATGAACACCTTAGTCGAACATGGCTAAGAGGTTCTCTCAGATATAGTTTTCTACCTTTTCGGATCTGTGATACTACCTATGAAAAGGGACTTGCTGGAGTTTTATTTTCCGCTTCTTTTAAAACTCTCTAAACATGAAAATACATCTATTTTTCCCTTTTTCAGACTCATTAAAACTAAATGACATTGGAAATCGTCACCATGACGTTACTGAGTTTCTCCTTCCAAGGGCTCGTAAAATGTACTAGGATGGATTTTTCCAAAGGAAAAACTTACATGGCAAGCATATGTTATCCCCTTCAAGCTTTTTTTCAAAAATAATTGGGGTACTTGCCAAAAATGGTGGGGGGAAATGGAACCAGTTCTCTATCGTGTCGACAGTATGTCACTCTTGAACATGACACTTGTCTGTAGTTTGTGTTGGGTTTGGGACATCCCACATTTATCATTTTGCCTCCATGGGTTTGGGTTATCTTTTTTGACATCTCATATGCTCTTTTCCACGTCACCATGACCTCAGATCCCTTGATGTCAAATATACTGCCAAATTTCAGAATCATGTCGCTAATATGTTCAAGACAAGTTCCTTCTACAGTTTCAACCCTTGAACCTTTGTTTAGTCCTGATTCACTATCATATTATTCCTCTGTCTCATGTCGATGATGGGGGAAACATTATGGCCCTCCTTCGAATCGTCACTTCCTATCGACTTCAGCTCATTATCCAGGAAGCTGATCTAGAGACTCCTTTCTGGTACGTTAGAGCTTGCATGCCTCAATAGCAAGTTCTTCACATTCGACGATAGGTTCTCATGATTGACCTTTGATTGAGTGATTCTGCAGGTGTTCAACTCCATCTCATTGTTCACATTTCGTGGATTGTACTAGTTGTACTTTGAGAACCATTTTCATTACTGATCGTCTCTCTTGCGCTTGTTAATAGCTTTCATCATTGGCTGGTAATCAGGGGACTTTCTTGCATGTTCGACTTCAGTTCATTTATTCGCATGCTTGAATTTTTACTTGTTTGGGTCGAGATGGAGCATAAGACCTTGGATTTTGTCTAATAAAATCCAGGGTGCGGGACAATTTTGTTTATCATGGCTATATGCGTGACTCTTCTGATTGGATGGTTGCGACCATATGTGAGTCTATTTGATGATCCTTCTTAGTAGATGGTTGTGTCCATAACTTGGATCTTATTATATGTTCTCTATTAAGGATGGTTGCGCCTATACCACATATTCATGTATCAGATAAATCAATTACATTTGATCTTGCAGGTCTTCTGATGGTGGAATTTTGGTTTGGGCATGTTCTCGTAAAGCATTTCACCCCTCCCTCTCTCTCAGACTTCATGCTTTAGGGGGCATCTGTTACACAATATTTTTTCACCGTCCCTACAATCCCCATCTTGAACATTGGAGGACCATTTCAGTAACCCCTGTGTACTGTCATACATTTCCATAAATGTCATTGCATCCCTTGGCATGTCAAGAACATAATATATATTGATCATTCCTCAAGCAGACCTTCACAAACCTATGATTTTGGGTCGACGCAGGTAGGTAGTTATGGTATCATGCCCATGAAGAAATTAACACTGATCCTCACACCCATTGGTGCTCTGTCTCAGAAGGGCACCTGCACCGAGCTGCTTTTGGAATTTTTTTTAAAATAGAAACGAAGCTTTTATGCTTTAACAGCTTCATGAGCGAAGTCATGATGGTTTGTTCGACTGGATCAAGTCGAGTTTCTCCCTTTTTCCTATTAGTTCCTACAAATGTGCAACTCCCCAAAGGGATAGGCCTCTCCTCCACCTTATGTGGATCCCAAAGCTCCTCCTCCTCTCCTATATATTCTTCTTCCTCACATTGATTCAGCTAGTTGAACAATCATTAGTTATAGCTGGTGTGTTGAAGAAACCATAGAATAATCCATTGTTGAGAGAGATTTTAATCCCATTGCCTCATTGATCTGAACGACAAACGAATTCTTGAGACGTGCCCAACTGAACCCATCGAAGCAGATATGCAACGTCAAGGCATAAGGTTGTAAACTTCTTTTTCATATATCAATAATACATGACATGTTTCTGGTTCCAACTTTGTTTCCATTTATATTCAAAGTGTTTAGCTCTCCTTGAATAGTTGAATAGTTGTAGATGAATGTATATGCTTGTATGATTTCATCGTTTGTTTGATATTTTTGCAGGTGGATAGAAATTGTCACCAACGGAGCACAAGACGTGAAGAAAAAGATCGAAGGACCATTGTTGTGTGCCATGACAAAAGCATTAGACCAAGGTAGGATATCTGTCCCAAACCATATTTCATTTAAAAACTAGGAATTTAGGAATTCGGCATGTTCCCTTGTTGCTAGACCCACCGTAGGGCTATAGGGATCGCCTCTGTCCGCAGAGGCGATTTGCCTGCACAATAAGGATAGCCAATGAAATCAATGAAAACTGGGAGTTTTGCCTTGAGTAATTCAACATGCACTTGGAGAAGCTCCTTGACAAGGCCAAAAGGGATAAAAATATTCATAATCATATGGCTGACCATTACTATGCCAGAAATCAAATTTGTAATATCAAGGTCAAACAGTTACAAGCCAAACTAAAGTTATCCCTAATAAGTCATGAGAAGAAGGGTAAGTTGTAATTACTTGTTGATGCATCCATGATAACAAAAGACACCTCATTTTTCATCTTTGGACCAGTTTTGAATAGATTTGGAGCAATTTTTACATTTTAGTGAAATTTGGTGCATTTTTGGAAAATTCGGAAATTTTGACTAGGTCTAGAAGCACAGCGAGCTCACGTTGTGCTTTTACCTAGGCCTCCAAATGGAAAAAGGTTGAAATATTTGGAAATATGGTGGCCTCCTCTCAAAACCTGTTTGCTCATTTTTCTGGTCCAACGCACAAATTTTGAGAAAAATCCAAAAAAGGGGTCAAAAATCAACATTCTGACTCTCTTTTTTACTTTCGTTGCACACCTGGAGACACTTTGGGAGAATGGACATATGTCAGCCAAAAATGGGTCATTTTGAATGCTTAAATACTCTAATGACATCTATACTCTCCCATATTTCCATAACAAGTCTCAAATTTTAATTGGGATTTTAGAAAGGCACCTAAAAATGGCCTCCAACAACTCGCTGCACATCTGCAACTTCTGATAAATTTCCATGAAATTTCATTTTGTAAATTCTGACAATTTTCAGTTTGAATTTTGTAAAAGTAAAAACGTAAAGGTAAATTAATGTAAAGGGTAAAAGTAAATGTAAATGGGTAAAAATAGGGTAACTTAGGTGTCTTATCCTCCATTTAATTCTTTGAGGAAATGTCTCATGATGCTTAGGAAAAGGAGGAATTGGTTGAGTAACCTCCCTTGTATGTAGTAGACAGTGGATAGATGCATATATTTGGCTTTTATTGCTGGAAGTTCGACCTCCAAGGGAGGATTTCGACCTTAGTGACTATATTAGGAACTTTGTAATCATTTTCAAAGGTTGGATGTTGTGGAATTGAGCCTTGAATACTAGTGTATTTGTGAATTTGGCAGGAAGTAATAGATAGAATTGGCAGCTATTGTAATGGGATTCATGTGGAATGTGATTTAGACATGTTTTTCCTTCTGTGATCATATGTTTGAATGTATTTTTCCTTTCATTTCCATTTCCATGCTTCATGTGTTTGATTTCTAAGATCCTAAACATAATTCATTGATTTAATGCTTTGTTTTGGAGAAGCTTTCACATTTTTGTTCACATATTTTGATATAAATGAATTCATGAGATTAATGCTTGTTTTGAAACCCTATAAATATACCCTATACATAAAGATACCTCTAAAGTGTTAAATTATGTGCCTACCTTGCCCCATTAAATCTGTGCAAATCTGATTTTCAGAACCCTGACCTAGTCTTTCTAGAGCTAAACCACCATCCAACACAAAAGCATCAAATCAAACAAACCCTTATCTAAATATACCTAGCCTAATATCTTTCATGATCCAGTCAATTGGCTATGATAACTCTTGTAACTCCTAGAGACAGCCTTGAGTTGCAAAAGGCCAGTGCCTAGGACATCTTAAAAACAGAGGTTAAATGTGGACAATTATATGAATGCCTTTGACAGAATATGGATTAAGGGAAATAATGGTTTCAGTGGTTCAGGAATGGAGAATATATTGGAGTCTGATTCATGTGAATTACCCTATACTGCAAGAGGGGTCAAGAGGTTGTATGGCTTAGCAGCTTTTCAAATGGGCCAATTCTGAAACAATGAGCAGAGACTTTCAAAATATGCATAGGATTTGAGAAGGAATGGAGGAGGAATCCACAAGAGACAGGCTTAAAAGTATTAAGAATTCGTCTCCCATGAACTCAAAGGAAATGGATGTAAGTGGAATATGACCAACAATAGATATTCGTGGAGTGCGAATTAAGGAAGTGCAGCAAGTTTAATACATGAGCATTGTACATCAAACGAATTCATGAATACAAATTCTTACCACCAGCAACTACATTACATAAATCCTCAAAGCAGCTGAACATGAATGATGATTATACATAAACAGGATATTGTAAACAAACAAGAGAACACAGATACATACTACTCATTGCTCCATCTGGAATCCAAGTAAACAACTCTGTATATCAGATTATATTCAAAATAGATCTCCCAAATATGTATCTTAGAACATTAAGAGCATAGTCGCACAGAACTACAACAAAACTTCTCCAAAATTTAGAACCTTTGTGTCATCTCTGAACTCTCTATATATAGAGTTCCCTTTGAGGGTCTACAATCAAATAAATATTCATGATCGTCCTAGACATGTAAAAATCAAAATATCCTAATAAAATAGCAGAGCGTGCATTAAGCAATCACTCATGTAAGAGAAAATCCAACCATATTCAAGTGAAAGCGGGATTTCACCAGCAAAACATCATAATTAGAAACTAAAAAGAAATAAAATTATGGGCCACATAGGCCAAATCCTGGAATTCTCTATGGGGATAGTGAGGAGTGGTTGTGAACAGGTGGGCAATCTGGTTTGCACCACTTGATTTCATCTCCTGTCGAAAGGCCTCCACTCCCTAGTTCTAATTATTCACATTAACCGTAATTAAATGGCCAGTTGTGTTACGCGTGCCTCGCTCTTTAGCGGAGATTTCATGGATCAACTAAATAAACCATAGTTGTGTTGTTCTGCCAAAAACCCATGCTTGTACTTTAATTTGCAAAACTGGAGACCGAATCTCAAAGGGGGGCATGTCTGGTTTATGGTATTGGATGGGGGTGGGTGTGAAATCATTGTGGGCTAACACGTAGCACTGGAGGCAGTTTCCAAAACCGGCCATTTCAGACCCCCCCCGGGTGTTATCCTTTAGAAGGTGAGAGGGGTGCCGAAACAGATCATGAGCCGTTGGATGCGTGATATGAAATGGAGATGAGGGGAGGATGGTGGAAGTGATAGTGGAGTTAGCAGGGCTCATTAACACTGAAAAGAGCGAAATGAAGGCTATGGAAGGGCTATTGATGATGTGGTGGGAAGATGGGGCCTAAACTGATATCGCGGATTGCAGACTATGAGTTTTTATTATAAGCGGCGAAGGGTAAAGGTTATACCCTATGATGAGTGATGTGCGATGGGAGGGAAGTGACGTGGCAGATGGAGGTGAGGCCCACCTGATATCGCAAATCGCAATTTGGGAGGTTTTTTTATGAGCAGTGAATGGTAAAGAGTTAAGAGTTGTGATGTGTGAAGTGTGATGAGCGGAGGGGTGACGTGGCAAGGAGGAATTGGGGCCACCCGCAGATCGCAAGTCGCAATTTTTATATACAAGCAGTGGAAGGTAAGAGTTATATTCTGTGGGGAGTGATGTGCGATGGGTGATGGATGACATGGCGGAAGTAGGGTAGCCCGCAAATCACAAATTGCAAGTTTTATATGTGAGCAGCAAAAGGTAAGAGTTACACGCTATGAGAATTGAAGTGCAATGAGCGAAGAGGTTAGAGGTGCAAAAAGGTAAATGGTAAGCTTCTTTCCTCTTTTGACTGCGGGGCGTCCTCCCAACCCGTGCTTGAAGTGATTGGCCTTCATCTTATCCACTTCATCTCTCCTTTACTTAACTCTAATGTTTCCTTATCCGTTCAAAAGAACCACAAGACAACATTGGCTCCATTGAGAACAGCGCACTCGTTCGAGTGTGTCGAGAACTCAAGACCGCTTGCTTATGTTTTTCTTAATGTGCCTAGGATCATCTTTAGGATCATCGTTAAAAACAAAACATAAATTGATGTGGAAATAAAAAATGGAGTATATACAATTTGAGGATATGTACAATGGGCCATCATAACCCACTATTAGTGCTGGAATTAAGGCTTGAGAAAATTTCCATTGATAGGCATCTCGAGTGTTTCTCCTTCGAAATTCTCCAGCACAAAAGTATTGTTGCCTTTGACCTCTGCCGCCCTCAATGGACCAAACCAGAGGGGGTATAACTTCCCATGTTTCTCTTTGTCTAACCGCCTAACATCCCATTGCAACACCAAATCCCCTACTTGGATTTCCTTGTCTTTAGCTCTTTGATCAAATAAGCCTTTCATATTTTCTTAGTACTCTATTAACCTGAAGTTTACCTGCTCCCATGTTTCATTCAATTCCACCAACTGATTCATTCTCATGACGAGGTCATTTGGTTATTCCTTGCTTTCTTGTAAAAATCGGGCCACCGGTAATGCGAGCTTAATGGGGAAGATTGTTGCTCTTCCATACACTAGCTTGTAAGGGGACTTCCCTATGTATCTTTTAGTGGTGATGCGATTCACCCAAAGAAAAAACTTGAGTTGGGAGTCCCAGTTGTTTTGGTTTTTATTGATGGTATTTTTCAGAATCCTCACCAGTATCTTGTTAGATGACTCTGCCAACCCGTTCCTTTGTGGGTAACACATAGTGGAGTGTCCCATAATGATATTATAATGTTGACAAAATTTTACAAACTTAGCTGACTTAAAATCCTAGGCATTATCAGTGATGATCTTAGCAAGGCATCCAAACCTAGCTATTATGTTCTCCTCCAAGAACTTGATCACTACCCCATCTGTGGCAGTGAAGTAATCTATGGCAGTGAGGATCCATCGATGTTGATTACTAGAAGTTGGGTGAATCTCTCCAATGAATTCGATTCCCCATTTTTTGAAGGGCTCTTCAACATGGATTGGGATCAATGGGAGAGGTGCAAACCTCTTCTTTTCTGTCTAACACTTTTCACAGGCCCGGACGCGAGCATGTACATCACCAAATAGCTTGGGCCAAAAGAAGTCTACTCTTAGGATCTTGTGAGTAGTGGATTGCTAGCTATAATTCCCACCACATATTCCTTCATGGAACTCTGTCATCACTTCATCAACCTCCTGATCTATTAGACATAGTAGTAAAATCTTAGTCGGGTCCTTCCAATACAGTCACTTGTTTGGCACAATATAATTTTGAGATCTTAACCTCAAAGTGCGATACTTGTCCTTATCATAGTTAGGGGGACACCTAGGGGTTAAAAGGCACTCCACTATATCTTTGTACCATAAGGATAGCAGATACTTTACATATGTCTTATGTGTGGAATATTCTATGCCCTGATGCATACCTGCATCCTCCTGTGCTTTTCCTCCTGTCATAAACAGATTTATCCTCATAGCTTGACAATTGGATTTAGACAGAATTTTTTCCATCCCTTGGCCTTTAATGAGTTTGGTAGGCTTTATCTCCATATCATAATCCTGAATCTTAGCTATCCATTTTCCCCTTTTTCCTTCACTGTTTCCCTACACCAGGATATCCTTCACCGTTGTTGTGGGAATGCAGGAGGTTATGGCAGATTGAAACACATACACCCGGAATTCCTTTAGAGATATGACCAAAGAGTATGCTTGATTTTCTAGGATATTATATTTCAATTCGGCATCTCACAGGCCCTAGATGAAGAACACAATAGGTCGTTCATGCCCTTTTTCATTCTTCTATAGCAGCACTATAGCTATTGTATGAGGAGAGGCGAAAGAGAAAGTCAGGAAGGGCTTCCCATAATCTGGACCCGCTAGCACTGGAGCTTCTCCAAAGGCATGTTTGATTATGTTGAAAGAATCCCTGGACTCAAGAGTCCATTTAATTTCACTATTCTTCTTCAGCATCTCGGTGATGTTTCAGACGATCTCGGAAAAGTTTGGGATAAATCTTCTGAGGAAATTTATTCTACCCAAGATACCTGTATTTACTTTTTGTTTCTTAGTATGGGAATGTTGCTTATCACCTCCACCTACTTTAGGTCAATCTTCACTCCCTCGTTAGTCACTATGTGACCTAGTAACTTTCCTTCTTCTAAGGAAAACACGGATTTTTGGGGGTTCAGAGACAGGCCATACCTACGGCATTTGTCAAAGGTTCGCCGAAGATGCTCTATATGTTCAGCGTCACTCTTCGAGAATATGGTGATGTTGTCTAAGTAAATCACCACAAACTTACCTTGCTCTCCTATGAAAGTGATTTCCATCACACGTTGGAATGTGGCATCGAATTTTATCAGGCCGAAAGGCATTCGAGCATACATGAAGGTTCCCCAGGGCGTGGTGAATTCCATATTCTTTTGGTCTTGATTATATCCTGATAAACCATCCATCATGGACATGCGGGAGGATCCCACCACCATTTTCAAGATGTGGTCTGTCTTCGGGTGGGGATAGTTTTCTTTGAGTGAGGCTCTATTTAGATTTCGGAAATCCATGCAAAGCCTGATTTCATCGTTCTTATTTCTTATGGGCACGAGGTTCGCCACCCATTCGGAGTACCTCAGAGGGACAATGATCTTTGCCTGCAACAACTTCTTTATTTCCTTTTCAATAGCTGGGAGAAGAAGGGGATTGACCTGTCTCAGCTTCTGCTTATGAGGCTTAGCGTCTTCTTTGAGTGGTATCTTGTGTTGTATAATGTCAATGTCGAAAGTCTTCAGATCCTTATATGACTAGGTGAAGACATCTTTATATGATTGAAACAGCCTGAGGTACTGATCTTGGTATTCTTCAAGGACCCCTTTTGATAGCTTCACCACATTCGGATCTTCCTCTATCCCAATATTCACATCCCTGACAGGTGCGTCGAGGGTCATTTTGCTGGGGTTCACCGAGATATCATTTATGTCAAACAATCTCTCCAACGGCGCGAGACCCCTGGGAATGCAATTTCCCTTTAATTGCAAAACACGATGCCCAGCCAGTGTCTCTTCCCATATGGTTTTTGGCTCTTCACTGTCATCCTCGGTGACTGAGTCAATCACCAAAATTGAGAACTCACCCAACATTTCCATAAAATTCTTGACCTGCTCTTTTTCCTCGAATACTTTCTAATGCTTTACATTGTCCGGAATTTAGGAGTGGTATCGTACTTCAACCTCATATCTGAGCAAGGGATTCTATGGGGGGCGGAAATTACTAACAACCACTGCTAGTGAGTCTGCCATTCTGTTCTTATCCGTCGGCATGAACTGAATTTTAAAAGCCAAAAATAATTTCTCAACCAAATCCCATACCTCATTCTTGTAAGCTCTGAGCTGTGGGTGCTTAGGCATTGGCTCCTGACTTGCCTCACTACTAGGTATGAATCTATGAACACCTTGAGATTATGTATGTTCATTTTCTGTGCCTCCTGCAATCCCAATAGTAGGGCTTCATACTCAGCCACGTTGTCTGTGGCTTCAAATTCCAGTTTAAAGGAAAGGGGAATTAAGCAACCTTCTGGTGATATCAAGAGTACCCCGACTCCGTTTCCTTCTCATGAATAAGCTCCATCAAACTGCAAGGTCCAAATTTTGTTTTCTTCTTGGCTCATAAGATTCTTTTGTATTAGAGGATAGACCTTAGTTTCTTTCAGGAAATTTTTATCCTCCTCAATCATAAGACAAGAGAATTCACCCTCTTTACCATATACTGGATATTTTTTGAACAATCGGCTTTGGTGACCATCTTCGCAAACTTGGATTCACGGTATAATATCATTTCCTCCCCACCGAATACTGGAATAGTGGCGAAGGTGAGGTCAAGTTTTATGGATCATCCAATCTTGGAACCCCGGGATCTGGACAGCAACATTCCAAACCGAATTGGGATATCAGCTACAACAATGTCCATTACCACACTTTTGGCCAAAATCTGGGGTAAGTTTACTACCAGATCTTTTATCATACCTAAGCACTTCACCCTCTTGGAATCAAAAGAATACAGGCCTTTATAAGGCCTTGTAATCTGCAACCCCAATTTCTCCATGACAGACAGTGGTAATAGGTTATGTGAAGCCCCAAAATCCAGCATGCAATTGTGCAACAATAGTTCATGTATCACTAGAGTCACATAGAACGGGGGAGTAGCTGAGTCTTGCTCTTATACATGAGGTCCAAAAACTACCATGGATTGTTCTTCTTGGAGATTGAGGTTGTCAGGAAAAGGGCTTACAGCATGGGGCAGCATGAATTGGGACACTTGAGCCTTGTATGAAGGTGTTTTTAGGTGTTTGGTCAGGGGAACTGGGATCTTTACCTTCTCTAATTATTTCTGGAGGTTAAAGGTCGTGGGAGTGTTTTTTGTAATAACTTCTTAGAAGTGCTCTTTAGGAGGGTCGGGTAGTTTCAAGGGTATAGATGTGGACTTCTCATTTTTGGGAGGATCAGAGCCTTGTTTTGTGGAGGTGGATGCAACGGCTTTATGAGGGGAAAACTCTTCTAATGGATTTTCCCCTTTACTGGAAGAACTAGGAGGGGTCTCATCTCTTGATATTTACTCCTCATTTTGTTCTTGCACTCGAGTTCTCTTCCTGGAGGACCTAAGATCATACTTCTTATGGAGTTGAGCTTGCATGAAATCCATGAACTTCCTACAGTAATTGTCAATATCTTGGTCTTTTGAATGGAATTCCTTCTCTTATTTCTCCCCTTTCAGGGTGAGTTCACCTTCCTCATCATTGGAGTAAGCAAGGAATTGATTCTCTTGGTTGTCTGTGACTTCCTCAGCCTATTCCTCCAGCTCTCCTTCCAAGTATAGTGGAGGTTGAATGTGGTCTTGTTGTTCCTTCCTCTCCCACTGCAACAGCTATAGAGGGGGCTTCCGATACTGAGGATTAGACCCACAGTTAGGAGCCATTTTTTTGGAACAAGGAGGGGAATTCTTGGCCTCCAATTCAATATTAACCAACTTATTTGAGAGGTTCTTGATCAGCTTATTCATTTCTTCAATTCTATACTCTTGTAATTCCCTCTCCAGATTAGAAGTATAAGCCTCCTCCCTGTTCTTTATTTTGGCTTCATACTCTATCTTCCCTTTGAATTTACCAGTAGAAGCAAAGTTTGCTTCTACCTCCACTGCATCAGTCTAGATCTGATCTAGAGATATGGATTTTCTTTCTCTAAGGGTAAACCCAAACTGTGGTTGGAAAGCTCCTATGAATACCACCTTAGCAGCTTCTTGGGGAGGTTTTATCTCAGCAAGGAGATTATTATAGAGCTTATTGAACCTCTTTATCAATTATGTTACATCCTCATTGTGTCTCTTTTTAAGAGCGTTGAACTCCGTGAGAACGTATCCATGATCCCTCTTTTCTCCCTATTTTAGTGTGAATAAATTCTCCATTTCTTCCAAAGTGGTAACTATGTTATCAGCTAGAGACTTGAACCATTTCTGGGCTTCTCCATACAAGGATTGGACAAAAAGTCTTAACACCACATCTAAGTTCTCTACATTCACATTTTCAACAAAGGCGCAGAAGTTTTCAATATGTCTCTGCGCAGAAGTACTATATTCCTCGGTGAAACAAGTGAGGAGCTTTAGATAATCTTGTGGCATGTCATTCAGTATTTGAGTTAAAGCCAATGGAGCATATTTGTTGAGGAAGAAACTAGGTACAACGATGAGGGGCAGTGGTGGTAAGTTATGAGGATGATTTGGCTGTGGTATAACAGGTATATGTTGAGTAGATGGTTGGAAATTTGTCTATAAAGAGCTTTGGAGTGCTGCAACTTCTTTGACTTCTTCAGCCTTGGGAGTAGGGTACAAGGGAGGAAGAGAAGTATCAGTAGATTCGGCTTCGTCTTTTATGGCTGAACTAGCTAAAGCAGAGGTTTCTTGAGGATACTCAAGTACATGGGCCTTGGAGCCAGGGCCATAGATGTCAGCTTTCTGAGATGAGGAAGGTGAATCTTCTAGAGAAAATGAGGGTTGGTCAACTTGGCTGGGTTTCTTCTCCTTCCAGATTCTCTTATATACAATAATTTTGGGATCAGATACAGAAGGGGTTATCTGCTGGGAGGTATCTGATCGAGTGTGAGGCCTTGTGTAAGCTAGGATTACAACTGATTTGAAATTTGATAATAGAGGAGTCGCCAAGGTAAGGGCTATGCAACTCTCAACCCTTCGTGCTCACCTAATTGAAGGTTGAAGATAATGTCATATCCCAGGGAAAATATTTCTTCATTCGTATCCCTGAAAACGACGCCAAAAAGATGTTGTATCTCCTAGAGACAACCTTGAGTTGCAAAATATCAGTGCCTAGGACATCTTAAAATCAGAGGTTAAATGTGACAATTATATGAATGCCTCTAATAGAATATGGATCAAGGGAAATAATGGTTTCAGTGGTTCAGGAATGGAGAATACCTTGGAGTTTGATTCATGTGAATTACCCTATACTGCAAGAGGGCTTGAGAGGATGAATGGCTTAGTAGCTTTTCAAATGGGCCAAGTCTGAAACAATGAGCAGAGACTTTCAAATTATGCAGAGGTGTTGAGAAGGAATGGAGGAGGAATTCGCAAGAGACAGGCTTAAAAGTATTAAGAATATGTCTCCTGTGAACTCAGAGGAAACGGATGTAAGTGGAATATGACCAATGGTAGAGATTCATGGAGTGCGAATTAAGGAATTTCAGCAAGTTTAATACATGAACGTTGTACATCGAACGAATTCATGAATACAACTTCTTACCATCGGCAGCTACATTACACAAATCCTCAAAGTAGCAAAACATGAAAGATGATTATACATAAACAGGAGATTGCAAAAAAAAAAGAGAACACAGATACATACTACTCATTGCTCCATCTTGAATCCAATTAAACGGCTCTATATATCAGATTATATTCAAAACAAATCTCCCAAATATGTATCTCAGAGTATAAAGAGCACAGTCGCACAGAACTACAGAAAAACTTTTCCAAAATTCAGAACCTTTGTTTCATCTCTGAACTCTCTATATATAGAGTTCCCTTTGAGGGTCTATGATCGAATAAACATTCATGATCGGACCAGACATGTAAAAATCAAAATATCCTAACAAACTAGCAAAGCGTGCATCAAGCAATTACTCCTGTAACATAAAATCAAAACAGAATTAGGTGAAATCGGGATTTCACCAGCAAAACATCATAATGAGAAAGTAAAAAGAAATAAAATTATGGGCCGCGTAGGCCAAATCCTGGAATCTTCCATGGGGACAGCGAGGAGTGGCCATGAACAGGTGGGCAGTCTGGTTTCCACCACTTGATTTCATCTCCTGTCAAAAGGCCTCCACTCCCTTGTTCTCATGATTCACATTAATCGTAATGAAACGACAGCTTGTGTTGCGCGTGCCTCGCTCTTTAGTGGAGATTTCATGGATCAACTGAATAAACCATAGTCATGTTTTCCCCCAAAAAACCCATGCTTTTACTTTAATTTTCAAAACCAGAGACCATATTTCGAAGGGGGGCCTGTGCGGTTTATGGTATTGTATGGGGGGTGTGAAATCAATGTGGGCTGACATGTAACAATAGAGGAAGTTTCCAAAATCGGCCATTTCAGACCCCCCTCCCTCCTCGGGTGTTATCCTTCAGAAGGTGAGAGGGGTGTCAAAATAGATCATGAGTCGTTGGATGCGTGATATGAAGGGAAGATGAGGGGAGGATGGTGAAAGCGATAGTGGAGTTAGCGGGGCTCATTCACACTGAAAAGAGCGGAACGAACATTGTGGAAGGGATGTTGAGGACAATGGGGCCCGAACTGATATCGCAGATCCCAGACTAGGATTTTTTACTATAAGCGGCGAAGGGTAAAGGTTATACCCTGCGATGAGTGATGTGCGATGGGTGGGAAGTGACATGGAAAACGGAGGTGGGGCCCAACTGATATCGCAAATCTCAAGTCAAGGGGTTTTTTTATGAGCAGTTAAGGGTAAAGATTTAAGAGTTGTGATGTGTGAAGTGTGATGAGCAGAGGGGTGACGTGACAAGGAAAAATTGAGGCCGCTCGCAAATCGCAAGTTTTATATATGAGCAGTGGAAGGTAAGAGTTATATTCTGCGGGGAGCGATGTGCGATGGGTGATGGATGACGTGCTAGAAGTGGAGCCACACGTAGATCGCAAATCGCGAGTTTTATATGTGAGCAGCGGAAGGTAAGAGTTATATGTTGCGAGGAGTGAAGTGCGATGAGCAGAGAGGTTAGAGGTGTGAAAACGTAAAAGGTAGGCTTCTTTCCTCTTTTGACTTGGGGGCATCCTCCCAACTTGCTCTTGAAGTGATTAGCCCTCATCTTAGCTGCTCTGGCTCCTCCTTTGCTTAACTCTAATGTTGCCTTATCCGTTCAAAAGAACCACAAGCCAACAATCTCATTGAGAGATCCCTCTCAGCCTAGTAAGGCTAGCTACTAGGTCAAAGTGGTATGTGGTTACCTTTGTTGGTCTCCTTTTCAGCCTTTGGAGAACTGGTGGAGTGCTAATAGGAGCCACGACTTGCTCCCCAAAAGTATTGAATATGTCTCTTTGATTCCTTATGGGAGAAGACAAGGTGAAAATTCTTTTTCATAAACAATGAGGATGTATATATATCAAATGGGGTGACCCTTCACCTCCCTTATGACTCTTGGACTACCCTCATGATTTTTTGACTTCTCATGACTTTTTGACTTCCTACTTGACTCTTCACATTACATAGATGACTCTTGCAATTACACTTTACATTACATTTTCCAATATAGAATTACATAATCCATGAATGATGTGGCACATGATGGCTCATGACACGAAATTACATGACACTGCTAACATGGAAATGTCAAGTCACTTTTTCTTGTTGTTTTCTTTATGTCTTCTTGAAAATATGGTGTGTGTTCTTCTTTGTCTTCCTCCTTATGGCTTGAAGATAAGGAGTCTTCAATATGGTCTTGATCTTCCATCTTCTATTATAATCCAGTTTTCCTTCATCTTCTTTTTTGATTATCATATTATATCCTCGGTTCCTTAGGTGTATTCTAGCTTGGTCTGCTTCTCCATATCATTCATCATCATCTTATCATGAAATACTAGAATACCTACGAATGCAATCTACCCATGACAAGACGACATCAGTTTGATAAACCCATAGCCTAAGATTCTTTATGAAATCACTTGTTAGGGTTGGAAATGGTGAATAATTGAGTGACTGACTTAGGGATTGTATAGTTCCAGACGCTAACGTCTGGGATTGAGGCTTGAGACTGCACAATGTGCAGATGGCCAGGTTCAAAGGGTTGTGCAATCAAGGGACTCAAAGACTCAAGTTGGAGGCTTGAGCCTTACGAATTCGCAATCCATAGTTATTTTTATCACCAAATTGAGTCATGTTGGGCTGTTGCAATGGTCAATATGGAGTAACTGTTTCAAACCAAATTTTGACTGAAGCTTAGCCTCTTCAATCTGAGAGGGCTCTCTCATAGATAATTTATGATATTTTTTAATGATAAAGATAGATGGATAAATCTATGAATTGTGTCTTGGTTTTGTATGTTTGCAGGTTGAAAATATGAAGGCTTACTACCATTGGACCATGGATTCAACAAATCAGTAGGTTCAGTGGCAAGGTTTCTTGACATGGAAGCTAAGGTAGATAGGGGTCTTTAACAAAGGAAAATCACTCATAGAACATAGGTCAACACATTCATTTCATTACTAAAGGAATTCAGAGCATAGAGTTATGAATTCTGAGCAATAGCAATGAAATCTACTGCTAGTGGTTCAAAGGCAATTCACTCATAAAACATAGAAAAACACAGTCAACTCATTACTAAAGCAAGTCAGAGCATAGAATTATGAATTCTGAGTAATAGCAATGAAATATACTGTAATTAATTAAACATAATATGTAGACCAATAAAACATTAAAAACCCCATGAGAATCTCAGGTGTGTCAAGAAGAAAACCACTATGTATATAAAAACTTGTTAACAATAGTAGCAGTCATCCATAACATATCCAAATCCTTTCCAACTCTAAAACTTAGTCCTTTATAGAATGAATACTCATAAAAATGATATTCCACCTTTCTAGCTTTGAATTCCCACCTCAAAGACCTATTTCAAACATGATTCTATCACTCGGAGACTTCCTAGGGATATTTCTGTTTTGCAGAGTTTGAATACAAAAAGGACTCTTCTTTCATTAATAGTTCAAAACAAAAATTCAATAACCCTTATTAACTGCAACCAACTAATTTTATGAGTGTACTAGAGTGCTTATGTGTCATTATTCCACGTGGATGCTGAGCTGGACCTCCTCCAAATCGAATTTTTACAATTTTTTCACAAATCTGGTTAGTGAAAATTTTGAAAACATAGGCTTAAAATATGAGTCTATAATTTCCAAAACCTGATATATTTTCAGAAAATGAGAGAGGTTTTTGTAGAAGAACCAGTTCTGAAGGCAAACCTCTTTCAGATTTCCAAAATACTGTTTCATTTTCTCAAAAACCTTAAAACAGATTTTGCTATGAAAACACGTTTTTCAGCAATTTCGTAGCATGAAAATATGAGTGTATAATTTCCAAACCCTGATGGCTTTGAAACAATTGAGAGCTTTTTTCATAGAGGGCCTGTTCTGAATAAAAACCTCTTTCATAATTCTAAAATAATTTTTCATTGGCTCAGAAACCTTAAAAAACAATTTGCTATGAAAACAGTTTTTCAGCAGTTTCGTAGTGTTTATAGATGAGAGTATAATTTTCAAACCCTGATGGATTTGCAGACACTGAGAGAGGTTTTGTAGAGGGGAGTGTGCTGAAGAAAAACCTCTTTCATATTTCCAAAATACGTTTTTATTTTCTCAGAAACCTTAAAAAACAATTCGTTATGAAAATAGTTTTTAGCAGTTTCGTAGCGTACAAAAATGATCTTTACCATCAACGTTTTTTATTCTTTCCTTATGCATTGTGTTAATTATGCCTTGACACATTCTCCATATCATTTACACCCTTTTGAAGCTTTCCAAAGTGGTTTTAAATACAAAAATAAAGCTACAGGTGGTTTCGTAGCATTTTCATGGCTTCAAGCCTAGGAAACGCTACGAAACTGTTGAAAAGTATGCAAATTCCAGATTTTTTCCTAACTTCAAAAATATGCCTTCCAGCTGTAAAAATTTATTTCCAGCATGCCATTGACCTTTCAAATCATAAACCAGCTCAAATTAGGACTCTTGAGGTGTTTCTTCCTCATTGATGATGAGTTGAGCTATTGGCTCCTCAACTACTGTCATTTTTAGGCCCTTCTTCTCCAACTCCTCATGGATTAGTTCTAGCTGCTCTTGGAGGTCCTTAGATTGATCTTTCAACTTTCTGTTGGTAGAATTTAAGTGCAAGTTCAATCTGCTGACATGTTTCACTTCTCTTCCAAAAACATCCTTTTCTCCTTTAGAAGTTTATTCATCACTAAAATGACTCTGTTTGTCTGAAAACATAGGGTTTAGAGATGAGCTATTTTATCCCTATCCTTAGTGAGATATTGTAAAACTGAAGGAGTTTTATGTAGGTCAGTAATTCTTGAAGAAAAACCTCTCTTGGTTTTTTGAAACACATCTCTAGTTGTCCATAATATGCATTCTAAAAATATGTATAAAAAAAGAAAATTCTGCATTTTGAAAACAAAAAGCCCTCTTTTCAGAGTTGTAAACTTGGAAAATGAAATATGTCAGCAAATTATGACTGATGGAACATGATTTTACCTATATGGCAGTGGTTTTGAGATGAAATGATGGTGGTCTTGAAACTTAGGATAGGTTAAATATGAAAAAATGAAATTTCCTATGCCAACTTGAAAAAGTTTTAAGGAGTCCTTACCCTTTTGAGGAGTGAACTATATTACCATGTCAAGTAATGACTCACAAAATTATGAGCGATAACAATTATGGAGGCCTAGGAAGAGGGACTATGTAGTTGAGGGACTTAAGGGCTCAAGATGGATGCATGAGGCTTGAGAATGCACAGTGCGCAGTTCTGGAGGCCTAGGTTGAGTGACTACACAGTTGAGGGATTCAAGGAGTCAGGATGAGGGCTTCAGCACTAAATTTGCCCACTTCCCAATGTTGGAAGGATAAAGAGTACAGGTGATTGTGAAATTGCACAGTTTAGGAGCTCAAGGATGAGGCTTGAGGACTGAGACTACGCAATGCACAATTCAACCCTGGCTGGAGGAAAATATTGTACAGTTCTGGAGCTTAGGGGCTTGGCTTGAGCACTAAGGGTGAAAAGTGCACAGTTCTGGGAGGTATAAATTTTGCATTGTGTAGTGCCAAGAGACAAGGTTGTTGCTTGAGGGTTGAGACTGTGCAATGCGCAGTTCAGGCTGGCTAAGGGAGGCTTAGTGGTCCAGTCGAAGAGTTTTCCTAATTTGACTAAGTGTTGGATTAGTGAGATGAAGATAAGAAAAATCATGACTACGAACATGACCACACACTTAGATCACTTGAAAACACAACATGGAACACTCAAAATACATGAAAAACATCATTTCCTTAATGCAACAACTTTGCAATGACTTACACCAAGTGTGACACCAAAGATACACTTTGTGATGACTATGACGACACTTGTGCAACAATGCTTGAAATTTTTTAGATGAGTGCGATACATGTTTACATGGTAAGAACAACTCATTTACACAAATCTTACCCCTTGAAACCACCAAAATTATCTTTCCTGCATTGTGCAACACTCCATATGCTAAAAGACAACATTTATGATATGAAGAGGAAAGTGCGAACGACACTTGCAATACAAAAATGAGAGACGTATTCCAGAGCAAAGATAACATGTAAATGACACTAATTAAAGTTAAAGCAATAGTTGAAAGCATGAAAATGACACTCGAGAAAGAGAAGGTGTGCAAAAGTGGCAATTTGAAAAACTCACCAAAATAGAAGTTCAAATGCAGCCAAAAGTGAGGGACTATCAATGACAATGTACACTGACTATAAACATGGCTTGAAAATTGCACAGGCACTATTTTGATGGATTTTGTTATGTGTGTTCAAGCTTTCATAAAATAATTCCCTCATTAACTTGTTGTGAACTGAGCATGTGTGAGCAAGTGCCTTCAACCGATTAAGAAGTGACCACGAAACGATCGTTCACAAGATACACAGTAGGCTCCAAAATTCAAGTTTAGGTAAACTTTTTAGATAGTGTTTGTCGCAACAACAACAGGGTTCTACTCTAATTCTGTTTCAAACAGGTATCATGGTCATCATCACTATTATCCTTATAAGAGGAGTTACAGGGGATATTTTCCGGTTGAGTTCAAGAAAGTCAAGGTTAAGGCTTGGTCACAGAAACTGCGTAGTGCAGCAGTCCTAGGAGGTAGGAACTTCGCACTACACAGTGCCAAGAAGCAAGGCCACAACTATAGGACTAAGACTGCATAGTGTGCAGCTCAAGGGAGGCTGGGTGAAAGCTTGAAATCTCAAAAAACTACATCCAAAATACCAAACATATTTCAAGAATAAATTTTCATCGAGTGAAACCATGCAAAGAGAAGGATTCTATGATAGAAACCAGATCTAACTTAGTTTGGGGACCTTACCAGAGTCACAATATCTTGTCATAACCATCAATATAATTTCAAGTTCCTTGATTCCGTGACAAGTCCTAGAACTTTCAAGGATTGTAAAATCACATTTTGAAGATTGAAAAAGATCATGCATAGTGTGAGGATAGCCAATGCCATTGATTTCATTAAGACTACTACTAACCATATGGAAACCATATTTATCACTGATTTTATCATATTTTAAAACAATAACCAAATTATTCAAGTTGAAAGATTATCCTGATTGTAAATTTGAAGATGAATGAATCAGGGAAATTTCATGAGCATTGAAGTTGAGTTGAGGAATTGTCTTCATACAAAAAAAGAGATGATGAGGGATGGAAAGAATACTCAATGATTTGATTATTTTCATTTTCGTCATGGATAATCTCACCACCTTGTGTCGATTGAAAAGTTAACTCTTCATATGGATAACTTGAAAAGCGTGTAGTATATTCATCACAAGTTGATGCATTACAAATGAGAGAGCACAAGGGATAGTGATATGAAGAGGAAGTTTCGATCAGAACATTTTCTTCGACTGGGTCAAATTCTAGATTTAATTCTATCAAATCAACATCTTTTAGAGAAACGAAAAGATAATATGGTGTGCTTAGGCATACATCATCACATATAATAATGGAGTCAGAATCATCAAAATGATGGTTTTCCAAGACTTCATATTGATCGAGAAAGTTGATTCTATTTGATTCATCACCTAGATTCTTAGATTCATTATCAGCCAAGAGTGAAGCAACACCATATTCACATATTCACACAAAGGACTGTTGGAGGATTAATCCGTCTTGCGGACAAGACCGATCTCACTAGTACTAAAAGTATCTAGCAACAAATATCCAAATAGACTAATCTTTCTCTAAGCATATATGATCTATTAAAAGCTCTATAAAGGTGTTAAGGACTTACCGTTTGTCCAGTGCTTGTTTGAAGTCGTTGTTGTCCTTCGCGTGCATGAAGGAGTTTTCCTCGTAAACCTGCAGTCACAAACAAGTAGAATATTACATAGCACCTGTATAGAAATCATCATAAACCATGCTTATCATAGTGATCAAGGAATCTATGAAATAAACCATTGATTGAAAGCTTATTGAGAAAAATGAGTATATTTGTATTAATTTCAAAAGAAGAAAATCCTTACAACCCGAGCCTTGATGTTGCACAGGACTTTCCGGGGTCCGAAGCAGGAGTCTCCTTTACTTTGATAAGCTCTGCACTCCTCCAACCAAGACAAATAGAGGTATGTAATCTCTCCTCACAAAAGTCTTAGTTAACTGAGTCTAAATCTCAACAACACTTAACTTCAAATATTCTAAAAGCTTGAACTCCCTTTGAGGCTACCCAATGCCTCTTTTTATAGTGGAAAAGAGGAGGTTTTCTATTCCAAGTATGAAGGGATAGAATCCTCCTTCAAAGGGATAAGCTCCTCACATCAAGGGGTTAGCTCCATAAGGTAAGGGATTCATGCACCTCACAAGAGCGGTTCTGCCACCGCAAAATCCATTCTAGAAGCTTCCAGAATTCACTTTTATTGAGATTTTTGGGACTTACTTGCACCTTTTTAATCTTACAGGGGTCCGCACCTATAACAAAGATAAAGTGCGTTCGGAAACACAGGGAAGCTGAACATTGGGTGCGGGACCGCAGGCAAGATAGCCATAAAGTGCGACACCAAAGTTTAGGAGACTTTTAGGAACTTTTTCTGATTTTCGAGGCTTGACATGAGGAACTAATATTTTTAGACTTGTAAAGGGAGAAGTATGAGTGATAATGAGCTCATACAGTTAGCAGAGTGTCAAGGTGACAATTTTCAGTGTAACAGATTGCCCCCTAAAGTGCAAAGTGTGGAATAGATGATGCTGAAGTCTGTCATATATGAAGAGTGTAGTACTTTATCATTTCAAGGATCATCCTGTGGACACCCCAGTCAACACCTGTAAAAAAATTCAATGCAAAATATATATGTATACGTATCATCACTGAGGTAGGCATTCCCATACTCAGATTAAACTAAAAACTGATTCAACTCTTCTGATACGAGAATGATTTTGAGTACATTACAGTATATACATGTGTGAATATAGTATGGACACAACCATATATATATAAATAGTCCATTGTATAAATGATAACAAAATTCCTCGCAGCCTGGATGGTAGAAACTAGATCCAGGGTCTTGATTTCCGCATCTCAAACTAGTACGATTCTATCCATGTGAATGAATGTGTCGAAGTCGAACATGGTAGAAACCACTTGATTACCAGTCAATGATGTAAACTGTTAACAAGTGTGAGAGTAACCACTAGTAATGTCAATGGCTCTCAAAGTACCCAGTACAATCCATGAAATGTGAATAAATGAGTTGAAGTCAAACACGTCAGGGAATCATTCGATCGAAGGTCAATGATGCAACCTGTCGTCGAAAGCGAGAAACTTGCCATTAGGGCATGCAGATTTCTAGGTACTGATGATTTCTGGATCAAATTCCTAGATAATGAGTTGTCGTCGATAGAAAGTGTTCTGTCATAGGCAAGCCCACAACATGACATCATAGATCAAGTTTTGAAAATATATCGACAAGGACTGACTCAGGGATGGTCAAAAATGGATGACAGATATTTTGCAGATGAATGGTTTATTTGAACTGTCCTCTTAAACACATAACGAAACTGCATATGGCTTAGTGATAGTTGACCCAAAGCTAATACCCAAAAACCAGATGAAGACTTTCAAATGAGGTTCGATTAACTGTTAGGCAAAGGATTTCCCAACCCAGGTGATTGAAAGTGTCGTGTTCAAGAGTGGTTAACTAGATTTTCGAAAAATCAAAATACCACAAACAAGTCATTTTTCTCTCTTTTCCCCCACCATTTCTGGCAAGTACCTCTTTATTTTTGACAAGCTTGAGGAGGATAACATTTGCTTGTTTATAAGCTCATCCTTCGGATGAGTCCAACTTAGTTTAAGATTCGAACCCTAAGAAGGAGTGGTTCGTTCCCGTTGAAAATTAAATAGGTCCTTTACTGTTAAATTTTAACGAGTCCAGTATAGGAGAAACTCGGTGTTTTTCAATTTTAGGGAGTCAGAAGAAAAAACTTAAGAAAACTCCATGGGTGTACTTTTTCGTAAATTTAGTCTCTCGAGCCCGAAAAAGGATAAAATAATGCGGGAGAGAACTCTATTGACCGCAATTAGTCAACATATACCTTTTTCGTAAATAGTCCATTTCAGTTCGTAAAAGGGGTAAACTTATACTGAAGGGACGATCATTCATTTACTTTAACGAGTTCAAACAATCAAGTACTCGGCAATCTTTTCATGTTTAGAGAGTCTGAAAAGGGCTTAAAAGAGAACTCCAATGTTTCGATTTTTCGTAAAATTTTGAAAGAGTCCGAAAAAGTGATAAAAGTATGCTCTTTGTTGAAAAATGGTCAATTCTCCTGATAAATCCAATTTCTGCACAAAAACTTGAAACATTACACATACCTATTTAAAATAAGTAAAAATTCTTTCAAAATACCCTTTTTAAAGTGAAAAATAAATTAATTAAAAATTCATCTATTCGAAAAAACTTATAAAAAGGACTTTTTCAACTTCATTTTTACCGTTCAAGTTCAGAGTGAAAAGTAGAAGCTTTTGGGTAAAAAGTTCCTGTGAAGATTCCGGAAGATCCGTCCAACTAAATCGAGAACCGTCAGTCCCAGGTAATCAACGACCTCTTAATCTTGCTTTTAATCCGTTTACAATTCTTTTTAGGCTTTAGTTTTCATTTTTTAAGGGAAAAATATGTTTAAGAAATTACCCGCGGGGATCCGCAGGCACAACACACATGACCTGCGGACCCCGACCTTTTTTCTATGTAGAAAAAGGTCGTGGGTCCGCACTTTTAATATATAACGCGTGCGTTCCTACGCAATGTGTATGAAGGAAAAGTGCGGTCCCTGCGCAATTGAATTTCAAAATCAAATTTTCCATTTCCCGCCCAAAAATTTTCAAATTAGATTGTTCTAACTTATCTTTTTATGCATTGTAGGATTAGCAAGATGTTGATTTGGAGAGAACGTGAGCATGAGGATGTGGATGATGCCGCGATGCTCCATTTTCCCACAATGCAGGCTTTAAGAGTATGTGGTTTGTATAAATTTTGGGCCATTCAGGGCATGAGGGCACAGGTAGACCTCCTGACATGGCTGGTAAATAGGTGGAATGTGCAGGACCAGTGTTTCATTATTGGCGGCCACCGGCTCGAAATTGAGCTGGAGGATATTTATTTTCTGACTGGTTTGTCCAAGAGGGGCGAACAACTTTCCTTGTTTGGGACTAGGCCAGGTGGCCAAACTGTCGCTAGTCTTCGACAAGAGTTCTGTAATGATGAGGCAGACCCCAGGGACAAACGGATTGATATAAAAACTATCATCCGTCCTGAGCTAAAAGTGATTGCATTTACTGTTACCAGACTGTGTCAGAGTGCTGCACTGCATGTGGCTACCGGTTCCCAGATGCGTATTGCTGTGGACTGTTTTCGAGGCACCATTTTCAACTGGTGCGAAGCTGTGTTGGCCAATGTAAAAGGCCAACTGACTAGAGCGAAAAATGGCAAACTAAATAACTTTGGATATGGATCCATCGTGGTCACTTTTTCTCTAGAGAGGGTACCCATGCTAGCTCCGCAAAGTATTCTTGTTGATGCTGGTCGACCCCGAGAACCTAGGATGGTTCGTTGGGTTGCATTGATGGCCCGTCACGGTGCTGAGATTGTTCGATTTCCTCCTTCGTATTTTCGTTGGCTGGACCGCCAACTTTTTGTCATTGAGGACTTTCCGTATGCCGGGATAGACTTCCGCGGCGACCGGGAGATGACTCTCCCAAACGGGGAACAATGGGATGAATCAGGTAAAAACATTTTCAACGAATTCTAAATTCTAAATTTTTTATTTTTTGATCGTCTTGTCAATTAATAACCAAATTTTTTTTTATGAATGCAGATGTGGGTCCATGGCGACTAGCCCATCTCCAGACTTATGATAGAAGACAACCAGTTGCAGCCGCACCAACCCCAGTAGGCCAATCAGCGGAAATTTTGTCTGATTTAGAGCATTATCTAGAGTGTCTGACTCTAGATATTCCAGAGACAGACATAGATGAGATCCCACTCAGATTACAGAGATACGTGATTGGTGTTCCAGGACCTTTTAGGAGGTTCCTGTGTAGGGTGGCTCGAGCAGTGGTTTCTTATCGTGATCACCATCAGTGATGGGATGATCGTGTTGTAGACTCATATTTTTGACTTTTTGTGTTACCATTTTGCCGATCATAAGGTGTTTCCAACCTATGATCGAAGATGATGTATATTTTTTGAAAACGTTCTATGCTATGATATATCACTATTTACCAGCTATCTGTATACATATTATGGATGTTATTTGTTTTACCGCTTTGATCATTGCAAATGTCGATTTATCATACTAGAAGCAACTGCGTCTGCTAATGTATTTAAATGTCTTGGAATATGTTGATATTCAATGTAATTGAATTCACGTTCCAAGAGACAAACTCTTAAAAATAACCATAATAACACTGGATTTCTAATGGCATAAACTCGATTCAATTGTAATACAACAAGTTCAGAATCCAACCTAACAGTCAAACTCCGAATTCCAAATGATATGGATTTGGATAATAACACAATCACTGCACTATACTCGGCAATGTTATTCGTTGTTTGACCAAGGCTTACCCCATGCATGGATACTAACTCATTAGAGGGTGAATAAATAACCCAAGCTGCGGAAGAAATGTTCCGTGTACTATGACAAGCACCATCAGCAAAACCAATGTAGGTTTTAAGAGACATCGACATCTGCAATATCAGGAGTAAAACTCAGATAAGCAGGAATAGTGATAAAAACACACTTCTAAACTAAGCACGCTTTCTAATCTAAAACACACTAGCAGTAAAGAAATCTAATCTAATAAAAAATATCTCCATACCAAGTTAAGCATAGTATCGCTTCAGATAAAGTCCATTTCTAGGTTTATCCAAAGGGACACCGTCGAAATCTATTAGCTCATAGGCCCCTTTAGCTAGCTTTTGCTTGACAATAAAAGGGCCATGCCACATGGGCATGAATTTCCCAGCTCCTAGCTTATCGTTGGCTTGATCATAAACTAAGACTAGGTCTCCTTCTGAAAAATTTCGAGGGGTAACACTTCTGTCGTGCTGAGCTTTTATTCGTTTAACATGAGCCTCGTTTGCTATTACGGAATTTCGTCGATTCTCATCCAGCTGAGCTAAGTACAGGAAACATTTCTCCTCCTCAGACGTAGCTGGGAGTAATTCTATGGCTAATTTTAGTGACGGAATTTCGCATTCAATCGAAAACACAGCTTCCAAACCGTAAACGAGTTGAAAGGGAGTGAAACTAGTTGATGTTTTTACTGAGGTTCGATATGCCCAAAGTGCTGAAAATAACATGGAATGCCAATTCGTTTTGTGAATACCAATAATTCGTCTAATCATGGTGACCAAAACTTTATTTGTGGCTTCAACCAAACCATTGGCTTGTGGATAATACGGAGTGGAAATATCGTGACACAGGCCAAGTTGATCTGTCAGTTCAGTCATCATGACATTGCGAAAATGACTTCCATGATCTGTAATAATGGCTTGAGGAACATCGAACCTAGCAATTATGTGATTAAATACGAAAGTTGCAGCAGTTTTTCCGTCAGCCGAAAATGTAGGCATCGCCTCGGCCCACTTAGTAAAATAATCTACTGCTAAGATAATATATGCATGCTCCCCGGCCGAGTGAGGGTTACATGTAATAAAATCGATACCCCATTTCGCGAAAGGACCAACAGAAATTATGGGATGAAGAGGAGCGGGTGGCGCGCGCATCTTACGATCAAAAAGTTGACAATTTTGGCATTTTTGGACTGCATAAATACAATCTTTGAATAATGACGGCAAGAAATAACCAGCGCGTAATATCTTTTGGGTTGTGGCATACCCAGACATATGACCGCCACATGCTCTAGAATGGAAATTATTTAACACCTTTTCAGCTTCTTCATGAACAAGACAGCGTCTGAAAACAGAATCCCCTCCATGACGATAGAGTGTTTCACCAATAATATTATACTATTGGGATTGGAAGCATATTTTCCGTCACCAAGATTGTGAGATTTCAAGCCGAAAATATGGGTTTGGAGATAAACATTGATATCTCCATACCATGGATCTAGCGTACTGATAAGAAACAGAGATTCGTCCACAATGGGCTCTTCTGCCACAGTTTCAGTATCAGTAGAGGGAAAATCACACATCAGTTCCGTAAATACCAAAGATTTCTTTGCCTCGGATTTCTCAAACTCCATGTCAAATTCCTGTAGGATAACTATCCATTTTGAATACTTGCCCCCTAGCAATTGTTTGGTTAAAATATACATCATAGGGTTGAAATCAGAAATTACTGTGGTTTTACGTAACAAGATGTAGTGTCTAAATCTCTGGAAAGCTTGGACAACTGCCAATGCCAATTTCTCCACATGCGTGTATTTGATCTTGGTCGGATGCAGATTCCGACTAAGATAGTAAATCACATGTTCAGTGTGAGGTTCATTTTCCTGAACTAACACCATCCCAATGGTGGAATGAGAAGCAGCGAGATGCAAAATGTAATCCTGGTTGTAGTTGGGAGGATGCAATAACGGTGCATGGGTCAACGCGTGTTTAAGTGCATCGAAATATCGATCAGCGATCTCGTCCCAAAACAATGGAATGTTCTGTTTCAATAACCGGGTGAAACCCTTTGTAAGCTCGGCATAGTTAGGAATGAACCGACGTAAAAAGTTTGCTTTCCCCTGCAAACTTTGGAGTTAGTGTAAAGTCGAAGGAGGAGGTAATTTAACAATAGCTTCGACCTTCGACGGATCGACACGAATGTCTGATTTCAAGACAACAAAGCCCAGTGAACGACCCGACTCTACACAAAAAACACATTTGTGTGGATTCAGCCTAATCTTATAATGCCGACATCTCATAAATATAGCTCGTAAATGAGTGAGATGGTCGGCCCTGCGTGATGAATGAGCAGGTAAATCATCAAGATACGGCTGCACAGTGTGCTTAATGTCATGAAACGCATAAGACATTGCCCTTTGAAAAGTTGCTCCAGCGTTCTTCAATCCAAAGGGTAGCTTGCGATAAGAAAATTTCCCCCACGGACAAATAAAAGTTGTTTTTGGCTGATCAGCAGGGAGTATGTTTATTTGATTATACCCGGAAAAGCCATCCATAAAGGAAAACATTTCGCTACCTGCAAAATCATCGATTATCTGATCGATATAGGGAGTTGGATAATTGTCTTTGGGACAAGCTCGATTAATATCCCTATAATCGATACATACTCGTATCGTTCCTTGTTTTTTAGTCACAAGAACAATATTTTATACCCAATCCGTCAAGGGAATTGGATAAATAAAACCTGCACGCAGTAATTTTCAACTTCTGCTTTGATAGCAGCAGCTTTTCTAGGATGTATTTGACGTAAACGTTGACGAATAGGTTTGGCATCCGGGTAAGTCTTGATTTCATGTATGACAATTGATGAATCAATTCCTGGCATTTCTTCTTAAGACCAGGCAAACACATCACGGAATTCTTGAAATAGGGCTTTATAAGCTTTAGTTTCATCTTTAGTACAGCAAGCACCTATATGAATGTTTTCAATTATTCCTAGTTTTACTGAAATGTCAATTGGAACCGTTCAAGAAATATTTTCTAAATTTAACTCAGAATCAGGATTTTGCAATGGATTCTGGGGTTCTTTGACATATTCAGCAGTAAAAATTGAAGCGAAATCATCTTCAAAATGATCTGGTTCAGGTAAAAACGAATATCGATGATGCATATCTTCCCATGGTAAATCATCAACAGAAAAAAATTCACGAATCTGCTCATCAATATGAACAACATCCGGAAATGTCGTTGTGGCTGAACTGGATAGAGAAAGTGATTCCTCAGTGATCCCATTCATTGGATCAATTCCGGTTGAAGAGGTGTCGGAAAGTGACTGTACGGCCTGGTATGAAAGTTCAAATGGACTCAAAGGCATCATGCCATCAATTGAATCTAACTCAGAATTAGAAGGTATGATCCAAGGATCATCAAACATAAAAGTATTTGACGAAATCATGTGAATAGTTGCAACAGCAGGCGATACATTAGGAGGAGGAAAGGCAAAAGTTCCTAGTAAACCAGAATCTTTAACTAATCCTACTCCAACATCCTTATAAGGGATAGTCACTTTACCAACGTGCTGGATTGTTTCTGTAGAGGCTGGGTCGGAAGAGAAATAAGTTAACTGATCTATTGTGACGATCTTTCCTTGATATGGAAATTTTATGAGTCAAAAGACCGAAGAAACAACAGCAGTCATCGTATAAGACCAACTACGACCCAGAAGAAGGTTGTAATCTAGAGGGGCATCAACCACTTCCACATCTAGATTTACAGTTTTACCTTCGACCCCTATGGGTAAATCCTGCAAAATACCAAAAGGGTGGAAACCTCGACCATCAAAAGCCTTAAGAATCGTCGGAGATTGGTTAAGTGTAGGAGAACCAAGCGATTTCCGACACTAAATTGACCTAATACACGTTGAAGCTCCCTCATCAATCACAGTCCGATAGATCGGTCTATTTTTTACTAACACTGGTATCTGGAAAGCCATTTGATGAGGTAGACGAGGTGTACTATTTTCTAAATTGAAGATTATAAGATTAGAATCCTGAACATCTATAGCTCCTATAGCAGACAAAAGCAATTTACGATGTGCTGGGCAGATTGCAAAACTTCCAAAGCCGACATTGCTGAAGGGGAAATAGCTAAGTCTTCAACAATGTTGTAATTCTGAGCAGCTCTCACATGTGGATTGAAAGCTGATTTACGAAGAACACCTTTAGCAGGCGGTTTTATTATTAAGTCTGGATTTTGTTTCTCGATCTATAGCAGACCAAAAATAGGAGGAGGTGTAGTTGATACATTTGCATTAGAAGATTCTGCTTCTTTCCCATCAACAATATTCTTAGTACCATAATCTTGCGATCGCGTCACAATCCTTACATGAGACATCATCAAAACAGGTTCTTCTGAAGCAGTCGAAGTGGAACCAACCATCTTGTATCTTGAGTTGGAAAAGGGTCCTTCAAGACAGCAAGTTGTTGCGAACCTTTAACGAATTTTGCAACCTCTGCACGAAGTGGCATTCCTTAGTGAACTGATCCTCGTCACAAATGTAACAAGGGTAACGAGGTTTTCACTTTTCGTCATTGGATTCATTTTTATCAGTTTTCTCTTTCAAATTTTTCTTGTTTTTACTCTTCCCTTTATTTTTACCACTGGATTTAGATTTAGCCATAGATGTCTCTACGACATGAATGTCGGCAGAAATTTCGAGGGAAGATTCTCCTTTCGGGGAATCTGGTAAAGTTATAATAGGAGAAGAATTCTTTGAAGATTTCTTCTTACTTTTCGTATTGACTGTACCAATCATGCCATCAGCAGCATGAGACCCTGAAGGAGCAGCAATTATCTGACCTTGTTTTGGAAGGTCAGGGCTTTTTTCGTGTAAAGTACCTGACTGCGTGTAAACGAGGTCAAGGTACTGAGCTTGAGAAATCACTAGCATTCAGTAGCAACACCAGCTTTAGCTACATCTTCAATGATCTTGGGCAACAATTATTTAACAAACCATTCTGCCAAAATTTGATCCAAAATATAAACTTTCACCAAACGCCTTCTACGTCGCCATTCATGAATATGATAAAAAATATACGTAGACGTAGATTGCTTAAGTGAAGTTAATAATTCCGTGCCATTGTCGTATCTGACAGGCAACTGAAAATGAGTCAAGAAGGCAGTTTCTAACTGACTGAAATTATGAAACGAGCCTCGTGGTAACTCAATGTACCATTTGGCTGCAAGACCAATAAGAGTCCTTTGGAAAAGACATAAGCGAATCGAATCATCAATAATTGAATTAGACGCACACCAGAGGTGATAAGTCATGACATGATTTGATGGATCCTCTCCTGACTTACCTTCAAACTTCGGTATATCACTGGGCAGCTTATGTGGCATTGGTGGCTAGTACGGATAATAGAAAATCGGATCATTCGTAAGGCGTGTCAAATCAGGTAAATCCAAAGTTGCAATAAATGGTAACTGACGGTTAGGGTCACGAAAACTTTGAGTAGCCAAAGCAATTCCAGGAGGTGGATACCCAGGATAACTGGGAATTGGATTTGCGTTAGGAATCGTGTAACCTCCTGGAAAACGAGGATTAACCGGACCAAACTGGGGTTGTTGAGGTTGCTGATAAGTGTAGCTCGGGTACGGTTGATACTGATAATTTGGATTTTGTGAACTGGGACCGAATTGAGGATATCCCTGGTACGGTTGATACGTCAATTTTCATTGACTTGTGACAAATGTACTCGTACCGGCTTGTCCTCCAGGCATCTGAACCGAAGTCTGAACGGAAGGCCCTGATTGGGGTACAGAGACTTGAGGGATTTTTACGGATGCAGGGATAGACGAACTCGGCATTACAGATACTCCAGAAATAGGTGTTACAGGTTGGACAGATGTAGCAGCAGTTGCAGCAGTTTGAGGTGGAGTCTGAGGTGTAATAGGCGCAGACTGCTGAACAGAACTAGGTGCAGGAGTTTGAATAGTAGGCTGGACAGGTTGTTGGGTTAGACAAAAAAACAAAGGTTGTCCAGGTTGATAAGGTAACTGAACATTAGGCTGCATAGGCTGTTGATATTGGGACGAATCCCACACCATATTCATTCCGGGGTATTTTCCCGCAGAAGGTTGAACATAAGGACCATAACCTGGTTGAACGTAGGGTTGATAAGTAAGTGGTAAATTTCCGGCTCCTTGTAAATATGACTGACCAGAAGGCTGTTGGTAACCTTGAATTGGGTACTGACCTTGAGGTTGATAACCCTGAGGTGCGTACTAAAGCTGGGGTTGATAAGGACCCTGAGGAGCATATTGAGCTTGGGGTTGACCCTGGGGCGTGTACTATCCTGAAGGTTGATAACCCTGAGGTATGTACTGCCCTTGGGGTTGTCCCCCAAAATAATATGATTCCACAGTTTGTCCTGGGAAAAAGCTACCTTGAGGTTGACCCCTAGGTGGTAACTGACTTCTTTAAGGTTGCCCCCCAGGTGGTAACTGACTACCTTGAGGTTGCCCCCCAGGCGGTAACTGATTTCCCGGAGATTGCCCTCCAGGTGGTACCTGACTGCCTTGAGGTTGCGGATTTGGAATATTACCAGACATCATAAAAATTTTCCCTTCATTCGACGTTTCAGTTTTAATTCCACTTAAACCAGATGATAACACGCTTTCAATCGATTGAGGAGCTTCCCCCGAGAAAGTACCAGACAGAGCCTGATATCCCGAAGGAACAGAAGGACCACCATGTAAAAATGATTCCGGTGTCTGGGAAAACATGGATGATTCTCCTCCAATAATGGATGACAGATAATAACCTCTGGGTGTTGGATGAAATGGAACTCGAGGTGGAGAAAAAGCAAGACCCGGATTCTCTAAAAAATTCGTTAAGGATAAGTACCAAGCAGTAGATCGAATAGGGCTGTAGAAAATTGATTCACGCTCCCTAAGATTTAACGACTGAGGGGTATTGGGAAGAGATAAATATTCGTCTGGATTAGTGAGTTCTTCAATAGAAATTAGTCCAGATGGAAGATCTTCAGTGACAATATTTCTTACCCTAGGTGAACCAAGATCGCTGGAAGTTGGTGAAATAAATCCCGAAGATGTTTCCAAAACAGAAGGTTCAGTTTCAGGTTCAGAAATTTCAGGTTCGTCAGCCCATTCCCTGGAAGGAGAAATACTACCAGTAACTTCAGAAACTGAAATCGGCTCTTGAATGTGTTCTGTTATGGGTATTTGATAATCAGGATGAACTACTATGGATGAAGTTCCAACTTCTGTTGATTTAATCCTACTGCTACTAGACGATACCAGAGCACGAAGCCCTTCAAGCTGACTTGGTGAATATTCAGGGGTTTTCCCTTGTAGTCTCCGGGATTGTCTCGGAAATTCCGCCACGATTAAATATTTTACTAATCACACGCAAACAAAGAAAATTTCAATGAAAACACCTAAAGCCTCTAAAAAAAAAACAGTTGAATCACACGCTTAAAAATCTAGGAGTTCAAACCACACACAAACAGTAACTTCCCGTACTAAAAACACTAGTTGGTGATGAAATCCAACTTAGTATAAATTTAATACATAAAGGGCGGTTGGAATAGTTACCCCGACAACCTGCTTAATGAAATAGACTGGCACAAGTTTCCTCACAAAACCATCTCATGTGAAGATAACCCCCCAGAGAGTCCAAGTGAGTCTATTCGACGTCTGCTCCAGGTGCAGTGAGATCTTTCCTTCACCGTCACCTTAGGAAATAATCTTAAGTTTGTAGACATTAAGGTTACCAATAGTAACAAATATAACTGGGGGAACAGTCTACGATCCGATCTCACGCGCAAGGGCAGAGTAACAAAGCTCAATCCCCTTGAAGGCTCCTCGACATGGTTAATCCGAGGTTTACCGACAAGTGACCCCAGGCTCCTCGACAATGGTTAATCCGAGGTTTACCGTTTGTAATACACGCAAAATATTCTATCTTCCCCAATGAAACAGAATTGATTGTCTCAAAGGTTCGGACATGATCTCATGATTGACTTCTTTAAGAGAAGCTTCCCAGATTATACAAATTACGATTGGGTTTATTTCCTACTGCAAGATTTGTCTACTTGTTTGTTTTACTACCTTGGAGAGTTAATTAATCCCTACTCCAAGATACTAGCCTAAGCTATGTTGGTGATAAGAGCCCTAGAAAATAAAAATATTGCTAGATGAATTTTAATTAAGCGTTACTTTTAAGAGTTGTTTCTTAATTCAATGGGTGCGGAAGTGAAACTCTGATGGTGTGAAGACTCGACTTCCAAAAAACACTAAAAATGCACCTAAAAATGATAATCAGATCGTTTCCTTTCAATGAAGTTCTAATTAAGGAAAAGTTAGAGAATGCAATTCTTTTAATGAACAATTCCTTCTTTAAACATTAAGAGCAATTGAAAGAAAACATTTTTGTCTTTTCAGCAATAACTCAAAAAAGTTAACAAACTATCAAAGCTCATAAGAAAATCCTTTCACTTTCAAAAACTCGAAGCTACAAAACAAATTTTCTTCCAAAGAGATCTACAAAATTCTATGAAAAACACTCAAAACTATCAAACTAATTCTGAGACCTACAAATTTTAATAATCTAATTGAATTAAAGCTTTAAAAAAAAAAAAATTGAAGAAGGTTTTACTTAGCTATTCAGGGAACTAAGGATCTATTTGCTCAGAATAAAAAACAGATCAAAAACACTCAATTATGTTTTTATAAAAAATGAAATTCAAAAACCAATAACAAAGTTTCTTTTTGAAGGTTTGCAAAGAAACAGGTAACTCTATTTCTTAATAAAGGATGATTTCACAACCAGGCCAGATTCAGCAAAAGACAAAAGACCAATGTAATCTTAGGTACTTCCAACAGTCAATGCTTTGAATCACTACAAAGACCAAGTGAAAGACAATCCAAAATGAAAAACTTCTAGAAAATCATCAAAACACCAATACTGCTAAGACTCTTTCACAGAAAGCTTTTGACAGAAACAATCATCAATCTGGGCAGAAACTAAAAACTCTAAATTACAATAAAGATAAACTAAAGAAATAAATCTAAAGTTTTTCAAAATTTTAACAGGGTCCGCAGGCTTGCAGAAGTAACAGGTGCGGTACCGCACTGTTTACTAAAGAAAATATGCGAAACTGCCTGCACTGTGCAAAGAAGGCAAAGTGCGGTCCCAGGAAAAATTAGAGAAAAACATAAAAGATCTCAAAATTTTCAAAAACAGAGAAAACCTAAGCTACCCAGGCAGATGTCTATCAATCAAAAACTAGGAAAAACGTTTCCTCAAATCAAAATAAAAGAGAACCAAAAACAACAAGTTCTTTCCCCAGTGGAGTCGCCAATTTGTTGGAGGATTAATCCGTCTTGCGGACAAGACCGATCTCCCTAGTACTAAAAGTATCTAGCAACAAACAGCCAAATAGACTAATCTTTCTCTAAGCATATACGATCTATGAAAAGCTCTATAAAGGTGTTAAGGACTTACCGTTTGTCCAGTGCTTGTTTGAAGTTGTTGTTGTCCTTCGTGCGCTTGAAGGAGTTTTCCTCGTAAACTTGCAGTCACAAACAAGCAGAATATTACATAGCACCTGTATAGAAATCATCATAAACCATGCTTATCATAGTTATCAAGGAATCTATGAAATAAACCATTGATTGAAAGCTTATTGAGAAAAATGAGTATATTTGTATTAATTTCAAAAGAAGAAAATCCTTACAACCTGAGCCTTGATGTTGCACATGACTTTCTGGGGTCCGAAGCAGGAATCTCCTTTACTTTGATAAGCTCTGCACTCCTCCAATCAAGACAAATAGAGGTATGTAATATTTCCTCACAAAATTCTTAATTAACTGAGTCTGAATCTCAACAGCACTTAACTTCAAATATTCTAAAGCTTCAACTCCCCTTGATGCTACCCAATGCCTCTTTTTATAGTAGAATAGAGGAGGTTTTCTGTTCCAATTATGAAGGGATAGAATCCTCCTTCAAAGGGATAAGCTCCTCACATCAAGGGGTTAGCTCCATAAGGAAAGGGATACATGCACCTCGTAAGAGCGGTTCTATCACCGCAAGATATTTTCTGGAAGCTTCTAGAATTCACTTTTATTGAGATTTTTGGAAATTACTTGCGCCTTTTTGATCTTACAGGGGTCCGAACCTATAACAAAGAGAAAGTGCATTCCAGTACACATGATAGCTGAACATTGGGTGCGGGACCGCAGGTAAGATAGTGAGAAAGTGCGATACCAAAGTTTAGGAGACTTTTAGGAACTTTTCTCTGGTTTTCAAGGCTTGACATAAGGAACTGATATGTTAGACTTGCAAAGGGAGAAGTATGAGTAATAATGAGCTCATACACATAGTAGAATGTCAGGATGACAATTTTCAGTGTAACAAGGACTCTAGAAAAGGGAAGAAAGATTGAAAGAATCCTCACCTGCTTACTCCTCTACTTGCGAAATGTGACTACCTTGCACCTATTCATTGCTTAAATTTGGAAGAGATTGATTGGGAAGATTGAGGGGCAAGGGTCATGAGAAAGAGATGGTAGAGGATGAAAAGTCAAATCGGATTCAAGATTTAAATTAGCATCTTGTGAAATGGAGAAATTAGTCTTCACCATAGGCTTCATGAACCATTTCAGGATTTCCTCCATGAGATATAAATCATGAAAAGTGGAAGGGGAATGAGAAGATGGATAAGGAATTTTATTATCAGATTTTCCAACTTTATTATCGTCGCAAGGAAGCACCCTCATCGTAACTGGAAAAGTAGGAGGACAAGGAACAAAGGAGTAGCAGGTTCCTCCCCTGAAATTCGAGGTGTCTCATGATTTACAAAATTTTGGGAAGTAAAAATATCAGGAGGTTCAGATTCACCATGCAAAGATATGTGAACCAAACACTTAAAATTTTGTTTGAATAAATCCCAATTTGTGTATTCTCCCAGAAGTTCATAAAAAAGGTGAAGGAATCGATCAAAGAAATCCTCAAATGATTCATTAGGCTTCATTCTTAACTGGTTAATTATTTTAAGAACATCTCGGTAATCATACCTATCGAAGGCTTGATAAAGCTCATGAAGGAAATGATGAAAAGAATGGATGGAAGCAGATGGTAAGGTATGACACCATTGATTAACATGATCTTCAAGGGTGAGGAATAAATTCACACATGAAAAATATTCATCATCAATTTCGTAAATTTTAAGAAAATAATAAATGTGCTCGGTTATGGATGTTCCATCCTCACCATCAAAATTCAATTGGGACATGTAATAAAGAGGGTCATCAGGGATTCAAGGTTTTAAAAAAACCGCGGGAGTATGATTTAAGGATGAGTCATTTAAAATAAGAGATTTAAAACAGAATCGACGAGAACGTCTTGTCATTTGGCCTTCCTTATAGCGCCATTTGTTGAAGGTGATAGGAATCTGAAAACCAAGGGGATATCCCCGATGTGATGTCTCAATTAGACCTCACAACATTTGGAATAGGAGCTCCATCAAGAGTATCAGCCTGGTTTCCATATATTATTATATGTGCCTTTAGCTGTGAGTAAGAGAGAGAAGTGTGTATGTGCCTTTTCGAAAAGCAAGTAAGTGTGTCTAGTGAATGTTTGGTTGCAAGTATCTCAAAGTTCTTCTATTGTAGAGGGAGGAAAAGTGAGCCTCGAAGAGAGAGTCAATAGTACCACCCTAGTAGAGGCACACACAAGTGAAAAGAGAGTCTCCTAACATAAGGAAAAATAGTCCACATAGATGTGATGATTGTTACAACCATTACAACACATTTTCAATTACATAACCACTAAAATAACCGAAATAGTTCAACTACTTTAGTTCAGGTGAAAGAAAAAATGAATCATAAACACTCACATAACATTCTTACAAATATTCACAGTACATGCATGAAAATGTGTTGGCCATCAGGCTTCAAGTATTAAGTAAAATTCCTTAGATACATGAATACAACGATCATCACTAGCTCCAATAGTGGAGCGGTGGAACCAAGAATTGCTTCCCAAAAGTACTAAATATGTCTCTCTGATTCCTTATGGGAGAAGACAAGGTGAAAATTCCTTTGCATGAACAATGAGGGTGTATATATATCAAATGGGGTGATCCTTCACCTCCCTTATGACTCTTGGACTACCCTCATGATTGTTTGACTTCTCATGACTTTTCGACTTCCTACATGACTCTTCACATTACATAGATGACTTTTGGACTTCCACTTTACATTACATTTTCCAATATAGAATTACCTAATCCACAAATGATGTGGCACATGATGGCTCATGACACGACATGACATGACACTGATGACATGGAAATGTCAAGTCACTTTTTGTTGTTGCTTTCTTTGTGTCTTCTTGAAAAGATGGTGCATGTTCTTCTTTGTCTTCCTCCTTATGGATTGAAGATAAGGAGTCTTCAATGTGGTCTTGATCTTCCATATTCTATTATAATCTAGTTTTCCTTCATCTTCTTTTTTGACGATCATCTTATCTCCTCAGTTCCTTAGGTGTATTCTAGCATGGTCTCCTTCTCCATCTCCTTCATCATCATCTTATCATGACATAATAGAATACCTGCGACTACATTCCACCCATGACAAGATGACATCAGTTTAATAAACCCCTATCCTAAGATGATTTATGAAATCACTTTTTAGGGTTAGAACTGGTGATTAATTGAGTGAATGACTTAGGGATTACACATTTCCAGACCCCAAGGTCTAGGATTGAGGCTTGAGAATGTGCAATGGGCAGTTTAGGATGGCCAGGTTCAAAGGGTTGTGCAATTGAGGGACTCAAAGACTCAAGTCGGAGGCTTGAGTCTTACGACTACGCAATCCAGAGTTATGGGGGCCTAGGAAGAGATACTACACAGTTGAGGGACTTAAGGGCTCAAGATGGATGCATGAGGCTTAACACTTCATAGTGCATAGTTTTGGAGGACTGGGTTGAGTGATTACGCAGTTGAGGGATTCAAGGAGTTAGGATGAGGGCTTGAGCACTGACTTTTCCCACTTCCCAATGTTTGAAGGATAGGGAGTCTAGTTGATTGCGCAATTGCATAGTTTGGGAGCTCAAGGATGAGGCTTGAGGACTAAGACTACGCAATGCACAGTTCAGGCCTAGCTGGAGGAAAATATTATGCATTTTTGGAGCTCAGGAGCTGGGCTTGAGCACTAAGGATGCATAGTGCATAGTTTCGGGGTAGAAACTATGCATTGTGTAGTTCCAAGAGACAAGGTTGTTGCTTTAGGGTTGAGACTTTGCAATGTGCAGTTCAGTATGGCTAAAGGAGGCTGAGTGGTCCGATCAAAGATTTTTCCCAATTAGTGAGATGAAGATAAGAAAAATCATGACTATAAACATGACCACACACTTAGATCACTTTACGACATGACATGGAACACTCAAAACACATGAACAACATAATTTCCTTAATGCAACAACTTTGCGATGACCTACACTAAGTGTGACACAAAAGATACACTTTGCGATGTTTGTGACGACACTTATGCGACAGTGCTTGAAAATTTTGAAATGAGTGTGATGCATATTCACATGGTAAGACCACCTCATTTACACAAAGGTTACCCCTTGAAACCACCAAAATTATCTTTCCTGCGTTGTGCGACACTCCACATGTTAAAAGATGACATTTACTATATGAAGAGAAAATTGCGAATGACACTTGCGATACAGGAATGACAGTGAAAGAGACATATTCGAGAGTGAAGATGACATGGAAATGACACTAATTAAAATGAAAGAAAGTGAAAGCAACAGTTTAAAGCATGAAAATGACACTAATTAAAGTTAAATCAAGCCAAAGCGACAGTTAAAAGCATGAAAACGACACTCGAGAAAGAGAAGGTGCGCAAAAGTGGCAGTTTGAAAAGATTACCAAAATAAAAATACAAATGTAACCAAAAGTGAGGGACTGTAAATGATAGTGTGCACTAGCTGTTGACATGGGTTGAACATTTCACAAGCATTGTCTTTATGGACTGTGCTATGTTTGTTCAAGCTTGCGTAAAATAATTCCCTCGTGAACTTGAAGCGAACTGAGCATGTGTGAACAAGTGACTTCGACTGATCAAGAAGTCACCATGGAACAACCAATCACAAGATACATAGTAGGCTCCAAAATTAAAGTTTAGGTAAAATTTTTGGAGGGTGTTTGTCATAGCGACAATAGGGTTCTACTCTAGTTCTGGTTCAAACAGGTACCATGGTCATCATTACTATCATCCTTACAAGAGGAGTGACAGGGGATATTTTCCGAATGAGTTCAAGAAATTTAGGCCACCTACATTTGATGGAGAGCTAAAGAAACTAGAAGATGTAGAGGAATGGTTGCTTGGGGTGAAGATTTTCTTTGAGCTGCATGATTACACAAAAAACGTGAAGGCCAAGATAGTTATTTTCAGTCTCAAAGGGAAAGAAAACATCTGGTGGGTAGATGTGAAACGGGTCATAGACATTAGGACAGAGGAGTTGAGTTGGTATGAATTCATAAGACTCTTTAGGAAGAAATATTTATTAGATAGGTACTAAGAATAAAAATCCAAGGAGTTCTATGAACTGAAGATGGGATCGATGACAAACTAGGAGTAGATGACTAAGTTCTTGGAATTGTTGAGGTATGTGTCATATCTTAAGGATGAGAAAACCAAAGTTCAGAGATTTATTAATGGATTTCCATTATAATTTAAGGATCGGATTGAGTATGATGAACCTCAGTTGTTGGAAGAAGCCATTAGAACATTGAAGCACTGTTATGAGAAATCGAAGTGCAAGACCGAGTCTGATACTAGTGTATCCCCTTATTGTTATTGTTAGTGTAGCCCACTTATTTTTATTGTTGTGCCCATGTAATCCCCATATTTTTATTATTGTGCCCCATAGAAGCCCACTATTGTTATTATTGTACCCTTACATTATTATTGTTATGTAGGCTCTCATTATATTGTGACCCCCTAGACTCCTATATATAAAAATTAGGTTTTTTCATTTGAATCATCCAATAATTGTTCTTTTATGCAATGTAAAGGAGGTTTCCCCCTCAAAGAGGGTAATTTCTAAGTCTCTAATCTATCTTTTCTTCTATTTTGTGAGTTGGTATCAGAGCTTTGGATTCTAGGGTTTCTCTTCTTAAAATAGGTCATCTTAGAATTTTCGCTATAAAGTTTTTTATACGAATATTCAGAAGCTAAAATTCAAACCACGTGGATTTGATATATTCATGAACTTTGTGCTGGAATTTGAGATCTTGTTTCGCTATATTTTCGGAGATATGATCTGAGGAAGTTAGGGTTTTTGAAGGCTCCAAAATTCAGTCTCAAAGAGGTGACCTAGGGGAAATCATCATAACTTTCGTTTCAGGAATTAGATTTAAATTCTTTAAAATGTGGAAGAAAGTGCACAGACTTTAGTTTTTTGTGTATCCATTTCAGGGCCTAAGGTTGAAATTGTGACACGTGGAACTCCGTACAAGTTCGCTCTATTTAACCAGTCTATAATCGGGTCATCGTGGGAGATCGGGCATAAATTTATCTTGAAGAACCCAAATTGGGTTTGACCTATGGAATTGGAAAGAAGACTTGAAGGGCTACTAGAGGACCGAAGTTAAAATATTGGGGATCTAAAATCACAGAGATACATCAGGTTCAATATCGAGCTCCTTAAAAGTAAGAAAAAAGTGTGTATTCTTTTTAAAATTGCATAAATTTTGTTTGAAAAATTAGTTTGAAGTGATTCCATTAGAGAAATTTTGAGGTATAAAATGGGCCTCCTAAGAAAAATGTATAACCAAAATAAACTTTATAAGAACCAATAGGATTCAAGATGATGATGTCAACCATTGGGGATGATTCACTATTTATGGGGTAAAAAGGTAAAAAGATTAAAAAATAATAAAATAATAAAATAACTTTTTAAACTTGTATTTTCAACTTATCTCGCTAAGGTTTTACTCAAATTTTGAGAGGGAGTACTCGTTGGATGAAAAATTTAATTCCCTATCCAAGGAGTATCCATTTTTCATACTTTCGATTGACCATGCTACATGAAAAATGAGAAATACATGAAAGAACATGATTCCAATAAAGTTTTTCATTTATTTCTCATTTTTTCTGTAGCAGGGTCCATCAAAATTATGCAAAATGGGCACTCCTTGGATGAGGAATCAAAATATGCATCCAACGAGTGTTCCCACTCGAAATTTGGGTAAATCCACAGGGAGATAAGTTGAAAATAAGAGTTGAAAAAGTAGTTTTTTTTCCTTTTTCCCTCTAAAATTTGATGATGTATTATAATCTTATTTTATTATTTCCAATATTATTTTATATTTTCCTTAGGAGGCCCATTTTAGACCTCAAAATCCCCCTAATTCAAGGGCATATTTAAGCATAGATATAAGTATTGGGTTCTAAAATTCCTCCCAAAATGAATTCCACACCCATTAAGCCCTCGGAAAGCTCTATTATGACACATGAAGAGGAATAATTGTAACGTGATATATCAAAGTTACAAGACCAAGTGCAAAAAATTTAGATCTCGCAAAGAGTAACCAAAGATGGTATGAAAGCTAAGATGGATGGAATAGAAGCAAAAATGGAAGATTTAAGGATGGATTAAAAGTGGACATGGATGGTTTAAAATCAAACATGGAAAATGTTGGTTCTCAAGAGATAATACCTTGGTTGTGGAAAGGAATCAGTGCTTAAGACATTTTTAAAAGTGTGTCACATAAATGATTACGTTATAAGGTCTTTGTTCTATCCCTTTGGAAATTAATTTCTTAAAACCATTAAATATCTAAAGTAATAAAATATTTCACAGTGCCTTTATTGTTGATATCTGAATGAAAAGAAAAAATGTTGGGTGAAAATAAAAATAATATGTTGTCATACAGAATATATTACTTTAAGTTTCAGAATGAATTTGTGAAAGGAGAAAATTTGGAGTGAAGGAGCGCATATTAAGGTTATTTAACTCCCACTTACGGATGTAATTAAGAGATCGGCAGCTACATTACTTCACTTCATTCAAAGAAGAAAGAACACAATATGACATAGGAAACACGAATCACCATCAATAGATGTAGGAAACTTGATTCTTCTTTCATTAACTCATCAGAAAAATAAGTACAAAATTGAAGTCTTCTAGAGGTCCAAAACTCGGAACCCTCTTCTTTCTATCTATCTTTTTAAATACATACAAAAGCAGTTTGTAACTGCTAGAAATTCTTGAAACTACTCTAACTATTTAAACTGTTTAAACTATGTATTACATTGCAATTGAGGGAATAATTATAGCCTAGATCTTAAAAAAATAAAACTTGAAATATCATTCTTTTTGCTAAATCTGATTTGTTGTTGATGTGTCTCTCTGAGGTGTTGATGTGTCTCCCTGAGGTGTTCATGTGTCTCCTGGCAGATCAGACATCCATGCCCTACATTTCTTCCAGATTTCAATATTGTTCTTAGGAGAATTGACTAGCTTGTGATACTCCAATCTGAAAGAATTGATCCTAGTGTGATTAGGCCTTTCCACAAACAAGGTCTTAATCATCCATAATAATTGAAAATGCCTATGTAGAAAACTCACAATTGTGGCTCCCTTTAAGACTGCATTTTTTCCATGAGTATTATCGATCTTGCTTTTTTCTCCCACTAAAAAAGTCTCATATGAATCCCAATATAATAAATTTCCTTGCATATCCCAACACGATGGCAGTCCAGCTCTGGTCCTTTTGTTAAACATGGTGTTGAATTTATCCACATCTTGTTGATCTCTATCAATTTCTTCTCTGCTAGTTTCCTGCAAGAATTCTTCACAAAAAACTTATTGATTTCGAGAACACATAATGTTCTATCTTTGATTTCATGCTCTTCTATCTCTTGATCTTTCTTGGAATTAACAAAATCAATAAACCTTTTTTCCCATAGAGCTCTGTTGAGTAAATTCTACTTATCAGCAAGAATGAGCTCTTGTAAATCTCTGATTATGCTTTCTCTTCTGAAACTATAATTAGTGATTCCCAAATTGTTTTCATTACCTCAATAATCTCATTCCACACAATATCTTTGGCTTTAATTAAATACATGTTTCCCTTTACTTTCTCTATAATATTCTTGAATTCTTCATAATCTACCTAGTAATCAGATTTATATTTCTTAACTTCCCCATATATGGCATGTAATATTTTCATTGGTGTATCAAGATCACTCTGGGTTTTCTTGAGATCAATCTCTGCCATTTTCAATTTTGTTCTCCATTGCGATAATCTAATTGTTGGGTCATCATCTCCAGGTGATAAAACTATGGTGCAAACATGTGAATCAATCTGACCCTGCAGATTAACCATTGTCTCCTTTAATCTAGAAATTTCTTCATCTTTCTAAAACAACTGTTGTAAAATATTTTCTTTCTCATTTTCTACTTCTGCTACCACTGCTACCATTGGATGTTCCCCAGTAGGTAGCTTTAGCTTTTTCTTCAACACATTAATATCTCATTCTGCACTTTGTAACAATTTTTCGCAGCTGGTCTATCATTGGGATTCACTCCAACTTTTACAATTATTTTCTTCAATTCTTCATTTTGAGTCGAAAGAGCCCTGGAATTAGATTTATGTAAATTTAGCTGCTTGATTACTTTTCCCAACATATTCTCAGCCTTATTAGAAGCTTCACTAGTTTTATTCAAGCCATTAACAATCAATTGACCAGTTTGCATGTGTTAGTTAAATTTATCAAGTAAAGGGATATTTCTAGTATCAACAGTTAGATTTACAGTTTTGAAATTGTTGGATGACCCTACAGTCATTTAAGATGGGTGGGAGAAGGAAATTTTCAACTAATCCCTTTCTAAATCCATAGCAGTCAACAGTCTGGTCTGATCAGTATTAATCTGGTATTCAACTTGAGCCTCCACACTTGCTATGATCTTCTACTTATTTTCAGCAATTTGGGCAAAGACCTGCTTGATCAAAGGTACCTCATCATGAACAGCTTCATGTCTTGATGGTGAAGTTGGTGCATTTTGAGTATATCCTAATTGAATTGAGAAACCAAGTTGTATTTTTGGCATCTCTTCACTAAATTAGTTCTTTTCTCAGTTCTTTGTTCTTCATCCTCAAAATCGACAACCTTCTCTTTATTTCTTTTACTTGCCTTTTCATAGATAATTGGAGTCTTAATGCTAGTACTACGAGAGCTTGCAAAACCCTTGTAAGCTAGATTTTCCATTTCAGGTTTACTGTCATGAACAAATCAGAATAACCATTTCAATTCTTCTGTTAGAAATCACCTTGTGTGGATCATAAGCCCATTTCTCACCTAATAACAAATGCATGCTTTCTAACATTTGGTTTGCCTCATTTGTTGCATGTATCATATTTACTATGAAGGGTCCAATAGTCATAGGTAACTTAAATAGATGGCCTTTCTTCATTGGAACAAAATGTATATGATCTACATTCAAGCTCTGTCTAATAAACTCCAAGGAAAACATCCTCATGGGGACAAAGGTGGGCAATCTATAAGGCTCAATCCCAGCTCCATACAACCTAATGTCTGAATAATCATCATACACAAACCAATCTCCAAATTTTCAATTAACACTAAGTTGAAGAAACTCCCGGGCGTTCGACAGAAAACATGGAGGAGTGATTCCATTCAAAATCTTATAGAAAATTGGCATAAAATAAGCAGCAAAATCAAACAATCCTCCATCATTAGGTTCATTCATTATTACATCTGTCCAAAACACTATTGATTGCCTTTTCTTATTTAAATCTACAATATTCAACCCCAAATGTATAAATTCTTCTACATTTTGATATAAAAATAAATAAGTAAATAGTGAGGGAAATCTGAAAGACCCAGTGAGGGACAAGCTCATAAGCTGAGAATTAATGTTCTCTTGCCAATAGGAAGGGATGTCCAACACCACATTAGGCTTCATCATTAAAGAAAATAACCCAAGCACCTACCTGTCAATTCGATCAGCATCCTCCTTCCCAAGTATCTTTGACAAAAATTGCAGTACAGGGTTGACCTCTACATCAAAAATATCCAAGGAAAACTCGTTATCATCTGGAGAGAAACATCCTACTTCTGGCTTTAGAAATAATCCCACCTGTGCAAAATATTTCCCTACGAGACTATCATAGAATGCCATCAATGATTCTTCAGTAAAATTGACATAAGACTTTGACTCAAGACAACAGAAGGCTTGATGGATTAATAGAGATGTGACTTGAAGAACACTTTCTCCCAAATGATTCATCACAAATAATTTACTAGGATAAAATGTTGATACTAGCCAATGTATGAATTTCGGAAAAATATGGGTTTTCAGGACACATGCAGACATAACACTAGACCTGACCATGGCTGAGTAAATAGGATAATTTCGCTCATTGAGTAATATTTGTTGATTAAAAGGCAAGTGCTCAACTGTGCAAAGGTTATCCTTGACATCTTGTTCTGTATCCATAAGCACAACATGGCAGGAAGAGCCAAAGAGGGACGACTGTTTGGCCATACCTTTACTCAGGGTGGCGACTATACAAACTCAGAGGTGACAGGTTGGATGACTCAGACGTCTCTAGACAACTAGGACTGAAAACTGACAAGTGAAACAATGGGGTTTTAAACATATTTATAGATGTTGCGGGGCTTTCGAAAAAAAATGTGAATTAAATGCATGACTTGACACACAACAAACATATGATGTGACTGATGAACTGGCTCGCTTGCTATTGACATTGATTACTTGCGTCTCAGGTTGCTTATGTCACTACAAGAGCACTCTAAGGTACGACAAACTTATCGGAGGTTTTCCCCCGTAGTAATCGTGAACCATCGATCACAGTCAACAAGCTCTCAACAGGGTCAATTGCGAAGGCACCCTCGGCACTATACTGCGGGCTACTTTTGCCCGCAGGTTTCCTCCGATCATGATCAACTACTTTTCTTTTAAATCCCGCTTGGTGAGTTACACGACGATTACCCTGATGGTTGAGCCCACCTTCAAATCTCCACCCATAATATTAATACACCAACATATAAAACAAAAATTATTTTTTCGGCATATAAAATTTTTACATTTGTTCATTTTCTAACATATATGTTTTTTTTTGTGTTTTGAGAAATATTTCAAAATAAAATGAAAATGAGCCACAACATCTGGCTCCACCTGGGGATAGTTCTTTTTTCCACGAAAGAACTAAGAACCGCAAATCAGTGCCTTCACCTTGAGCATGGAGCCAAATATTGCTTGGTGACATATGAGCAATGAGAAATATAGTATTTACAATGGTAGAATGCTGACTTTTAGTGTTGGAAATAATGCTTCAAATATTTCCCATTCACAAGCAGCTGCAGAGATTCTCCATATAAATCTTCTAGAATTAAAGTATTGTTTGACCTGACTTCAATAATTATGTATGGACCATACCAGAGGGGGTCAAACTTACCATGCTTTCCTTTATCCTCCCTTCCAGTGTCCCATCTCAGTACTAAATCTCCTGCTTTAAAGAGGATTTCTTTCGCCTTCTTGTCAAAAATATACTTCATTTTTTCCTGATAAGTAATCAAGTTATATCCAACTTTGTCTCTAATTTCACTTAACTCAATCACCTTATTTATTATTCTTACCAGAGCATTAGGTTCTTCCTGAGGTTCTTGAAGGAAAGAAATCACTGGTTTGGCCAAATGACTAGGAATCAATGCCCGAGTTCTATAAACCAACTCAAAAGGTGATTTTCCAGTGGACATCCTAGTAGTCACTCGAACTACTCAAAGAGCGAATTTTAACTTTGAGTCCCAGTCTTTTTTATTTTCAATGATTTTTTTTCTTCAGAATCCTAACCAATGTCTTGTTTGAAGACTCGGCCAATCCATTCCCTTGTGTATTGTAGGTTTTGGAATGTGACAAAATTACATTATATGTTTGAAAAAAATCAATGAATTGAGAATAATTAAATACCTAAGCATTATCGGTTACGATCTTGTTTGGACAACCAAAGCTACTGAAGATGTTATCCTCCAAAAAATTTATCACCACTTGGTCATTTGCTTTTTTGGTGGGTATTTCTTCAACCCACTTTGTGAAGTAATCAGTGATGGTTAGAATCCACTTGAACAGTCCACTTGATGGTGGATTTATATCTATAATAAAGTCTAGTCCCCACTGTCTGAAAGGTTCTTCTATGAATACTGGAATGAGAGGTAACAGAGCAAGTATTTTCTTCTCTACAACCAATTGACATTTTTGACAACTTCTGACCAGTATGTACACATCTATAAATAGTGTAGGCTAATAAAAACCTGACTTGAGGATCTTATGTGCTGTGACCTTCCAACTATAATGCCCTCCACACATATTTTCATGGTATTCTTTGGTAACTTCAATGGATTCTTCTTCAGTTAAGCATAGCAATAAGATACCAGTAGGATCTTTCCAGTACAATTTTGCTTCTACTATGACATATGGCTGAGATTTAAGCTTGAGAGCTCTATATTTTGTTCTATTTAGCGAAGTTGGACAAGAGAAAAAACATAGATAATGAAAAATGTCTTTGTACCAATATTAGCATAAATATTTGTATTGAGTACCTAGTTTGGACTTATTTTGACCTTCTTCATTTACAACTTCATCTACTGGTGCTTATAGATTGATTCCTAATGCTTGAAAAATTATCTCTATTAACAAATTTTCCAAACCTTTCCCTTTGATCAAATTTGTAGGTTTAATGTCCAGATCATACTCCTGAATTTTTGCTATCCATTTTCCTCTCTTTCCTTCTACATAACTCTGAACCATCACATCTTTAATAGTAGAATTAGGCACATATGTAGTTATCTAAGATTTTAATACATGGTTTCTAAAGGCTTTGAGTGCTTTTACCCATGCATATACTTTTTTCTCCAAAATATTATATTTGAGTTCAGCATCTCTAAGAACTTTGCTGAAGAATGCCACCGGATGTTCTTTATTCTCCTCATTTTTTTTGTAATAACACAACAGCAATAGTAGAGGGTGAAGCAAATGAGAATATCTGAAATGTCTTTTGATAATCTAGACTAATTAGAACAGGAGCTTCCTGGAGAGCCTTCTTTATTTTGGCAAATGATTCTCTTGCTTCTTTATTCCATTTCACTTCTGCCTCTTTTTTCAACATATTGGTTATGTTTCTCACAATCTCTACATAATTTGGTACAAACCTTCTCAAAAAATTATCTTTCCCAAAAATCTCTGAATATCTTTCTTTCTTCTCGGTAAAGGAATTATCTGATTTTATTCCACCCTTGCTGGATCAATCTTTACCCCTTGTTTTGAAACTATGTGACCCAATAATTTACCTTCTTCTAAGGAAAACAAAGATTTTTTTGGAGTTAGTGACAGACCATACTTCCTGCATTTTTCAATATTTCTTTGCAGATTTTCTAGGTGTTCATCATCTGATCCTAAAAAAATAGTTATGTCATCCAACTATTTAACGACATACTTATCTCCAACAAATGTTATGTCCATGACCCTCTGAAAGGTTTCCCCTTCATTCATAAGTCCAAATGGCATTCTTGCATACATGAAAGTACCCTAGGGGGTTGTGAAAGTTGTCTTTTTCTTATCTTCCTTATCTACTACCACCTGATTATACCCAGAGAATCCATCAACCATGGACATCCTGTAATATCCTGTTACTTTTTGTAAGACATAATCCATTTTAGCTAAAGGATAATTATCCTTTATAGATTCCCTGTTCAGGTTCCTAAAATCCACATACAATCTTATCTCTCCATTTTTCTTCCTCACGGGAACCAGAGTAGAAACCCAATCAGAATATCTGAGACGGATTATGATCTTTTCTTGGAGTAATTTCTTCACCTCTTTTTCAATTGGATCCAGCAATAGTGGATTAATTTGTCTGAGATTTTGTCTTTGTGGTTTAACTCCTTCCTTCAATGGGATCTTATGTTGTATTATGCCTTTATCATATGTTTTCAGACCTTCATATGACCAAGCAAACACATCCATGTACTTCTTGAAAAGATAAATTTATATTTCTTTATAATTTTTGGGAACACCTTTGAACAATTTCACCATTTTTGGTTCCTACCGAGTTCCCAAATTACAGTCTTCCATTTCTTCCTCTTGATGTTTTTTCTTTGAATCAACAGCAACATCATTAGAATCAAACAGTCTTTCAAGAGGAACTAAACCTTTAGGGAGCACATTATCTTTAAATTGAATAATGTTCTGATCACCTATTGACTATTTGAAGTGTATTACCTCTGCTTTCTGCTCTGTTTTTTCTTCTTCTTGATCTATCTCAATATCTGCAAAATTCCCAATCATTGTCAACAACTGATTTATCTTCTCATCATCTTCAAACACCTGCCAATGTTTCACATTGTCAGGGATAGAGGGTATGTGTCTAATCTTTATCTCATACCTTATCCTTGGATTAATTGGAGGCTTGAAGGTGTTGGCTGCAACTTCTAATGAGTTGGCCAATCTATTCTCCTCCCTTGGAATAAATTGAATATTAAAGTATTCAAAATAGTTCTCTTTCAAGTCCCAAACTTCATTTCTATATGATCTTAATCTTGGATGTTTGGTTTGACAATGATTTTTAATCTGTCTTATTATCAATTTAGAATCACCGAAAACTGAAATATACTGAATTCTCATCTGCTTAGCAATTTGAAGACTTATGATCAAGGCCTCATACTCAGCCACATTATTTTTTGAATCAAATTCTAACTTAAAATAAAAATGCATGAGGCTACCTTCTGGTTATATCAATAGGAATCCACCCCGTGCCATCCTTGGAGTAGGCACCATCAAAGTAGCACTTCCAAATATTTTTTGAATGCAACTCATTATTTACAACTACTGAAGAGAGTTGCTTCCCTGTGTCATCAGCAAATTATGCATCTTCATGCAACATGAAACATGAAAGTTTTTATTTTTCCTTACTATAAATATATGAATTACTTGCATCTTTCTTTGTAGTGGTTTTCACAAACCTTGTTTCCCTGTACAATCTCCTTTCTTCCCCATTAAAGACAAGAATGATAGCATAAGTGAAATATAACTTTAAAACACCTCCCAAATTTTCTCCCCAAGATCTTGAAAGGAGCATTCCAAACCTAGCTGGGATGTCAGAAACAACTACATCCATAACAATACTTTTTCCTGGAATCTGTGCTAAATATAATACCATGTATTTAATTAACCCAACACATTTCACCCTTTTCGAATCAAAAGAATACAGGTCCCTGTAAGGTTTAGTAATCTATAAATTCAATTCCTTCATGACAGATAATAGCATAAGATTATGGGAAGCCCATGA
>CM076573.1:34826866-34847949 GCA_034641835.2 Pinus albicaulis
GTGTTTAGCAGAATTTGAGATAATGCTAAACAATTTCTCCACCCAATTTTCTGTATTTGCTCACAACCTTGGTAATATTCTTCAAGGCTCTGGACACTTCCCATGGCCATTGTAGGTTTTAACCACGAACAAAAATTATCTACACACGAATCTTATAAAAGAAAATAAACAATAGCGAGAGCATAAAACATAAAACAGATAAACACAGAGATTTTCCCCTGGATCCCAAATTGGGACGACCAGCTTGATTTTTCATTATATTCCTTTTAGTGTTACAACACATATATATACATGCCGAAGCATACATAAACCCTAATCCATTAACCCTGGATTAGAACATAACCTTAGTTCCCTTGACCGGATCTACAAAATACCAGGGGTCGAAAACCATCGTACCATGTGCAAACTCATGCACAAAACATGGGTGGGTCCGCATATGAGTGGGACCGCATACCAAAAAATTTCCGCCGGGGCGCTGCCCCCGCCCCCCCTGTGACCCCCCTGCTGCGCCCGGCGCAACGTACAGCATGTGGGGCTAGTCGTGGAAAGAAAATAACGCATACCCAACATTCTCCCACTTGTTGTTTTCTTTCCACGGGGGGCTACAAGAGAGCTTAGTCATTTGGCCAATTCTTCAACACCCATTGTTTCTCTACACCAAGAGAACTTCTGAGTGCTCACAGACTTCGTCAATGCATCTGCAACATTCTTCAAAGTGTCCACCTTTACTAGTAACACCCTTTTAGCCTCAACCATATCTCTAACAAAGTGATATTGAACATCGATGTGCTTTGTCTTTGAATGATAAGCAGGGTTCTTAGCCAAGAAAATTGCACTTTGGCTATCACAGTCTATCCTTATAGCTTGCTGTACCAACCCCATACTTGAACACAATCTCTGCAACCAAAATGCTTCCTTGCTTGCATGAGTGGCTGCTATGTATTCTGCCTCTGTAGTTGAAAGCGCCACTACAGACTGTCTTTTACTCATCCAACTGACTGCACCTCCAAATAGGCTAAACACATACCCACTTGTAGATCTTCTTTGGTCCGGATCTCCAGCCCAGTCTGCATCAACAAAACCACGAATGTCCAACATTCTTTCCAATCCTGGTCTTCCCTGGTAGCACAAGCCATAATCACTAGTGCCACGTAAATATCTGAAAACCCGCTTCACTACTGTCCAATGCTCCTTCCCTGGGTTTGACATAAACCTGCTCAATACTCCCACTGCATGTGTAATGTATGGTCTGGTACAGACCATTGCATACATCAGGCTACCCACTGCACTTGCATATGGAACACGGGACATATACTCTTCTTCTTCTTGTGTCTTGGGACAATGTTCAGCAGAAAACTTTACACCTACAGGAATAGGAACATTCACCGCTTTACTATCCTGCATATTGAACCTCTGCAATATAGTCTCGAAATACTTCCTCTGGTTTAACCAGAGCTTCCTCTTTGCCCGATCTCTCTTAATTTCCATGCCCAAAATATAGTTTGCAACACCAAGATCCTTCATGTCAAATTTGGAGAACGGTTGGGTCTTCAAATCTTGGATAATTTCTTTGTCATTTCCAATCAACAACATATCATCCACATACACGACCAAATAAATAACACGGTCACCAATTAATTTAAAATAAACACAATGATCCTCCTTGCTTCTGGTGAAGCCAAGTCCCCGTATATAGGTATCAAATTTCTGATACCACATCCTTGGTGACTGTTTTAACCCATACAGAGACTTCTTCAACCTGCATACTAGTTATTTCTTACCCTTCACCATAAAGCCTTCAGGTTGCTTCATGTAGATCTCCTCTTCTAGATCCCCGTGAAGAAATGGTGTCTTCACATCCATCTGTTCTATCTCAAAATCAAATGCAGCAGCAACAGATAGAAGTAATCTAATAGAAGTAACCTTGGCAACAGGAGAAAAAATATCACCAAAATCAATTCTCGGCACCTGCGAATAACCTTTTGCTACCAACCGAGCTTTGTATTTCTCCACGTTGCCTTTTACATTCATCTTCTTTTTAAACACCCATTTTCTCCCAATGGGCTTCCTTCCAGCCGGCAACTCCACCAGATCCCATGCATCATTTTTTTGCAAGGATGCCATTTCATCAACCATGGCCTCCTTCCAGAGTTTTTCATCCTCTGAATCTACTGCCTCCCTGACAGTTCTGGGTTCATCATCAGTTATAGTTAAGGCAAAACCTGAACAAAAAGCAGATGGACTATACCTTTCTGGTTTCCTTCTTTCCCGGACTGATCTTCTCAAAGTTGGAGGTTGTGGCTCTTCATCTTCTGAGTCTTCTTCTGTTGTAGAGTCTGATTCATCCTCCTTTAGCTCAAACTCTATCTTCTCAGGTTCCTTTGGTAGGAATTCATGTTTAAAAACATCTTTCACTTCTCTAAACACCACATCTCGGCTGTACACAACCTTCCTTGTTTCTGGGTTCCAAAGCTTGTAACCCTTTAAACCATCCTTATACCCAATAAAGATGCACCTTTCAGAGTTATTATCCAACTTGGTCCTTTTCTCCTTTGGAACATGTACATATGCATCACATCCAAATACCCTTAGATGTGAAAGAGAGGGTTTCTTACCAGTCCATACCTCATGTGGAGTCTTATCCTCCAATGTTGATGAAGGTGATCTGTTAACTAAGTAACATGCAGTCTCCACTGCCTCTGCCCAGAATTCTTGTCCTAACCCGGTACCACTGAGCATGCTTCTTGCCTTTTCCATCGGTGTTCTATTCATTCTTTCTGCAACTCCATTTTGTTGAGGTGTGTATGGAGTAGTCTTCTGCTGTGCTATACCACACTTCTTACAGAACTCTTCAAATTCCTTCTTGCAGAACTCCCCACCATTATCTGTCCTCGGCGCCTTTATCTTCTTCTCTGTCTGGTTTTCCACCAGAGCCTTAAATTCTTTAAATTTGTCAAAGACTTCAGATTTCTTCCTCAAGAAATATATCCATGTATTCCTTGAGAAGTCATCTATGAATGAAACATAGTACCCAGACTTTCCCAGTGATGGAACTGACACAGGCCCAAACACATCACTGTGCACAAGTTCTAATATCTTGTTTGCCCTCTTAGCACGAGAAGGAAAACTCACCCGATTCTGCTTCCCATATACACAATGTTCACAGAAATCGAAATCCAGAGAGAAATTAGACATACCTTCTACCATACCATCTCTATGGAGTATCCGAAGGCCCTTCTCTCCAATATGTCCAAGCCTTTGATGCCATAGCATGGTCTTTTCTCCAGAGACAGCTAGACTTTCCATCCCACTTTCAGGAACCACAGAACTGTTACACCCATCAATAACAGTGCTACCTTGTAGCTTGTACAGAGTTCCAGTCCGAACTCCCCGCATTAATACCAGTGCTCCCCGAACCATCTTGCAGGCATCTTTCTCAAACACTATTTTTACACCTGCATCATCCATCTTGCTTACAGAAATCAGATTTCTGGCCAATGTAGGAATATGCAGAACACCAGGAAGTGTTCTAATCCTCCCACCTTGCAGCTTCAACTTGACCTTTCCACGTCCGACGATTCTGGCCTTCCTATCATCCCCTAGGAAGACATCACCACCATCATATTTCTCATACTCGCAGAACCACTCCCTATGGGGAGTGAAGTGAAAGGATGCACCTGAGTCGATCAACCATGACTCATGATCTACATGTGTATTTGAAGAAGAAGCCAAATACACATCCCCACCTTCATCCGAGGTGGTTTTTGCCTCTGTAGAAGGAGCATCATCAGATCCCTTTCCTTTCTCAGGAGCTTTAGATCTGCAGTCCTTTTTTTAGTGCCCTTCCTTTCCGCATTTCCAGCACACCTTTACAAACTTTCCAGGAGATTTAGATCTCCCTCTAGATTTAGATCTCCCACTCGAAACCTTATTCTTGTTTCTATTCTGGGACCTTCCTCGTACAGATAAAGCATCCCCATTCTGACCCTCCATATTTCTCCGTCTCATTTCCTCCGACAACAAGGCTGAGACGATGTCATCAAAATTCAAGGTAGTTGTATTGCTACCTATTGTAATAACCAGACTGTCCCACGAGTCTGGTAGAGAGCACAACAAACTGATGCACTTATCTTCATCTGAGATTTTAATATCAACAGACGACAGCTGACTTACCACAGTATTGAAGGCGTTCGGATGCTTTGTCACCGAGTCTCCATCCTTCATCCTCAGGTTATACAGCTTTTTCCGCAGGAACAACTTATTCACCAGAGACTTAGATTGGTACAAAGTCCCAAGTTTTTCCCACAAATTCTTCGCCGTAGCTTCCCCAGATACATTCAACAATACTGAATCTGACACACACAACTGTATTGTGCTCTTAGCCTTCCGATCCAGTTTCTTCCAGTCTTCATCTGACATTGCCGTTGGTTTAGTACCTGGATCTACCGCGATCCATTGATCTTTATCCACCAGCAGATCCTCCATCTTGAGCTTCCACAACTCAAAACTCTGACCATTAAATTTCTCGATCTCTATCTTTCCGCCGCTCGCCATCTTCTTTCACCGCAAGAATCGTTCCCGCAGATCTCCCACTGAACAGGGTCTACCACAGGCCCGAGCAAAAAAAAAAAACCCTCAAAAACAAAGGCGTCCCCTTGAAGCCGAAACAGCTCTGATACCAAATGTAGGTTTTAACCCTGAATAGAAATGATCTACACATGAATCGTATAATAGAAAATAAACAATAGTGAGAGCATAAAACATAAAACAGATAAACACAGAAATTTTCCCTTGGATCCCAAATTGGGACGACCAGCTTGATTTTTCATTATATTCCTTTTAGTGTTACAACACATATATATACATGCCAAAGCATACATAAACCCCAATCCATTAACCTTGGATTAGAACATAACTGTAGTTCCCTTGACCGGATCTACAAAATACCAGGGGTCGAAAACCATCGTACCATGTGCAAACTCATGCACAAAACATGGGTGGGTCTGCATATGAGTGGGACCGCATACCAAAAAAATTTTCGTCGGGGCGCTGCCCCGGACCCCGACAAGGGGGGCTGCCGCCCCCCCTGTGACCCCCCTGCTGCGCCCAACGCAACGTACAGTGCGTGGGGCTAGTCGTGGAAAGAATATAACACATACCCAATAGCCATTTTCTTGAGGGTGGTAGGCAATGGAAGCCTTATGCTTTATCTTGTGCCTCCTCAGAAGATTCGCAATGAGATGAGATGTGAATTTCCCCCCCTGATCAATGAATACCTCTCTGGGGTATCCAAATTTGTAAAACACATTCTCTCTTAGAAATTATGCTACTTTCTCCTCTGTTGCTACCTTCACAGCTTTTGTTTCAACCCACTTTGTCAGGTAGTCGGTACAGACTATGGTATACTTTTTTTGGCCAGATATTGGATCAATAGGTCCAATGAAGTCCATGCCCCACTTTTCAAATGGCTTAAGAGCAACCTAAGAGTGCAAAGGAATCTCATCCCTCTGTGTAGGTTTCCCCATCCTTTGGCACTAGTCACAACTACCAGTGTATCTTCTGGCATCTCGGTGAAGGGTAGGCCAATAGTAACATGCCTGCAAAACTTTGAAGGAAGTCCTTTTTGGAGCAAAGTGTCCTCCACAGGGGCTATAATGACATGCAGAGAGGATATAAAAAAATTATTCCTCCCTCACACATCTTCTGAGAATTTTTTCAGGGCCTAGCTTGAAGAGATTTCCCCCAATCCACGTGAAAGGGGTGCTTTTTCTGACGATCTTGATTTTCTCCTTGTCACACTATCTCCATTAGATGCACATGATACATTGTTAGAAAGATCTATCCAAGGACTATAACTATTGACTATGAATAGGGTCTATCATCCCCTAATTTAGATGCTATATGCCCTACGAGAAGTCATTCCATTGATGCATTTAATTGTGACATTTCCAATGTTTGAAGTATAGATTATAGGACCCATTGACTCATCAGCACTCCTATGAATGGGCCTAAGTGCATTGAAAATCACTTATCTCCATGCAAGGCTACATTGAAATGCACTTCTTGACACTTAAGGGTGTGTTGGTCTGCTGGGAGCGAAATCATCATTGTTCTGGGAATCTCCACATGTCAAGTGCCTTCTATAAGAGCTCATAGGTGTCGTACTTTGAATACAAGTGTTAATCCCTCACCACTGAACTTGGAAACATGTCTCACGTATTATTAGAAAGCCATTCAATTCCATTTATTGATAAACTACCTTCGATTTCCCTTTAAATTGAGCACGCATCTAAGTGCTAAGGAGGGAGAAATTTATGTAGTGTTATGTTGTTGGATTCTGAATTGATGAGAGATGGAAGTATTGTTATGCTACAGAGATGATGCTTAGTGTGATGAGGATGGAATGAAGTCGGAGCAGGTTGACGATGAATCAATCTATTGGTTGTAATATTCTCCTCCTACTTTCTTGATAAAGATATATGTTCATTTTCTCATAGGTATGCTTATATCTTGTGAATTGCATTCTCAATTGTGTATGTATTCTCAGATCTAATCGGTTCGATTTGGTTAAGATAAGTATATAATTGTATATTTGTATGTTGCTTGATTTTCTATTTCTTTGATTGCAAGTATCGATCTAGTGGCTTTAGTTGGATTGAGAGCGACATAAACAACGAAATAAGGAGAAAGAGAGCGAAAGGATCACAAATAGGTTTCTTTCCTTTTTTTTTCTATCTATTTGTCTTAGAGAAAAGAATAGTTTTCTTTCTTCTATTGTTCTGAGTGAAGGAACACCACACTTAGGGAGTCTAGTTTATCTGTAGATTATAATTTCTTATAACACTTAGATCACATCAAATATAGATATATACATAAATGATAGAATTAGGGTATTCAAGTTATCATTTCACTTTTTAGTTTTTGTTGATTAGAACACAAATAGAATTGGTTCAAATTGTAATAGACATGGAAAGTCATGTCTTCCTTGTGATTTTTTTTTTTGAATAAAGAGAAATAAAATATTACTAAATTTTTGCATCTGTAAGAGTTTCTAAATATTATACAAATTATTTTTAGTAGGCCCCACTCAAGAAAAGGACATGGGAACCTTCGGTCTTTGCATTTTATATCTTTAGTATTTCTATTATGAATTTAGCTAACTTCTATAAAAAAAAGTTGTTGCTTTTATGGCAATTATATACTTTCACATCCAATACATTCATGTTTCTTGTATTTATTTGAAATTTTTTACTTCTTCACATTATGATAACTAGTGCTTTGGAATATATCTCATGAATTTATTACATGATAAAAAATTTTCATAATAAGTTCTTTATATAGTAGTTTCACAATGATCATTGATTCTAGGAGCATTTTCATTTTGACTAGATTTTCATTTGATTAGAGGTAATGGAACTGTCTCCATTTATTGTATGGAATATTGTAAGAATAGATGGAAGTGAAATTCATTTACCTCAGTTCATGAGAAATAAATTAGAATGAGATATTATACTCTGTTCATTTTCCTTGTTGAATTTTTATTAGAGTTTTTAGGTCATATTACATTTATGTAATTTGCATATTTGGTGCACAACACCGCATAAGCTTATATGTTCCATAACCTATTGACAATTTAAGGTGAATCTATGGATTTCAATATGTGTTGCTGCAATTATATGGCCCAACAATAATAGTCAATGGTGGATATACATATCTAGATCCTCTAATCACTTAATGAGTAGGTGGTAGATACAAAAAGTCATAAAGAATACTTAGGGTTGGTCCACTTTTAGCTATACTTTTCATTGGTATTATTGCATGACTATCTCCAACTTTGATATCATATTTAATAGAGATCACGTGAATTCCTAGAGTAATACATTGTCAATGTAACACGGTTGAACCAACCAAGATAACTTTGACAACATTTCATTTAGAAGGGCTTGCTATGCATTGGTGTGAACAAGTTAAAGATGAAGGGTAGTCCTCTTTTTGCATGTAATCAAATGATAACGCAACCAAACTCACCAACTTCAGAACAATTACCATATTATATACTTTTTATGTAGCTCTTTACGATCAATTTTAGCAAACTAGTTATTTTGAAGGTCTCTAGGCATGTTGACTACAACTCAAGCGTTTTTCAAGCCAATTAGACCATCACTGCATTGAACACTTTTTGAAAATTAAATTCCACCTTGTACTCCCATATGAAAAAAATGTACTTATTATAAAATATAAGTATGGCTAATTAGCTTCTCTCTATGTCATCAAGTGGCTATGGTTACTAGTTGTACTTATATCTTACATTTTAAAGAGCCATGATAACTAAACATAAATTGGGAAATAAACCTTTCTCTCTAGGAATATACCCTTTTTTTTCTAATACTCTTTCCATCTCACAACCTTGCGCTAAAAACTTTCCCTGTTTGCCTCAACACTTAAACAAATATTTCAATTTACATACGCATATAAATCATTCTATCTATAAGTGTTGTGCATATCAATGCCAAAGACATATGGAAACATTGCTTTATGAACCACACATTTCTCCATGTTTTTTCCCCGGTTACATTTATGACAGATTTTGCATAGCCTAGTTGAACGAAATCCTAGGTTACTCCTCATGGCATGTGATTATTTCTTTATAAACCAAGAAGTGTTGTTTACCCATTTTTTCTAAATCAGAGATCACAAAACTTGCCTAATTATAGATAACTATTATCCAAAAAAGTTTTATCTCTTTAGCGTTGGTCAAAGCCTCATCTCTAACCATAACTACACATCGTGCATGATGGTGAGCCCTAGTTGTTAGAAAATTATATATTAAAGAGAAATGAAACACATAAAATATGCAGAAAAACACAAGCACACAAAACACATAAATCCAGAGAGACACAAATATATGTGTTTCACCTAGTTTGGGCTACGTCCACCTCGAACAGACAGTCCTTCCTTTCTATTATCCAGCAAAATGAAGAGACACAACCTATCGCAGATCCCCTGTAATATCCTCTGTTCTCTCTCATAGTCTCCCTATCTGTTTCTCACTCTAAGAATACACATACAATACACAGCCACAATACAATACCCTCATACAATGCGAGGGGTTTCCTTCTAGGGAAAAAAACCCTAAACTAAACATAACTTCTACCGTCACATCATCCGCCTAATGAATGACCCAGATTGACTAGAAATTATTATACTTTTACAAGGAAATTTTACATCTGTTTAGCCCCCCCTGGACCCCCCCCGACTGCATTTAATTACGGGCGACGTTGCCGCCCCATTAAGGTTAGGGGTCCAACGTTGTGATACAAAATAAACAAGATAATTAGGCTCCACACCCAACACTAGTATTGCATCAATAATGTTGCAACTCCCAGAGGCTGCCCTACTTTACTTTATCAACCTAGGGTTCATACAAACTTGGAGGTGACAGTGCTATATACACAACATATGCATTCTACTCATGTCATCCTCTTCTGAGCTCTACGAAAGGGTGCTATTTCTAGGGTTTCTGGTTGAAGTCTGTCACAATTCTGAATTTAGACCTAGGGCTACAAATGATTCAAAGCCATTAATCTATCAACAAGAAAAGAAACATTCTACAACAATGAAGTACATCTAAGCAATCTGCAATGAAGGAAATCTACACATTAAGCTATGATAAGAAATGGAAGTAAACTAGGCATCTTGCATGAAGTAAATTGCTGAATTTGAAATTGCATAAAGGAAAATAACCTAATCACACTTTTCTAGGCTAAATGGCTAAACACACTCTGTCTACTATATGTTCTATCTACCATGCTTTTATTCATGCAACTAATCATATTCTAACTATGCTTGTAAATGCATTCTTTTGCAGCTAGGAGGAGAAACCACTAAGGTGGCTTATGAATGGCTTGAACTCATGGGTGCAAGGATGAAGTTGTCTAGGTGGTTTTGGCAGGTCTGGATTAGGTGGATGGTGGTTTCTAGGCTTAAGGAGGGGGCCAATGGTGCTGCTGCTTCTAAAGATTTCCTGTAGTGCTACAGGAAAGTCTTGAATTGCTATAAGAAATAGCCCAAGGGAAACTAGAGGCCAAAAATGGGTGAGAAAAGTGTAGGGAAGGTGGATTGAAGGTGTGTTTGGATGATTGGAAGATGGCCAACCTCTTGGCCAAGCTCAAAACCTTTTGAGAAGCCTATCTTTCACTTCTATGGTTTTCTCATGGTATTAAGATGAAAAATCTAAAAATAGGCTAATGGAAATTTTGTCGAAAAGAAGGTTGATGAAGGGTGAGAAATGAAGCTGAAGGTGTTGGTGAAGTCCTCCTTTGTTGTGTTACTTGAACCTACAAGCGAACTACATGTTCATGCAACAAATATTGAAAAAATCATGATGAAGGAAACGAAAAAGATGAGTTTATGTTGGAAAGAAACTCTAATTTAGCCTACAAACATAAATCTCACTCAACATTCTAAACATGTTCATGGAACTACAACGACCTAAATATTCATTCCAAGAAATCATAAACTAAAAATTAATTTTGGCCTATGGAGAAGGTCTACCCTCCTCAAGCCCCAATGAAAGAGATGAGAGAGGGAGGCTTGACACACAGATTTATGAGTTTATAAAATATTCTACCAACGTGCAAGTAATATTAATCTACAACAAAGACAAATGGAAGAAAAATAAAAACAACGAATTGAAAAGTAAGAAAACTAGCTAAAAACTCATAAGAAAAACTAGCTACAATGACATAAAATTAAAGAATGAATGCACAAGAGAGACTAAGGCCAATGGATTGGGCCCTAACCCACAAGCCTAGCCCTCTGAAACTAGATCAATGAAGCACAATATGAATACTCATTTTATTGTAGAAGATAGTCTAATTACATCAATATGAAAGTCTCAAAAACATATTACAAGAGCTAAGAGTCTATTAGCTTCCTTCAAATTTTTAATCCTAATGAGCACTTGCTGAGTCCTATTTAACCTATAGGGTAGCTACCAACAACTCCCTAAAAATTAGGTGATGTGTCCACTTTGACTGCAAGTGAAGTGTAGCATTGGTGCACTTGATCTTGAGTTTTCTTGGTTGCCTTTGATTTCGAGTTGTTGGAGGGAATCTCGAGTATCCCTTCACTGCCTTTTGGAGTTAAGGAGGTGGAAATCCTCATAGAATCTCTCCTTTCTGTCTACTTCGCACTTTAATGGAAAAATCTTCATCAACAATACAATATCTTCGTGATTTTCCTGCATTTACCTCATGTTAGCCATTCGAAGTATGACAAGCCTTAATCACCATCTACACTAGCAACATAAGACCATAATATAATTAAAATGTAAGAAAAAGAGAATTAATAAGGAAAAAAGGCGAAAATTAACCCCTCTAAATGTACCTAATGATGGAGCTCATCATCACCCCCTTACCAAATGGTTGCTCATCCTTTGAGCAACTTAGTCCTCCTTCTTTGTTTCTTTCAAAGATTTGATGGACCATCTGACTTCCTAAGGAGGAAGTGTGGGAGTCCCTTTAGGAGGGTAAAATCCATCATTCTTTTATGCTTCCTCCCATTCTTTGTTTTGCTCATCTTGGTCCTTTCCAACACTCAACCCCAACAACATGGGTGGTTTGAGCTTCAAACCAAGCGACTAAATCTTTCTGGCCTACATGGCCCTCTTGTATAGTGGTGCTCTTTCCAAGGCACCTCTCATTATTTTTGGTGTTTGGTACTCCATGTTTCGAAGGTTGTGAGGGAGGTTGTTCCATCTCCTTTAACTAGCCATTATGCACCCATCTCCCAACAACCTAGAAACATCATCAAAGTGAGCCGTGCCTTGAGCTTGTGTGTGGAGGTATTTTTTCTGCAAGTGCAGAATCCTTTTCTATCTTAAGATGGTCGTTGATGACTCCCGTAGGGATGAATAGTTATGCCCTAATGTGTAAGGGTTCTCTGTTTTCTCTCCTCATAACCATTCTTACTTCTTGTGCTTTGGTCTCTTCATTCACCATCCATGATGCCAATGTCATTAACTGCATGTCTCCCATCCTAGGATTAGGGTCCCAAATGTTCAAGTCTATCAACACAAGGTAGTGCATGTAGAACTCTGCCATTTTTTCCTTGTCTGCCATATTTGATTGGTTGCAAAAGTCAATGAGCTGTTTGCAGTTCTGAAAAGGTAAGGATCCATGGGAGGTTAATGTTTTTATTTTAAATTGAAGTTGTGAAGGATGACCACCAACACTGGAACGCAAAACTTGTTGCAGTTCCCGGAACTCTTCCAAAACTGGCAAGAAGCTGAAGGTTTCTGCTAGAGGAATTGTCCCTCATAAAAAAGGGAGACCTTCAACCTAAAAGAAGGGAGGTCTACTACCTGTGATGGTTTTAGGATTACCAACAACTCTGGAATGCTTGAAGCATTTCCTGGAACTCAACCAAAGCTGGCAAAAAGTTGAAGGCTTCTGCTAGAGGAAGTGTTCTTCATATATGAAAGGGAGACCTTCGACCTAAAAAAAGGGAGGTCTACTACCTGTGATGGTTTTAGGTTATCCACCAACAAAAAATGATGGTTTAAGGATGACCACCAACACTGGAACACAAAACTTGTTTCAGTTCCCGGAACTCTTCCAAAACTGGCAAGAAGCTGAAGGCTTCCGCTAGAGGAATTGTCCCTCATAAAAAAGGGAGACCTTCAACCTAAAAGAAGGGAGGTCTACTACATGTGATGGTTTTAGGATTACCAACAACTCTGGAATGCTTGAAGAATTTTCTGGAACTCAACCAAAGCTGGCAAGAAGTTGAAGGCTTCTGCTAGAGGAAGTGTTCCTCATATATGAAAGGGAGACCTTCGACCTAAAAGAAGGGAGGTCTACTACCTGTGATGGTTTTAGGCTATCCACCAACCAAAAATGATGGTTTAAGGTTGTCCACCAACCGAAGGCATGCTCAAGGGCATCCGTGTCTCTGGCTACATCTCTGAATGACGAATTGTGGCTCAGGATCGCTTGAACTGATGTGTCTCTGGCTACAACTCTGAACATGAAATGAGAGATTGTGGCTCAGGCTCGCTTGATCTGTCATCGAAGCTTGTACATGACCACCATTTTCCCCCCTGTCAAGGACAAGGTGAGATGATGGAGAAAACTCAACTGCAAGTTTGTTCAATATCCGTGAACATGTTCTGACATGTGGCTTAAACATCTTCTTGGCTGCTGATGCCCATTGCCAAGAAGCGATCCATCCAAGATGAATCTTTGTTCTTGCAGGAGGCTTGTGTTTGAAGCATCTGTTTGAAGAATGAGTGTGCCAACCACAGTGCTTGCATGGATGAAGATCAAAAAAATGATCTTTCATGTGGCCAACTCGATCACAGTGTTGGCATTTTACAATATGATGTTGTTGTGGAACAGGATCTGGAACAGCTGCAGGTGAACTGTCATACAGGAATCCGGCACTCTAAAATATGATGGGCTTGGTGTAGTATGGAATATGAGAGGACACATCCTTGTCATATCCAAGACCAGTTCTGTGCTTGTTGTGGACAAGCTCTTCCCAAGGTCTGATGATGGGCTTGAGAAGTGCAGGCTGAGCTACTGCATCTGCATGTACATCTGCTCTTGTACAAGGAACTGAATGGGAATCAACTGCAACTTTATCGACTTGCTGCTGATGGGAGTCTTTCGCAATGTTCTGAATAGAAACAGGTTCAGAATGGTGACTCTTTTGCCGAAGTTCGTCTTGCTGAAGCTGAGATTCCAACTGCAAAAACTCAATCTTTTCTTGTGCATCTTGTAAACAAGTTTGAATGTTACAAAGAGCATTATTTCTCATGTCATCAACATTGGAATGAATGAGGTTATTCAACAACTCTAATGCCTCATTGCTTTTAGCCATTTTTCAACAACTTAGGCTCAAAAAATGAAAGGGTGTCGGCTTCAATCGAAAATGCACCCGTTTACAATGTGATGCAACTTAATTTCAAGAAATACCAATGACTCAAGAGAACTTCCAACTATGGAAATCTCAAAGTACAAAATCTGCTCCTCAAATGATGGAGGGCAATCAACAATTTTTCAAATCAATTACACTTCAAGTCTTGAATGAAGATGCAAATTAATGTCAGTTCAATACAATATTTCTGCAAAATATGTGCAGCTGAAAACACTTGTGCAAGAGGCCTTTAAGGCAGCTGAATTTTCCTTCAAAGAGTTGTTTTAAAAATAATGGCAAAGTTGTCTTCAAATGTCAATTCTTCAGAAAATCACCCTCTTATATATGCCATAAATCATAAAATGGAAAATTGCAATTTTCTCTATGTGTACAGTCCATTTTCTTCATATGCCATTTCCTTCAATTCTATTGTTCATATCCTCTTTTTCTTCTCTCTCTCTGCTCTTTTTTTTTTTTTAATAAATTAATTAAAAAAATAGATTAATTAAAAATGAAAATGATGGGAAATTAATTAAAAAAATGGGGAAATGGATTATAATAAAAATGAAAGGGAATTTAATAAATTAAAAAAGGGAGGGGTGTGGGAAAACTAAGGGAAATGTTAATAAAAAAGGGATTATTAAAAAAGGGAAGGGGAGTGATTTAAAAGTGAGGAGGGGAGATATTAAAATAAAAATAAAAATGTGGGGGGACAAACTAAAGAGGTTTTTATTAAAAAAAGATTAATTAAAATGAGTGTTAATTAAATGGAAATTAATTAAAAAGGAACGAAATTAATTTAAGAGAAAGGGAGGGATTTTAATTTAAAAGGGGAATGGGGGTATTATATTGGGGGGTGGAGGATGTATATTAAAATCAAATACTAATATACAAAACGCAGGAGCGTATGGTGAGGCCGGTAGGGAGCGGTCGTGAGGGTGAGGTAGAGTGAGAGGGGTTGGGGAGAGTGGTAGGTTGCGTTAAAAAAATTTGAGGGCGGGTAAAATGCTTAAGGGGCAGGGCTGTGAGCGTAATGGGAGTGTCATAAGTGTAAGGTGCATTGGGGTGCGTATTGTAGTGAGAATAGGCGTTGGGTATGTGAGGGAGGCGGGCAGTGAGAGCAGTGAAAGGGGTTTGGAGGGGCGGCAGAGAGTCGAAGGCTGAGGGAGGGTGCGTAGAAGGGGGGGGCAGATGTGGAGCGATAAGGGGTGAGTGTATAGAGGGGGCCGAGAGTAGTGTGCGTAGTGCAGAGTGCGTAGGGAGTGCAGGGCTGAAAGGCCGATAGGGGTTGCAGAATTTTTATTTATTTTTTATTTATTTTTTATTTATTTTATTTATTTTATTTATTTATTTTTTAAATTTAATGTTAAAACAGCAGAGGAGTAATATACAAAAAAGGCAAAACGGAGAATTTTCAGAATCAGAAATTTTCTTTCAGTAGCAGAAAATGTACTTTTTCCAGCAGCGGAGAATGGTGAAATTTTCAGCAGAAAAACTCAGAATTTTTCTAGGAAAAACCCATAATTTTCTAGAAACTTATTTTAAACACTTTTTCAGCAGCTCCAAAATGGTGCAGAATTTAAAATGCAGAGATTGCAGGAAAAATAAGCAGTGAGAAAACCTTCAGATGCACAATGCTGCTCTTCTCCAAACCAATTTCTGAATGCTGGGATTTTGAATGCTACTCCTCTTCAAAACACTTCTGAATGGCGGCAAAAACACTGCTACAGAAACTCTGAGTGCTGCAAAAATGTCAAGAATTTTTGCAGATATGCACAGGCCATAAACACAAATGGCTCACTCAAGGTGGAGCAGGGCCAGCAATCGCCTGCTCTGATACCATGTCAAACACACACATGGTGTATGAAGAAGATGAACACACACACAAGAGACTCAACACACAATGAAAGATAAGCGTGAGGCTTTCTTATTTTCCATTATACAAAGATGTACATTTATAGTACAATGGTGTGAATCTTGGTTTCACATTCCAAGGTCACTTGGACTCCATTGTGACTTTTTTCATTCCACACCTACCCATATAGGATTAGGTGTTCCAACAGAAGCCATTTCTCTTTGAGGTAAATTGGTATAAATCTAATGGATATCTGTGTTGAATGGCCTCCATGCCCAAATCTTCCATGGTGGCCATTTGTTTGTCCTTTTTTTGAAGTTTCTCCTAAAATTATACATTCTCTGCTTGGGCCTTTTGAAGTCGATATTTCAATAAGGATTCTCTGAGGCTAACATCAAAAAAATACTTCCCCAAATTAGCCACTTTTCCCTCCATGACCCCTATGTCATGCACACCTTTAGATGTGGCAAGCTTCATCAAAATATGAGTTCATGCCCTATCCTCTTCCAATTGATGAAATAGAGGCACTCTGAAATTTTGAGGAATCAATCTACCCCCTTCAATGTATGTGTAGTAGGATTTGAGATTGGGTTGAGGGCTAGGGTTCGGCACTACTGATACATCTTTGAGGACTGGTTTTGGTGAGGTGGGTTCCTCCTTGTCTTATTTTTCTCCCTCTTTTTCATATTTTCCTCCATTTTGTGCCTTGTCCTAAACTTCTTTGACCTCTTGCCCATCTATGGCTATCTTTTCTTCCTCAAGCAAGGCCTTTTTCTCTAATTCTGGGTCTGCTGGCGTCTCCAGTAGAAAAAACATAGTTTCCTGTAGAAAACTCTTTTTTTCTTGTTGAAGACCCTCTTTTTATTGTTTTTCTCCTTTTTCAGTCTTTGGAGGGTCTGTGGGGTTGCATGAGGTGTATAGGATGCCAACCTTACTGAGTTTCTTCTGTTGTAGGTTACAAGGGTCCTCACAGGTGAGGTGGCCTCTTACACCCTTCCTTCCTCTAATATTAGTTCATCAAATTTCTTTGGTGATTCATCATTGGAAATAGGGCTCTTGGTGGGAGTCTGTGGTTTCACTTGCCTCACCCTTTGACTCTTCCTCGTGCTAAAATACATGGGTGTTTGCCTCTTCCTTTTTGTTTTGACACATGTGATCAAAGTGGCTAGGGTAGAAACCACTTACTGATCTATAATTTCTAGTGACATGTTGGTGTCTTGAGGGGAGGTTTAACTGCCTAGGATAGTGTCCAATACTTTATTTTCCTTAGTCATTTCTTCCTCCTTCCCGTCAGCTTTTTATTTCTCTGTCTCTAATATCTCTGTGTTTTTTGCTTCAACCCCTTATTTTTCTTCCTCATCTTCTGCCTCCTCCTCTTCTTCTTCTACCTCCCTCTCTCTAAGGCCAGAGGCAAAGGTTTGCCCTCTTTGGGTAGCTATGAAGGCTTCCATACCCATGTCTATGAAATAAGGCCAATATACAAGTAGGTTTAATCTTCTAAAACCATCATTCACTATCAATTTTATGAGGCCATGATGAGCCAAGTGATGGTATTTTCTTTGCCTCACCTTATTTATCATGTAAGTTATGGAGTTCAGGAGGAAATGATGGATGATTTTTCTCTGCTCTAGAGGGAGTTCTCATTGAAACCTAAGTTCATTCAAAAATATGAAATGATACCCATAGACCACACTAAGTCTGCCTTCACAAGAAATAAAATTCATGATATGGAAGGCTACTTCATCCCAGGGGTATGGAATCCTTTCTCTCCTCACTCCATTTTTGTCTTTGATGTATTATTCTCCTAGCATAAAGAAGATTTTCTTAGCTGCAATGCTTGGCATTCTTTCCTTAACCAATTTGAATCCTAAGGAAAAATTTGTAACCCTGCTTATGAGTTCAGGTGATAGTGTGATGGTTGGGCCTCTAACCATATTGGTGGCTCTCTCCTCTGAGTGTGATTGTAGAGCCACTGAAAATTCTAGAGCTATCTCTTCATCAAAACCTTTCAAAAGCTCGAAGAATCCTAGCCATTGGTGATTTTTGAAGATTTCCATGACTTGAGTAGGTTGCCTAATTCTCTTAATGTTAGTGGGCTCCCTTGTGTTGAATCCCCCTCCTATTTTAATGGCTGTGATATGAAGGTGGAAAAATGTTTGAGAGTTATGTGAATATGTCTTGGAGATGGAGGTCTTTAAACAAATGCAAATTTTACCCTTTAATTTCCAAATTTAACTTGTTGTGTGTAAATTTCATGGAGAAATATTAGTGATGGAAGATGGAAACCACTTACATTTGTTCTCTGGTGTTTTTTCTTAAGATATCGTGGCTTTGGGAATCAATTTAAACCACAGGTGACTATGTGTTTCCCTTTGTACCCTTGTTGTTCTTCCTCTAAAGTTACCTGTAGCAAATATCTGTTTCTTGTAGCATGATGGTGCATGCAAGCTCTGATCTCGATGCTACTCTCCCCTATGGCTCCCACTTCTATCTAGCTCTTGCTGCTCTTCAAAATGATTAGGGAAATGGTGAAAATGACACAGAAATCACCTTTATGGAAATTTTTAACTAAATATGGAGCATTGTGTTGACTCATACTTAACACAAGTTTTCCTCTTTGAGACTGTTGGTCCCACTCCTATTAATGATTGTTGAGTCTTGTAATCACCTTATTCGTACTCATTCACTCCCTCTTGACTTGATTGGACTTTCCCAGGTGGCATGTACTTTTAATTTTCCTCCAGTTTAACTTTACGAAGGTGGCCAAGTTAACTAGCCACTGTTTTTCCTTTTAAATTTCTAAAAATCGACATTAAACCATTTTGGTCATTATGCATGAATAGCGAGAGGTGAAGGGCCATACGCTAGCTTACCTGGTGCTAGTGTTGTGCTGAAAGAGTTGGTACATGGAGTTGGAGCGGGTGGTTGTAGCCATGATCTCTTCTTTGTTGTATTTTTACTTTTTTATTTTCTAAGTGAGCAACTCTTTCTGAGTGAGCTACTTGTCTTTTCTAAGTGAGTTGCTTAATATTTTTTTTCTTCTTCTTGTAGGTGTTGCACGGAGGTCTTCAAGTGCCATGGATGGTGTGCTTTCCCTCCTGGAGTCTTCTAGTGGTCTTTTGGAGTCATCCTCATCAACGTTTCTTCATCTTTTGGCCTTGTTGTGCCACACACAAATTTTCTACATGAAACTTTCCAATTCTTGTAACAATCTTCTTCTTGCTTCTTCTTGCTTAATTTTGCTAAAAAATGGAGGCAAATGGTTTATGGAGGCTAGGAATGGAGTCATGGAATGAATGGAGTGGAGGATAGGTGAGTGAAGAGGTATCATGCCAAGTTTCAGGTTATCTAGCTGCTAATGGTGAAACATAGGGTTTAGAGAGTGAATCCTTTTGCATGGAGTGAAATAAGGGGTTGGGAATGATAGGTACAGGAAAAACATAAATTATCATGCTCTCCTTGAAGTTCAAAAATCCTTGAGATAACTTCTCCCTTCATTAATGAGTTTCCTATAACATTTACAGGAGTTTCTTGTAGTGTTACAGGAATCATGTAGTTGCTAGATTTTCCTGTGGAAATTACAATTAGGAGAATAAAATGAAATTTTTGGCTATTTGAGCGGTGAAATGGATGAATGGGTGTATGCTAGAGTGGCCCATGGAGTGTTCAAGAAGAGGATAAGGATAAATTAAGAGAAACTTCTCTTATGGTTTCCAAAAACCATCTTTGATCAATAACCTGCAAAATAGAAAAACAAATAATTTCATAGTTTATTTTCCTTCTGTTTCCTTTTTTTGTTTCTTTCTTTCCTCTCTTTTTTTTTTTTTGGAAGGAAAGTGGTCTGCCTCCACAGAGGTTTTCAACGCACAAGCCTACCTTGGGCGCCTCAAAGAGGTTTTCACCCAAGGATATTTTATTTTCTGTTTTTTTTCTTTTTCTCTCTTTCTTTTTTGCTCTAGGATTGCCTCATGGAGGTTTTCAACCCTAGAGTTTGCCTTGGGTGCCTCAGAGAGGTTTTCACCCATGCCTCTTTATTTTTATTTTTTTCTAGGAGGGGGAGTTATTGGAAACTATAGAGTCTCCCATGAAATACACCTCCCTGTTTATTGAATTTATAAATTCCGCCCTAGACAAGGGATTTTTTTAAACCTTAAGCCTGTACCCATTGACAAGTAGGGGAATTCATTCCTCATCTATGGTTATGATCTGTGATTGCGCCATTATCATAAAATTTGTCCATTTTGTAGGGTCCCAACCATCATGTCATTATTTTTCCTTTGAAATCCTTAAACCTTGAGTCATACAACAACGCCCAATATCCTTCTTGAAAGGTATTTTCCTTAATGTACTTGCCATGCCAGACATTCCTTTGCAGTTGAATCACTTATGTGTGAAGGAGTGCTTGCATCCTGAACTCATCCAATCTATTTAATTGTAACAACCTCTCTTGTTGGGAATTTGATATATCTAGGTCTAACTCAAATTCAATTGAAAGCAGAGCTTTTTTTCCATAGACCAGGTCATAAGGAGTGAACCCTGTTGTTGTTTTCCAAGTAGTGTTGTAGGCCCAAGTAACTTCTAACAATTTTTCCACCCAATATTTTATGTTGTTGCTCACAACCTTGGTGAGGATATTCTCCAAGGCTCTATTTGACACTTCTACTTGGCCATTTTCTTGAGGGTGGTAGGCAGTGGAAGTCTTATGCTTTATCTTGTGCCTCCTCAGAAGATTCGCAATGAGATGAGATGTGAAAATCCCTCCCTGATTAGTGACTACCTCTTTGGGGTATCCAAATTTGTAAAACACTTTCTCTCTTAGAAATTATGCTACTTTCTTCTCGGTTGCTACCTTCACAACTTTTGTTTCAACCCACTTTGTAAGGTAGTCGTTACAAACTATGATATACTTTTTCTGGCCAGATGGTGGATCAATAGGTCCAATGAAGTCCATGCCCCACTTTTCAAATGGCCCAAGAGCCACCTGAGGGTGGAAAGGCATCTCATCCCTCTGTGTAGGTTTCCCCATCCTTTGGAATTGGTCACACCTGCTAGTGTATCTTATGGCATCCCGGTGAAGGGTAGGCCAATAGTAACATGCTTGCAAACCTTTGAAGGAAGTGCTTTTTGCAGCAAAGTGGTCTCCACGGGGGCTATCATGACATGCAGAGAGGATATAAAAAATATCTACATCCCTCACACATCTTTTGAGAATTTGGCCAGAGCCTAGCTTGAAGCGATTTCCCCCAATCCATTTGAAAGGGGTGCTTTTTCTCATGATCTTTCTTTTCTCCTTGAATGAGAGGTTAGG